>JASCYN010000149.1:30779061-30938556 GCA_030408155.1 Lophura swinhoii
AGGGGAAACCTGGTATTTCTTGGAGAAGATGTGATATATTTGGGAGAAATGTGGCATTTCTGGAAGAAACTGTTCTCTTTTGGGATCAAAGAGGTATTTGTGGGTGAAAAGGTCCTATTTGAAGGGGGAAACGTGGTATTTCTTGGAGATGATGTGATATATTTGGGAGAAATGTGGCATGTCTGGAAGAAACTGTCCTATTTTGGGGATAAAAGAGGTATTTGTGGGTGAAAAGGTCCTATTTGAAGGGGGAAAGCTGGTATTTCTTGGAGAAGATGTGATATATTTGGGAGAAATGTGGCATGTCTGGAAGAAACTGTCCTCTTTTGGGGATAAAAGAGGTATTTGTGGGTGAAAAGGTCCTATTTCAAGGAGGAAACCTGGTATTTCTTGGAGAAGATGTGATCTATTTGGGAGAAATGTGGCCTTTCTGGAAGAAACTGTCCTATTTGGGGGAGAAGCCTGCTATTAGTGGGTGAAAATGTCCTATTAGAAGGGGAAACCTGGTATTTCTTGGAGAAGAGGTGATATATTTGGGAGAAATGTGGCATGTCTGGAAGAAACTGTCCTCTTTTGGGGATAAAACAGGTATTTGTGGGTGAAAAGGTCCTATTTGAAGGGGGAAAGCTGGTATTTCTTGGAGAAGATGTGATATGTTTGGTAGAAAGGTGGCCTTTCTGGCAGAAACTGTACTATTTTTGGGATAAAAGTGGTATTTGAGGGTGAAAAGGTCCTATTTGAAGGGGGAAACCTGGTATTTCTTGGAGAAGATGTGATATATTTGGGAGAAATGTGGCATGTCAGGAAGAAACTGACCTATTTGGGGGGAGAAGGCTGTTATTTGAGGAGAAAAGGTCCTCTTTCAGGAGGAATCCTGGTATTTCTTGGAGAAGATGTGATCTATTTGGGAGAAATGTGGCATGTCTGGAAGAAACTGTCCTATTTTGGGGATAAAAGAGGTATTAGTGTGTGATAAAGTCCTATTTGAAGGGGGAAACGTGGTATTTCTTGGAGAAGATGTGATATGTTTGGGAGAAATGTGGCCTTTCTGGAAGAAACTGTCCTCTTTTGGGGATAAAAGAGGTATTTGTGGGTGAAAAGGTCCTATTTGAAGTGGGAAACATGGTATTTCTTGGAGAAGATGTGATATATTTGGGAGAAATGTGGCCTTTCTGGAAGAAACTGTCCTATTTTGGGATAAAAGAGGTATTTGAGGGTGAAAAGGTCCTATTTGAAGTTGGAAACCTGTTATTTCTTGGAGAAGATGTGATATATTTGGGAGATATCAGGCATTTCTGGAAGAAACTGTCCTCTTTTGGGGATAAAAGAATTTTTTGTGGGTGAAAAGGTCCTATTTGAAGGGGGAAACGTGGTATTTCTTGGAGAAGATGTGATATATTTGGGAGAAATGTGGCATTTCTGGAAGAAACTGTCCTCTTTTGGGGATAAAAGAGGTATTTGTGGTGAAAAGGTCCTATTTGAAGGGGGAACCCTGGTATTTCTTGGAGAAGATGTGATCTATTTGGGAGAAATTTGGCATTTCTGAGGAAACTGTCCTCTTTTGGGGATAAAACAGGTACTTGTGGGTGAAAAGGTCCTATTTGAAGGGGGAAAGCAGGTATTTCTTGGAGAAGATGTGATGTATTTGGGAGAAATGTGGCATTTCTGGAATAAACTGACCTCTTACGGGATAAAAGAGGTACTTGTGGGTGAAAACGATGTATTTGAAGGGGGAAACCTGTTATTTCTTGGAGAAGATGTGATATATTTTGGAGAAATGTGGCATTTCTGGAAGAAACTGTCCTATTTTGGGGATAAAAGAGGTATTTGTGGGTGAAAAGGTCCTATTTGAAGTTGGAAACCTGGTATTTCTTGGAGAAGATGTGATATATTTGGGAGAAATGTGGCATTTCTGGAAGAAACTGTCCTATCTGGGGGAGAAGCCTGCTATTAGTGGGTGAAAAGGTCCTATTTGAAGGGGGAAACCTGGTATTTCTTGGAGAAGATGTGATATATTTGGGAGAAATGTGGCATTTCTGGAAGAAACTGTTCTCTTTGGGGATCAAAGAGGTATTTGTGGGTGAAAAGGTCCTATTTGAAGGGGGAAACGTGGTATTTCTTGGAGATGATGTGATATATTTGGGAGAAATGTGGCATGTCTGGAAGAAACTGTCCTATTTTGGGGATAAAAGAGGTATTTGTGGGTGAAAAGGTCCTATTTGAAGGGGAAAGCTGGTATTTCTTGGAGAAGATGTGATATATTTGGGAGAAATGTGGCATGTCTGGAAGAAACTTGTCCTCTTTTGGGGATAAAAGAGGTATTTGTGGGTGAAAAGGTCCTATTTCAAGGAGGAAACCTGGTATTTCTTGGAGAAGATGTGATCTATTTGGGAGAAATGTGGCCTTTCTGGAAGAAACTGTCCTATTTGGGGGGAGAAGCCTGCTATTAGTGGGTGAAAATGTCCTATTAGAAGGGGGAAACCTGGTATTTCTTGGAGAAGAGGTGATATATTTGGGAGAAATGTGGCATGTCTGGAAGAAACTGTCCTCTTTTGGGGATAAAACAGGTATTTGTGGGTGAAAAGGTCCTATTTGAAGGGGGAAAGCTGGTATTTCTTGGAGAAGATGTGATATGTTTGGTAGAAAGGTGGCCTTTCTGGCAGAAACTGTACTATTTTGGGATAAAAGTGGTATTTGAGGGTGAAAAGGTCCTATTTGAAGGGGGAAACCTGGTATTTCTTGGAGAAGATGTGATATATTTGGGAGAAATGTGGCATGTCAGGAAGAAACTGACCTATTTGGGGGGAGAAGGCTGTTATTTGAGGGAGAAAAGGTCCTCTTTCAGGAGGAATCCTGGTATTTCTTGGAGAAGATGTGATCTATTTGGGAGAAATGTGGCATGTCTGGAAGAAACTGTCCTATTTTGGGGATAAAAGAGGTATTAGTGTGTGATAAAGTCCTATTTGAAGGGGAAACGTGGTATTTCTTGGAGAAGATGTGATATATTTGGGAGAAATGTGGCCTTTCTGGAAGAAACTGTCCTCTTTTGGGGATAAAAGAGGTATTTGTGGGTGAAAAGGTCCTATTTGAAGTGGGAAACATGGTATTTCTTGGAGAAGATGTGATATATTTGGGAGAAATGTGGCATTTCTGGAAGAAACTGTCCTCTTTTGGGGATAAAAGAGGTATTTGAGGGTGAAAAGGTCCTATTTGAAGTTGGAAACCTGTTATTTCTTGGAGAAGATGTGATATATTTGGGAGATATCAGGCATTTCTGGAAGAAACTGTCCTCTTTTGGGGATAAAAGAATTTTTTGTGGGTGAAAAGGTCCTATTTGAAGGGGGAAACGTGGTATTTCATGGAGAAGATGTGATATGTTTGGGAGAAATGTGGCATTTCTGGAAGAAAATGTCCTATTTTGGGGATAAAAGTGGTATTTGTGGGTGATAAGGTCCTATTTGAAGGGGGAAAACTGGTATTTCTTGGAGAAGTCGTGATATATTTGGGAGAAATGTGGCATTTCTGGAAGAAAATGTCCTATTTGGGGGATAAAACAGGTATTTGTGGGTGAAAAGGTCCTATTTGAAGTTGGAAACCTGGTATTTCTTGGAGAAGATGTGGTATTTGGGAGAAATGTGGCATTTCTGGAAGAAACTGTCCTCTTCTGGGGATAAAAGAGGTATTTGTGGGTGATAAGGTCCTATTCGAAAAGGGAAACCTGGTATTTCTTGGAGAAGAGGTGATATATCTGGGAGAAATGTGGCATGTCTGGAAGAAACTGTCCTATTTTGGGGATAAAAGAGGTATTTGTGGGTGAAATGGTCCTATTTGAAGGGGGAACCCTGGTATTTCTTGGAGAAGATGTGATATATTTGGGAGAAATGTGGCCTTTCTGGAAGAAAATGTCCAATTTGGGGGGAGAAGACTGGTAGTTGTGGGTGAGAAGGTCCTCTTTCAGGAGGAATCCTGGTATTTCTTGGAGAAGATGTGATATATTTGGGAGAAATGTGGCCTTTCTGGAAGAAAATGTCCAATTTGGGAGGAGAAGGCTGGTAGTTTTGGGTGTGAAGGTCCAATTTCAGGAGGAATCTTGGCATTTCTTGGAGAAGATGTGATATATTTGGGAGAAACGTGGCATATCTGGAAGAAACTGTCCTCTTTTGGGGATAAAAGAGGTATTTCATGGAGAAAAGGTCCTAATTCAAGGGGGAAACCTGGTATTTCTTGGAGGAGTTGTGATATATTTGGGAGAAATGTGGCATTTCTGGAAGAAACTGTCCTCTTTTGGGGATAAAAGAGGTATTTGTGGGTGAAAAGGTCCTATTTGAAGGGGGAAACCTGTTATTTCTTGGAGAAGATGTGATATATTTGGGAGAAATGTGGCATGTCTGGAAAAAACTGTCCTATTTTGGGGATAAAAGAAGTATTTGTGGGTGAGAAGGTCCTATTTGAAGGGGAAACGTGGTATTTCTTGGAGAAGATGCGATATATTTGGGAGAAATCTGGAATTCCTGGAAGAAACTGTCCTATGTTGGGGATAAAAGAGGTTTTTTTGGGGAAAAGGTCCTATTTGAAGGGGGAACACTGGTATTTCTTGGAGAAGATGTGATATATTTGGGAGAAATGTGGCATGTCTGGAAGAAAATGTCCTATTTGGGGGAAGAAGGGTGGTATTTGTGGGAGAAAAGTTCCTATTTCAGGAGGAATCCTGGTATTTCTTGGAGGAGATGTGATATGTATGGGAGAAATGTGCCATTTCTGGCAGAAACTGTCCTCTTTTGGGGATAAAACAGGTATTTGTGTGTGAAAAGGTCCTATTTGAAGGGGGAAACCTGGTATTTCTTGGAGAAGATGTGATATGATTGGGAGAAATATGGCATTTCTGGAAGAAACTGTCCTATTTGGGGGATAAAACAGGTATTTGTGGGTGAAAAGGTCCTATTTGAAGGGGGAAACGTGGTATTTCTTGTAGAAGATGATATATATTTGGGAGAAATGTGGCCTTTCTTGAAGAAACTGTCCTATTTTGGGGGAAAAGAGGTATTTGTGGTGAAAACGTTGTATTTGAAGGGGGAAACCTGGTATTTCTTGGAGAAGATGTGCTATATTTGGGAGAAATGTGGCATGTCTGGAAGAAACTGTCCTATTTTGGGGATAAAAGAGGTATTTGTGGGTGAAAAGGTCCTATTTGAAGGGGGAAACCTGGTATTTCTTGGAGAAGATGTGATATATTTGGGGGAAATGTGGCATTTCTGGAAGAAACTGTCCTCTTTTGGGGATAAACAGGTATTTGTGGATGACAAGGTCCTATTTCCAGGGGGAACCCTGGTATTTCTTGGAGAAGATGTGATATATTTGGGAGAAATGTGGCCTTTCTGGAAGAAAATGTCCTCTTTTGGGGATAAAAGAGGTATTTGTGGGTGAAAACGTTGTATTTGAAGGGGGAAACCTGGTATTTCTTGGAGAAGATGTGATATATTTGGGAGAAATGTGGCCTTTCTGGAAGAAACTGTCCAGTTTGGGGGGAGAAGGCTGGTAGATTTGGGTGAGAAGGTCCTATTTCAGGAGGAATCCTGGTATTTCTTGGAGAAGATGCGATATATTTAGGAGAAATGTGGCATGTCTGGAAGAAAATGTCCAATTTGGGGGAGAAGGCTGGTAGTTTTGGGTGAGAAGGTCCTCTTTCAGGAGGAATCCTGGCATTTCTTGGAGAAGATGTGATATATTTGGAGAAATGTGGCATGTCTGGAATAAAGTGTCCAATTTGGGGGGAGAAGGCTGGTAGTTTTGGGTGAGAAGGTCCTCTTTCAGGAGGAATCCTGGCATTTCTTGGAGAAGATGTGATATATTTGGGAGAAATGTGGCATTTCTGGAAGAAACTGTCCTCTTTTGGGATAAAAGAGGTATTTGTGGGTGAAAAGGTCCTATTTGAAGGGGGAAACCTGGTATTTCTTGGAGAAGATGTGATATATTTGGGAGAAATGTGGCATTTCTGGAAGAAACTGTCCTCTTTTGGGGATAAAAGAGGTATTTGTGGGAGAAAAGGTCCTATTTGAAGGGGGAAACGTGGTATTTCTTGGAGAAGATGTGATATATTTGGGAGAAATGTGGCATGTCTGGAAAAAACTGTCCTATTTTGGGGATAAAAGAGGTATTTGTGGGTGAGAAGGTCCTATTTGAAGGGGAAACGTGGTATTTCTTGGAGAAGATGTGCTATATTTGGGAGAAATCTGGCATTCCTGGAAGAAACTGTCCTATGTTGGGGATAAAAGAGGTTTTTTTGGGGAAAAGGTCCTATTTGAAGGGGAAACGTGGTATTTCTTGGAGAAGATGTGATATATTTGGGAGAAATGTGGCATTTCTGGAAGAAACTGTCCTATTTTGGGGATAGAACGGGTATTTGTGGGTGAAAAGGTCCTATTTCCAGGGGAAAACCTGGTATTTCTTGGAGAAGATGTGATATATTTGGGAGAAATGTGGCATTTCTGGAAGAAAATGTCCTCTTTTGGGGATAAAAGAGGTATTTGTGGGTGAAAACGTTGTTTTTGGAGGGGGAAACCTGTTATTTCTTGGAGAAGATGTGATATATTTGGGAGAAATGTGGCATTTCTGGAAGAAACTGTCGTCTTTTGGGGATAAAAGAGGTATTTGTGGGTGAAAAGGTCCTATTTGAAGGGGGAAAGCTGGTATTTCTTGGAGAAGATGTGATATATTTGGGAGAAATGTGGCATTTCTGGAAGAAACTGTCCTATTTTGGGGGTAAAAGTGGTATTTGTGGGTGAAAAGGTCCTATTTGAAGGGGGAACCCTGGTATTTCTTGGAGAAGATGTGATCTATTTGGGAGAAATGTGGCATTTCTGGAAGAAACTGTCCTCTTTTGGGGATAGAACAGGTATTTGTGGCTGAAAAGGTCCTATTTGAAGGGGAAACCTGGTATTTCTTGGAGAAGATGAGATATATTTGGGAGAAATGTGGCCTTTCTGGAAGAAACTGTCCAGTTTGGGGGGAGAAGGCTGGAAGTTTTGGGTGAGAAGGTCCTATTTCAGGAGGAATCCTGGTATTTCTTGGAGGAGATGTGATATGTTTGGGAGAAATGTACCATTTCTGGCAGAAACTGTCCTGTTTTGGGGATAAAACAGGTATTTGTGTGTGAAAAGTTCCTATTTGAAGGGGAAACCTGGTATTTCTTGGAGAAGATGTGATATGATTGGAAGAAATATGGCATTTCTGGAAGAAACTGTACTATTTTGGGGATAAAACAGGTATTTGTGGGAGAAAAGGTCCTATTCGAAGGGGGAAAGCTGGATGTTCTTGCAGGAGATGTGATATATTTGGGAGAAATGTGGCATGTCTGGATGAAACTGTCCTCTTTTGGGGATAAAAGAGGTATTTGTGGTCGAAAAGGTCTATTTGAAGGGGGAAACCTGGAATTTCTTGGAGAAGATGTGATATGTTTTGGAGAAATCTGGCATTCCTGGAATTCCCCTTCACATAGGACCTTTTCAACCACTAATACCTCTTTTATCCCCAAAAGAGGACAGTTTCTTCCAGAAAGGCCACATTTCTCCCAAATATATCACATCTTCTCCAAGAAATACCAGGATTCCTCCTGAAATAGGACCTTCTCACCGAAAACAACCAGCCTTCTCCCCCCAAATAGGTCAGTTTCTTCCAGACATGCCACATTTCTCCCAAATAGATCACATCTTCTCCAAGAAATACCAGGTTTCCCTTTTCAAATAGGACCTTTTCACCCAAAAATTCCTGTTTCATCCCCAAAAGAGGACAGTTTCTTCCAGAAATGCCACATTTCTCCCAAATATATCACATCTTCTCCAAGAAATACCAGGTTTCCCCCTGGAAATAGGACCTTTTCACCCACAAATACCTCTTTTACCCCCAGAAGAGGACAGTTTCTTCCAGAAAGGCCACATTTCTCCCAAATATATCACATCTTCTCCAAGAAATACCAGGTTTCCAACTTCAAATAGGACCTTTTCACCCACAAATACCACTTTTATCCCCAAAAGAGGACAGTTTCTTCCTGAAATGCCACATTTCTCCAAAATATATCACATCTTCTCCAAGAAATAACAGGTTTCCCCCTTCAAATACAACGTTTTCACCCACAAATACCTGTTTTATCCCCAAAAGAGGACCGTTTCTTCCAGAAATGCCACATTTCTCCCAAATATACCACATCTTCTCCAAGAAATACCACGTTTCCCCCTTCAAATAGGACCTTTTCACCCACAAATACCTCTTTTATCCCCAAAAGAGGACAGTTTCTTCCAGACATGCCACATTTCTCCCAAATATATCACATCTTCTCCAAGAAATACCAGGTTTCCCCCTTCAAATAGGACCTTATCACCCACAAATACCACTTTTATCCCCAAAAGAGTACATTTTCTTCCACAAAGGCCACATTTCTCCCAAACATATCACATCTTCTCCAAGAAATACCAGGTTTCCCCCTTCAAATAGGACCTTTTCACCCACAAATACCTCTTTCATCCCCAAATAGGACAGTTTCCTCCAGATATGCCAGATTTCTCCCAAATAGATCATACCTTCTCCAAGAAATAACAGGTTTCCCCCTTCAAATACGACCTTTTCACCCACAAATACCTCTTTTATCCCTCAAATAGGACAGTTTCGTCCAGACATGCCACATTTCTCCCAAATATATCACATCTTCTCCAAGAAATACCAGGTTTCCCCCTTCAAATAGGAACTTACCACCCACAAATACCACTTTTATCCCCAAAATAGGACAGTTTCTTCCACAAAGGCCACATTTCTCCCAAACATATCACATTTTCTCCAAGAAATACCACGTTTCCCCCTTCAAATAGGACCTTTTCACCCACAAATACCCGTTTGATCCCCAAAAGAGGACAGTTTCTTTCAGAAATGCCACATTTCTCCCAAATATATCACATCTTCTCCAAGAAATACCAGGTTTCCCCCTTCAAATAGGACCTTTTCACCCTCAAATACCTCTTTATCCCTCAAATAGGACATTTTCTTCCAGACATGCCACATTTCTCCCAAATATATCACATCTTCTCCAAGAAATACCAGGATTCCTCCTGAAAGAGGACCATTTCTCCCACAAATACCTGTTTTATCCCCAAAAGAGGACAGTTTCTTCCAGACATGCCACATTTCTCCCAAATATATCACATCTTCTCCAAGAAATGCCACGTTTCCCCCTTCAAATAGGACTTTTTCACCCACAAATACCTCTTTTATCCCCAAAAGAGGACAGTTTCTTCCAGAAATGGCACATTTCTACCAAATATATCACATCTTCTCCAAGAAATACCAGCTTTCCCCCTTCAAATAGGACCTTTTCACCCACTAATAACAGGCTTCTCCCCCAAATAGGACAGTTTCTTCCAGAAATGCCAGATTTCTCCCAAATATATCACATCTTCTCCAAGAACTATCAGGTTTCCCCCTTCAAATAGGACCTTTTCACCCACAAATACCTCTTTTATCCCCAAAATAGGACAGTTTCTTCCAGAAAGGCCACATTTCTCCCAAATATGTCACATCTTCACCAAGAAATACCACGTTTCCCCCTTCAAATAGGACCTTTTCACCCACAAATACCTATTTTATCCCCAAAAGAGGACAGTTTCTTCCAGAAATGCCACATTTCTCCCTAATATATCACATCTTCTCAAGAAATATCAGGTTTCCCCCTTCAAATAGGACCTTCTCACCCACAAATACCTGTTTAATCCCCAAAAGAGGACAGTTTCTTCCAGACATGCCACATTTCTCCCAAATATATCACATCTTCTCCAAGAAATACCAGGGTTCCCTCTTCAAATAAGACCTTTTCTCCCACAAATACCTGTTTTATCCCCAAAAGAGGACAGTTTCTTCCAGAAAGGCCACATTTCTCCCAAATATATCACATCTTCTCCAAGAAATACCAGGTTTCCCAGTACAAATAAGACCTTTTCACCCACAAATACCTCTTTTATTCCCAGAATAGGACAGTTTCTTCCAGAAATGCCACATTTCTCCCAAATATATCACATCTCCTCCAAGAAATACCACGTTTCCCCCTTCAAATAGGACCTTTTCCCCAAAAAAACCTCTTTTATCCCCAAAAGAGGACAGTTTCTTCCAGACATGCCACATTTCTCCAAAATATATCACATCTTCTCCAAGAAATACCAGCTTTCCCCCTTCAAATAGGACCTTTTCACCCACAAATACCTCTTTCATCCGCAAAAGAGGACAGTTACTTCCAGAAATGCCACATTTCTCCCAAATATATCACATCTTCTCCAAGAAATGCCACGTTTCCCCCTTCGAATAGGACTTTTTCACCCACAAATACCTCTTTTATCCCCAAAAGAGGACAGTTTCTTCCAGAAATGGCACATTTCTACCAAATATATCACATCTTCTCCAAGAAATACCAGCTTTCCCCCTTCAAATAGGACCTTTTCACCCACTAATAACAGGCTTCTCCCCCAAATAGGACAGTTTCTTCCAGAAATGCCAGATTTCTCCCAAATATATCACATCTTCTCCAAGAACTACCAGGTTACCCCCCTTCAAACAGGACCTTTTCACCCACAAATACCTCTTTTATCCCCAAAAGAGGACAGTTTGTTCCAGAAAGGCCACATTTCTCCCAAATAGATCACATCTCCTTGAAGAAATACCAGCTTTCCCCCTTCAAATAGGAACTTTTCTACCACTAATACCTCTTTTATCCCCAAAATAGGACAGTTTCTTCCAGAAATGCCACATTTCTCCCAAAAATATCACATCTTCTCCAAGAAATATCAGGTTTCCCCCTTCAAATAGGACCTTTTCACCCACAAATACCTGTTTAATCCCCAAAAGAGGACAGTTTCTTCCAGACATGCCACATTCCTCCCAAATATATCACATCTTCTCCAAGAAATACCAGGGTTCCCCCTTAAAATAGGACCTTTTCTCCCACAAATACCTGTTTTATCCCCAAAATTGGACAGTTTCTTCCAGACATGCCACATTTCTCCCAAATATATCACATCTTCTCCCACAAATACCAGGTTTCCCCCTTCAAATAGGACCTTTTCACCCACAAATACCTCTTTATCCCCAAAAGAGGACAGTTTCTTCCAGAAAGGCCACATTTCTCCCAAACATATCACATCTCCTCCAAGAAATACCAGGATTCCTCCTGAAATAGGAACTTTTCTCCCACAAATACCACCCTTCTCCCCCCAAATAGGACATTTTCTTCCAGACATGCCACATTTCTCCCAAAAATATCACATCTTCTCCAAGAAATACCAGGTTTTCCCCTAATAGGACCTTTTCACTCAAAAATACCTGTTCTATCCCGTAAGAGGACAGTTTCTTCCAGACATGCCACATTTCTCCCAAATATATCACATCTTCTCCAAGAAATACCACGTTTCCCCCTTCAAATAGGAGCTTTTCCCCAAAAAAACCTCTTTTATCCCCAAAAGAGGACAGTTTCTTCCAGACATGCCACATTTCTCCCAAATATATCACATCTTCTCCAAGAAATACCAGCTTTCCCCCTTCAAATAGGACCTTTTCACCCACAAATACCTCTTTTATCCCCAAAATAGGACAGCTTCTTCCAGACATGCCACATTTCTCCCAAATATAGCACTTCTTCTCCAGGAAATACCAGGTTTCCCCCTTCAAATAGGACGTTTTCACCCACAAATATCTCTTTTATCCCCAAAAGAGGACAGTTTCTTCCAGAAATGCCACATTTCTCCCAAATATATCACAACTCCTCCAAGAAATACCAGGTTTCCCCCTTCAATTAGGACCTTTTCTCCGTGAAATAACTGTTTTATCCCCAAAAGAGGACATTTTCTTCCAGAAATGCCACATTTCTCCCAAATATATCACATCTTCTCCAAGAAATACCGGCTTTCCCCCTTCAAATAGGACCTTTTCACCCACAAATACCTCTTTTATCCCCAAAATAGGACAGTTTCTTCCGGAAAGGCCACATTTCTCCCAAATATATCACATCTTCTCCAAGAACTACCAGGATTCCTCCTGAAATAGGACCTTCTCACCCTAAACTACCAGCCTTCTCCCCCCAAATTGGACAGTTTCTTCCAGACATGCCACATTTCTCCCAAATATATCACATCTTCTCCAAGAAATACCAGGATTCCTCCTGAAATAGGACCTTCTCACCCAAAACTACCAGCCTTCTCCCCCCAAATTGGACATTTTCTTCCAGAAATGCCACATTTCTCCCAAATATAGCACATCTTCTCCATGAAATACCAGCTTTCCCCCTTCAAATAGGGCCTTTTCTCCCACAAATACCTGTTTTATCCCCCAAATAGGACAGTTTCTTCCAGACATGCCACATTTCTCCCAAATATATCACATCTTCTCCAAGAAATGCCACGTTTCCCCCTTCAAATAGGACATTTTCACCCACAAATACCTGCTTTATCCCCAAAATAGGACAGTTTCTTCCAGAAATGCCACATTTCTCCCAAACATATCACAACTTCTCCAAGAAATACCTCATTTCCCCCTTCGAATAGGACCTTATCACCCACAAATACCACTTTTATCCCCAAAATAGGACATTTTCTTCTAGAAATGCCACATTTCTCCCAAACATATCACATCTTCTCCAAGAAATACCAGGTTTCCCCCTTCAAATAGGACCTTTTCACCCACAAAAAATTCTTTTATCCCCAAAAGAGGACAGTTTCTTCAAGAAATGCCTGATTTCTCCCAAATACATCACATCTTCTCCAAGAAATACCAGGTTTCCCCCTTCAAATACGACCTTTTCACCCACAAATACCTCTTTTATCCCTCAAATAGGACAGTTTCTTCCAGACATGCAACATTTCTCCCAAATAGATCACATCTTCTCCAAGAAATACCAGGATTCCTCCTGAAAGAGGACCTTCTCACCGAAAACTACCAGCCTTCTCCCCCCAAATAGGACAGTTTCTTCCTGACATGCCACATTTCTCCCAAATATATCACATCTTCTCCAAGAAATACCAGGTTTCCCCCTTCAAATAGGACCTTACCACCCACAAATACCACTTTTATCCCCAAAATAGGACAGTTTCTTCCAGAAAGGCCACATTTCTCCCAAACATATCACATCTTCTCCAAGAAATACCAGGTTTCCCCCTTCAAATAGGACCTTTCACCCACAAAAAATTCTTTTATCCCCAAAAGAGGACAGTTTCTTCAAGAAATGCCTGATTTCTCCCAAATATATCACATCTTCTCCAAGAAATACCAGGTTTCCCCCTTCAAATACGACCTTTTCACCCACAAATACCTCTTCTATCCCTCAAATAGGACAGTTTCTTCCAGACATGCCACATTTCTCCCAAATATATCACATCTTCTCCAAGAAATACCAGCTTTCCCCCTTCAAATAGGACCTTTTCACCCACAAATACCTCTTTTATCCCCAAAATAGGTCAGTTTCTTCCGGATAGGCCACATTTCTCCCAAATATATCACATCTTCTCCAAGGACTACCAGGATTCCTCCTGAAATAGGACCTTCTCACCCTAAACTACCAGCCTTCTCCCCCCAAATTGGACATTTTCTTCCAGAAAGGCCACATTTCTCCCGAATATATCACATCTTGACCAAGAAATAGCAGGATTCCTCCTGAAATAGGACCTTCTCACCGAAAACTACCAGCCTTCTGCCCCCAAATTGGACATTTTCTTCCAGAAATGCCACATTTCTCCCAAACATATCACATCTTCTCCAAGAAATACCAGGTTTCCCCCTTCAAATAGGACCTTTTCACAAACAAAAAATTCTTTTATCCCCAAAAGAGGGCAGTTTCTTCAAGAAATGCCTGATTTCTCCCAAATAGATCACATCTTCTCCAAGAAATACCAGGTTTCCCCCTTCAAATACGACCTTTTCACCCACAAATACCTCTTTTATCCTTCAAATAGGACAGTTTCTTCCAGAAATGCCACATTTCTCCCAAATAGATCACATCTTCTCCAAGAAATACCAGGATTCCTCCTGAAAGAGGACCTTCTCACCGAAAAATACCAGCCTTCTCCCCCCAAATAGGACAGTTTCTTCCTGACATGCCACATTTCTCCCAAATATATCACATCTTCTCCAAGAAATACCAGGTTTCCCCCTTCAAATAGGACATTACCACCCACAAATACCACTTTTATCCCCAAAATAGGACAGTTTCTTCCAGAAAGGCCACATTTCTCCCAAACATATCACATCTTCTCCAAGAAATACCAGGTTTCCCCCTTCAAATAGGACCTTTTCACCAACAAAAAATTCTTTTATCCCCAAAAGAGGACAGTTTCTTCAAGAAATGCCTGATTTCTCCCAAATATATCACATCTTCTCCAAGAAATACCAGGTTTCCCCCTTCAAATACGACCTTTTCACCCACAAATACCTCTTTTATCCCTCAAATAGGACAGTTTCTTCCAGACATGCCACATTTCTCCCAAATAGATCACATCTTCTCCAAGAAATAACAGGTTTCCTCCTGAAGGAGGACCTTCTCACCGAAAACTACCAGCCTTCTCCCCCCAAATAGGGCAGTTTCTTCCTGACATGCCACATTTCTCCCAAATATATCACATCTTCTCCAAGAAATACCAGGTTTCCCCCTTCAAATAGGAACTTACCACCCACAAATACCACTTTTATCCCCAAAATAGGACAGTTTCTTCCAGAAAGGCAACATTTCTCCCAAACATATCACATCTTCTCCAAGAAATACCAGCTTTCCCCCTTCAAATAGGACCTTTTCACCCACAAAAAATTCTTTAATCCCCAAAATAGGAGAGTTTCTTCCAGAAATGCCACATTTCTCCCAAATAGATCACATCTTCTCCAAGAAATACCAGGTTTCCCCCTTCAAATAGGACCTTTTCACCCTCAAATACCTCTTTATCCCTCAAATAGGACAGTTTCTTCCAGACATGCCACATTTCTCCCAAATAGATCACATCTTCTCCAAGAAATACCAGGATTCCTCCTGAAAGAGGACCATTTCTCCCACAAATACCACCCTTCTGCCCCAAATAGCACAGTTTCTTCCTGAAATGCCACATTTCTCCCAAACATATCACATCTTCTCCAAGAAATACCAGGTTTCCCCCTTCAAATAGGACCTTTTCACCCACAAATACCTCTTTTATCCCCAAAATAGGACAGTTTCTTCCAGAAATGGCACATTTCTACCAAATATATCACATCTTCTCCAAGAAATACCAGCTTTCCCCCTTCAAATAGGACCTTTTCACCCACTAATAGCAGGCTTCTCCCCCCAAATAGGACAGTTTCTTCCAGAAATGCCTGATTTCTCCCAAATATATCACATCTTCTCCAAGAAATACCAGGTTTCCCCCTTCAAATAGGACCTTTTCACCCACTAATACCTCTTTTATCCCCAAAAGAGGACAGTTTCTTCCAGAAAGGCCACATTTCTCCCAAATAGATCACATCTCCTTCAAGAAATACCAGCTTTCCCCCTTCAGATAGGACCTTTTCACCCACAAATACCTCTTTTATCCCCAAAACAGGACACTTTCTTCCAGAAATGCCACATTTCTCCCAAATATATCACATCTTCTCATAGAATTACCAGCTTTCCCCCTTCAAATAGGACCTTTTCACCCACAAATACCTGTTTTATCCCCAAAACAGGACACTTTCTTCCAGACATGCCACATTTCTCCCAAATAGATCACATCTTCTCCAAGAAATACCAGGATTCCACCTGAAAGAGGACCATTTCTCCCACAAATACCAGCCTTCTCCCCCCAAATAGGACAGTTTCTTCCAGAAATGCCACATTTCTCCCAAACATATCACATCTTCTCCAAGAAATACCAGGTTTCCCCCTTCAAATAGGACCTTTTCACCCACAAATACCTCTTTTATCCCCAAAAGAGCACAGTTTCTTCCAGAAATGCCACATTTCTCCCAAATATATCACATCTTCTCCAAGAAATACCAGGTTTCCCCCTTCAAATAGGACCTTTTCACCCACAAATACCTGTTCTATCCCCATAAGACGACAGTTTCTTCCAGAAATGCCACATTTCTCCCAAATATATCACATCTCCTCCAAGAAATACCACGTTTCCCCCTTCAAATAGGACCTTTTCCCCAAAAAAACCTCTTTTATCCCCAAAAGAGGACAGTTTCTTCCAGGAATGCCACATTTCTCCCAAATATATCACATCTTCTCCAAGAAATACCAGCTTTCGACCTTCAAATAGGACCTTTTCACCCACAAATACCTCTTTTATCCCCAAAATAGGACAGTTTTTTCCAGACATGCCACATTTCTCCCAAATGTATCACATCTTCTCCAGGAAATACCAGGTTTCCCCCTTCAAATAGGACGTTTTCACCCACAAATATCGCTTTTATCCCCAAAAGAGGACAGTTTATTCCAGAAATGCCACATTTCTCCCAAATATATCACAACTCCTCCAAGAAATACCAGGTTTCCCCCTTCAATTAGGACCTTTTGTCCGTGAAATACCTGTTTTATCCCGAAAAGAGGACATTTTCTTCCAGAAATGCCACATTTCTCCAAAATATATCACATCTTCTCCAAGAAATACCAGCTTTCCCCCTTCAAATAGGACCTTATCACCCACAAATACCTCTTTTATCCCCAAAATAGGACAGTTTTTTCCGGAAAGGCCACATTTCTCCCAAATATATCACATCTTCTCCAAGAAATGCCAGGATTAATCCTGAAATAGGACCTTCTCACCCTAATCTACCAGCCTTCTCCCCCCAAATTGGACATTTTCTTCCAGAAAGGCCACATTTCTCCCAAATATATCACATCTTCTCCAAGAAATACCAGGATTCCTCCTGAAATAGGACCTTCTCACCGAAAACTACCAGCCTTCTCCCCCCAAATTGGACATTTTCTTCCAGAAATGCCACATTTCTCCCAAATATATCACATCTTCTCCAAGAAATGCCACGTTTCCCCCTTCAAATAGGACCTTTTCACCCACTAATACCTCTTTATCCCCCAAATAGGACAGTTTCTTCCTGACATGCCACATTTCTCCCAAATATATCACATCTTCTCATAGAATTACCAGCTTTCCCCCTTCAAATAGGACCTTATCACCCACAAATACCACTTTTATCCCCAAAATAAGACAGTTTCTGCCAGAAAGGCCACATTTCTCCCAAACATATCACATCTTCTCCAAGAAATACCAGCTTTTCCCCTTCAAATAGGACCTTTTCACCCACAAAAAATTCTTTTATCCCCAAAATAGGACAGTTTCTTCCAGAAATGCCTGATTTCTCCCAAATATATCACATCTTCTCCAAGAAATACCAGGTTTCCCCCTTCAAATAGGACCTTTTCCCCAAAAAAACCTCTTTTATCCCCAAAAGAGGACAGTTTCTTCCAAGAATGCCAGATTTCTCCCAAATATATCACATCTTCTCCAAGAAATACCAGGTTTCCCCCTTCAAATAGGACCTTCTCACCCACAAATACCTCTTTTATCCCCAAAATAGGACAGTTTTTTCCAGACATGCCACATTTCTCCCAAATATATCACATCTTCTCCAAGAAATACCAGGGTTCCCCCTTCAAATTGGAACTTTACACCCACAAATACCTCTTTTATCCCCAAAATAGGACAGTTTCTTCCAGAAATGCCACATTTCTCCCTAATATATCACATCTTCTCCAAGAAATACCAGCTTTCCCCCTTCAAATAGGACCTTTTCACACACAAATACCGCTTTTATCCAAAAATAGGACAGTTTCTGCCAGACATGCCACATTTCTCCCAAATATATCACATCTTCTCCAAGAAATACCAGCTTTCCCCCTTCAAATAGGACCTTTTCACCCACAAATACCTCTTTTATCCCCAAAAGAGGACAGTTTCAACCAGAAATGCCACATTTCTCCCAAACATATCACATCTCCTCCAAGAAATACCAGGATTCCTCCTGAAATAGGAACTTTTCTCCCACAAATACCACCCTTCTCCCCCCAAATACGACATTTTCTACCAGAAAGGCCACATTTCTCCCAAACATATCACATCTTCTCCAAGAAATACCACGTTTCCCCCTTCAAATAGGACCTTTTCTCCCACAAATACCTGTTCTATCCCTAAAAGAGGACAGTTTCTTCCAGGAATGCCACATTTCTCCCAAATATATCACATCTTCTCCACGAAATAGCTGGATTCCTCCTGAAATAGGACCTTCTCTCCCACAACTACAAGCCTTCTACCCCGAAATTGGACATCTTCTTCCAGAAATGCCTCAATTCTCCGAAATATGTCACATCTTCACCAAGAAATACCAGGTTTCCCCCTTCAAATAGGACCTTTTCACCCACAAATACCTCTTTAATCCCCAAAAGACGACAGTTTCTTACAGAAATGCCACATTTCTCCCAAATATATCACATCTTCTCCAAGAAATACCAGGTTTCCCCCTTCAAATAGGACCTTCTCACCCACAAATACCTCTTTTATCCCCAAAATAGGACAGTTTCTTCCAGACATGCCACATTTCTCCCTAATAGATCACATCTTCTCCAAGAAATAACAGGTTTCCCCCTTCAAATACAACCTTTTCTCCCACAAATACCTGTTTTATCCCCAAAATAGGACAGTTTCTTCCAGAAAGGCCACATTTCTCCCAAATATACCACATCTTCTCCAGGAAATACCAGGTTTCCCCCTTCAAATAGGACCTTTTCAACCAGTAATACCTCTTTTATCCCCAAAAGAGGACAGTTTCTTCCAGAAAGGCCACATTTCTCCCAAATAGATCACATCTTCTCCAAGAAATGCCAGGATTCCTCCTGAAATAGGACCTTCTCACTCAGAACTACCAGCCTTCTCCGCCCAAATTGGACATTTTCTTACAGAAATGCCACATATCACCCAAATATATCACATCTTCTCCAAGAAATATCAGGATTCCTCCTGAAATAGGACCTTCTCACCGAAAACTACCAGCCTTCTCCCCCCAAATTGGACATTTTCTTCCAGACATGCCACATTTCTCCCAAATAGATCACATCTTCTCCGAGAAATACCAGCTTTCCCCCTTCAAATAGGACCTTTTCTCCCACAAATACCTGTTTTATCCCCAAAAGAGGACAGTTTCTTCCAGACGTGCCACATTTCTCCCAAACATATCACATCTTCTCCTAGAAATACCAGCTTTCCCCCTTCAAATAGGACCTTTTCACCCACAAATACCTCTTTTATCCCCAAAATAGGACAGTTTCTTCCAGAAATGCCACATTTCTCCCAAATATATCACATCTTTTCCAAGAAATACCAGGTTACCCCCTTCAAATAGGACCTTCTCACCCACAACTACCTCTTTTATCCCCAAAAGAGGACAGTTTCTTCCAGAAATGCCACATTTCTCCCAAATATATCACATCTTCTCCAAGAAATACCACGTTTCCCCCTTCAAATAGGACCTTTTCACCCACAAATACCTCTTTTATCCCCAAAAGAGGACAGTTTCTTCAGGAAATGCCACATTTCTCCCAAATATATCACCTCTTCTCCAAGAAATACCAGGTTTCCCCCTTCAAATAGGACCTTTTCACCCTCAAATACCTCTTTTATCCCCAAAACAGGACAGCTTCTTCCAGAAATGCCAGATTTCTCCCAAATATATCACATCTTCTCCAAGAAATAACAGGTTTCCCCCTTCAAATAGGACCTTTTCACCCACAAATACCTCTTTTATCCCCAAAAGACAACAGTTTCTCCCAGAAATGCCACATTTCTCCCAAACATATCACTTCTTCTCAGAGAATTACCAGCTTTCCCCCTTCAAATAGGACCTTTTCACCCACAAAAAATTCTTTTATCCCCAAAATAGGACAGTTTCTTCCAGAAATGCCTGATTTCTCCCAAATATATCACATCTTCTCCAAGAAATACCAGGTTTCCCCCTTCAAATAGGACCTTTTCACCCACAAATACCTCTTTTATCCCCAAATAGGACATTTTCTTCCAGACATGCCACATTTCTCCCAAATATATCGCATCTTCTCCAAGATATACCAGCTTTCCCCCTTCAAATAGGACCTTATCACCCACAAATACCACTTTTATCCCCAAAATAGGACAGTTTCTGCCAGAAAGGCCACATTTCTCCCAAACATATCACATCTTCTCCAAGAAATACCAGCTTTCCCCCTTGAAATAGGACCTTTTCACCCACAAAAAATTCTTTTATTCTTAAAATAGGCCAGTTTCTTCCAGAAATGCCACATTTCTCCCAAATATATCACATCTCCTCCAAGAAATACCAGCATTCCCCCTTCAAATAGGACCTTTTCACCCTCTAATAGCAGGCTTCTCCCCCAAATAGGACACTTTCTTCCAGAAATGCCACATTTCTCCCAAATATATCACATCTTCTCCAAGAAATACCAGCTTTCCCCCTTCAAATAGGACCTTTTCACCCACAAATACCTGTTTTAGCCCCAAAATAGGACAGTTTCTTCCAGAAATGCCACATTTCTCCCAAATAGATCACATCTTCTCCAAGAAATACCTGCTTTCCCCCTTCAAATAGGACCTTTTCACCCACAAATACCTCTTTTATCCCCAAAAGAGGACAGTTTCTTCCAGAAATGCCACATTTCTCCCAAACATATCACATCTTCTCCAAGAAATACCAGCTTTCCCCCTTCAAATAGGACCTTTTCACCCACAAATACCTGTTTTATCCCCAAAAGAGGACAGTTTCTTCCAGAAATGGCACATTTCTCCCAAACATATCACATCTCCTCCAAGAAATACCAGGATTCCTCCTGAAATAGGAACTTTTCTCCCACAAATACCACCCTTCTTCCCCCAAATAGGACATTTTCTTCCAGACATGCCACATTTCTCCCAAATATATCACATCTTCTCCAAGAAATACCAGGTTTTCCCCTTCAAATAGGACCTTTTCACCCCCAAATACCTGTTCTATCCCCATAAGAGGACAGTTTGTTCCAGAAATGCCACATTTCTCCCAAATATATCACATCTTCTCCAAGAAATACCACGTTTCCTAATTCAAATAGGACCTTTTCCCCAAAAAAACCTCTTTTATCCCCAAAAGAGGACACTTTCTTCCAGGAATGCCACATTTCTCCCAAATAGATCACATCTTCTCCAAGAAATACCAGGTTTCCCCCTTCAAATAGGAACTTTTCACCCACAAATACCTCTTTTATCCCGAAAAGAGGACAGTTTCTTCCAGAAATGCCACATTTCTCCCAAATAGATCACATCTTCTCCAAGAAATACCAGGTTTCCCCCTTCAAATAGGACCTTTTCACCCACAAATACCTCTTTTATCCCCAAAAGAGGACAGTTTCTTCCAGAAATGCCACATTTCTCCCAAATATAGCACATCTTCTCCAAGAAATAACAGGTTTCCCCCTTCAAATAGGACCTTTTCACCCACAAATACCTGTTTGATCCCCAAAATAGGACAGTTTCTTCCAGAAATGCCACATTTCTCCCAAACATATCACATCTTCTCCAAGAAATACCAGGTTTCCCCCTGGAAATAGGACCTTTTCACCCACAAATACCTGTTTTATCCCCAAAGGAGGACAGTTTCTTCCAGACATGCCACATTTCTCCCAAATAGATCACATCTTCTCCAAGAAATACCAGGTTTCCCACTTCAAATAGGTCCTTTTCACCCACTAATACCAGGCTTCTCCCCCAAAATAGGACTTTTTCTTCCAGAAATGCCACATTTCTCGCAAATATCTCATATCTTCTCCAATAAATACCTGGTTTCCCCCGTCAAATAGGAAATTTTCACCCACAAATACCTGTTTTATCCCCAAAATAGGACAGTTTCTTCCAGAAATGCCACATTTCTCCCAAACATATCACATCTTCTCCAAGAAATACCAGGTTTCCCCCTGGAAATAGGACCTTTTCACCCACAAATACCTGTTTTATCCCCAAAGGAGGACAGTTTCTTCCAGACATGCCACATTTCTCCCAAATAGATCACATCTTCTCCAAGAAATACCAGGTTTCCCACTTCAAATAGGTCCTTTTCACCCACTAATACCAGGCTTCTCCCCCAAAATAGGACTTTTTCTTCCAGAAATGCCACATTTCTCGCAAATATATCATATCTTCTCCAATAAATACCTGGTTTCCCCCGTCAAATAGGAAATTTTCACCCACAAATACCTGTTTTATCCCCAAAATAGGACAGTTTCTTCCAGAAATGCCACATTTCTCCCAAACATATCACATCTTCTCCAAGAAATACCAGGTTTCCCCCTTCAAATAGGACCTTTTCACCCACAAATACCTCTTTTATCCCCAAAATAGGACAGTTTCTTCCAGACATGCCACATTTCTCCCAAATATATCACATCTTCTCCAAGAAATACCAGGATTCCTCCTGAAATAGGAACTTTTCTCCCACAAATACCAGCCTTCTCCCCCCAAATTGGACATTTTCTTCCAGACATGCCACATATCACCGAAATATATCACATCTTCTCCAAGAAATACCAGGTTTCCCCCTTCAAATAGGACCTTTTCACCTACAAATACCTCTTTTCCCCCCAAAAGAGAACAGTTTCTTCCAGAAAGGCCACATTTCCCCCAAACATATCACATCTTCTCCAAGAAATACCAGCTTTCCCCCTTCAAATAGGACCTTTTCACCCACAAGTACCTGTTTTATCCCCAAAAGAGGACAGTTTCTTCCAGAAATGCCACATGTCTCCCAAACATATCACATCTCCTCCAAGAAATACCAGGTTTTCTCCTGTAATAGTACATTTTCTCCCAAAAATACCAGCCTTTTCCCCCCAAAAGAGGACAGTTTCTTCCAGAAAGGCCACATTTCTCCCAAATATATCACATCTTCTCCAAGAAATACCAGGTTTCCTCCTTCAAATAGGACCTTTTCACCCACAAATACCTCTTTTATCCCCAAAATAGAACAGTTACGTCCAGAAATGCCACATTTCTCCCATACATATCACATCTTCTCCAAGAAATACCACGTTTCCCCCTTCAAATAGGACCTTTTCACCCACAAGTACCTCTTTTATCCCCAAAAGAGTACAGTTTCTTCAAGAAATGCCACATTTCTCCCAAATATATCACATCTTCTCCAAGAAATACCAGCTTTCCCCCTTCAAATAGGACCTTCTCACCCACAAATACCTCTTTTATCCCCAAAAGAGGACAGTTTCTTCCAGAAATGCCACATTTCTCCCAAATAGATCACATCTTCTCCAAGAAATGCCACGTTAACCCCTTCAAATAGGACCTTTTCACCCACAAATACCTGTTTTATCCACAAAAGAGGACAGTTTCTCCCAGAAAGGCCACATTTCTCCCAAACATATCACATCTTCTCATAGTATTACCAGCTTTCCCCCTTCAAATAGGACCTTTTCACCCACAAATAATTCTTTTATCCCCAAAAGAGGACAGTTTCTTCCAGAAATGCCACATTTCTCCCAAATAGATCACATCTTCTCCAAGAAATACCAGCTTTCCCCCTTCAAATAGGACCTTTTCACCCACAAATACCTCTTTTATCCCTCAAATAGGACAGTTTCTTCCAGACATGCCACATTTCTCCCAAATATATCACATCTTCTCCAAGAAATACCAGCTTTCCCCCTTCAAATAGGACCTTTTCAGCCACAAATACCTGTTCTATCCCCAAAAGAGGACAGTTTCTTCCAGAAATGCCACATTTCTCCAAAACATATCACATCTTCTCCAAGAAATACCAGGTTTCCCCATTCAAATAGGACCTTTTCACCCCCAAAAAATTCTTTTATCCCCAAAATAGGACAGTTTCTTCCAGAAATGCCTGATTTCTCCCAAATATATCACATCTTCTCCAAGAAATACCAGCTTTCCCCCTTCAAATAGGACCTTTTCACCCACAAATACCTCTTTTATCCCCAAAACAGGACAGTTTCTTCCAGACATGCCACATTTCTCCCAAATATATCACATCTTCTCCAAGAAATACCAGCTTTCCCCCTTCAAATAGGACCTTTTCACCCACAAATACCTCTTTTATCCCCAAAAGAGGACAGTTTCTTCCAGAAATGGCACATTTCTCGCAAACATATCACATCTCCTACAAGAAATACCAGGATTCCTCCTGAAATAGGATCTTTTCTCTCACAAATACCACCCTTCTCTCCCCAAATAGGACAGTTTCTTCCAGACATGCCACATTTCTCCCAAATAGATCACATCTTCTCCAAGAAATACCAGGTTTCCCCCTTCAAATAGGACCTTTTTCACCCACAAATACCTGTTTGATCCCCAAAATAGGACAGTTTCTTCCAGAAATGCCACATTTCTCCCAAATATATCACATCTTCTCCAAGAAATACCACGTTTCCCCCTTCAAACAGGACCTTTTCCCCAAAAAAACCTCTTTTATCCTCAAAATACGACAGTTTCTTCCAGAAATGCCACATTTCTCCCAAATATATCACATCTTCTCCAAGAAATACCAGGGTTCCCCCTTCAAATAGGACCTTCTCACCCACAAATACCTCTTTTATCCCCAAAAGAGGACAGTTTTTTCCAGACATGCCACATTTCTCCCAAATATATCACATCTTCTTCAAGAAATACCAGGGTTCCCCCTTCAAATAGGAACTTTTCACCCACAAATACCTCTTTTATCCCCAAAAGAGGACAGTTTCTTCCAGAAATGCCACATTTCTCCCAAATATATCACATCTTCTCCAAGAAATACCAGGTTTCCCCCTTCAAATAGGACCTTTTCACCCACAAAAAATTCTTTTATCCCCAAAAGAGGACAGTTTCTTCCAGAAAGGCCACATTTCTCCCAAATATATCACATCTTCTCCAAGAAATGCCAGGATTCCTCCTGAAATAGGACCTTTTCACCCACAAATACCTGTTTGATCCCCAAAAGAGGACAGTTTCTTCCAGACATGCCAGATTTCTCCCAAATAGATCACATCTTCTCCAAGAAATACCAGGATTCCTCCTGAAATAGGACCTTTTCTCCCACAAATACCAGACTTCTCCCCCCAAATAGGACAGTTTCTTCCAGAAATGCCACATTTCTCCCAAATAGATCACATCTTCTCCAAGAAATACCAGCTTTCCCCCTTCAAATAGGACCTTATCACCCACAAATACCTCTTTTATCCCCAAAATAGAACAGTTACGTCCAGAAATGCCACATTTCTCCCAAACATATCACATCTTCTCCAAGAAATACCAAGATTCCTCCTTGAAATAGGACCTTTTCACCAACAAATACCTCTTGTATCCCCAAAATAGGACATTTTCTTCCATACATGCCACATTTCTCCCAAATATATCACATCTTCTCCAAGAAATACCAGGTTTCCCCCTTCAAATACGACCTTTTCACCCACAAATACCTCTTTTATCCCCATAAGAGGACAGTTTCTTCCAGAAATGCCACATTTCTCCCAAATATAGCACATCTTCTCCAAGAAATACCACGTTTCCAACTTCAAATAGGACCTTTTCACCCACAAATACCTCTTTTATCCCCAAAATACGACAGTTTCTTCCAGAAATGCCACATTTCTCCCAAATAGATCACATCTTCTCCAAGAAATACCACGTTTCCCCCTTCAAATAGGACCTTTTCACCCACAAATACCTCTTTTATCCCCAAAAGAGGAGAGTTTCTTCCAGAAATGCCACATTTCTCCCAAATATATCACATCTTCTCCAAGAAATACCAGGTTTCCCCCTTCAAATACGACCTTTTCACTCACAAATACCTCTTTTTATCCCCAAAAGAGGACAGTTTCTTCCAGAAATGCCACATTTCTCCCAAATATATCACATCTTCTCCAAGAAATACCAGGTTTCCCCCTTCAAATAGGACCTTTTCACCCACAAATACCTGTTTTATCCCCAAAAGAGGACAGTTTCTTCCAGAAATGCCACATTTCTCCCAAATAGATCACATCTTCTCCAAGAAATTCCAGGTTTCCCACTTCAAATAGGACCTTTTCACCCACTAATAGCTGGCTTCTCCCCCAAATAGGACAGTTTCTTCCAGAAATGCCACATTTCTCCCAAATATATCACATCTTCTCCAAGAAATACCAGCTTTCCCCCTTCAAATAGGACCTTTTCACCCACTAATAGCAGGCTTCTCCCCCAAATAGGACAGTTTCTTCCAGAAATGCCACATTTCTCCCAAATATATCACATCTTCTCCAAGAAATACCAGGTTTCCCCCTTCAAATAGGACCTTTTCACCCACAAATACCTCTTTTATCCCCAAAATAGGACAGTTTCTTCCAGAAATGCCACATTTCTCCAGAATATATCACATCTTCTCCAAGAAATACCACGTTTCCCCCTTCAAATAGGACCTTTTCACCCACAAATACCTGTTTTATCCCCAAAAGAGGACAGTTTCTTCCAGACATGCCACATTTCTCCCAAATATATCACATCTTCTCCAAGAAATACCAGGTTTTCCTCTTCAAATAGGACCTTTTCACCCACAAATACCTGTTTTATCCCCAAAAGAGGACAGTTTCTTCCAGAAATGCCACATTTCTCCCAAAATATATCACATCTCCAAGAAATACCAGGTTTCCTCCTGAAATAGGACCTTGTCACCCACAGATTCCTGTTTTATCCCTTTGTTCCGATCGACTTTTCGTTTTGGAGTGTTTATCCGGTGCTACACTTCAGCATTCTGTGACGAATAAAATAGAAGAGAAAAGCCCCACTAATAAGGCAGCTAGAAGGTCCAGGATCCACACACATTGTGCTTTCAGGGAGGACGTTCCATAAAGTCGAGAGTTGTGGCTTCTTTCCTGCGGAGAAAAAAACCCCTGTTTTCAGGCAATGCAGGACGCTGAATTCGCATCTTCTCGGCATAGGAATACCGCTCCTTCGCTCTCGTGTCTCGAAAGCGGCACTCGCTCTGAACCGCTCCGGAGAGTCTGCAGTTGCTGTCCGGTCCATCGCGATTCTGCCCGAGTGCCGCTTGCAGCCTTCAGCAGCGCTCTCGTTTCTCTCGGATGCCGGGAAAGAGCGACTTCAGCCGGATGCTTTGCTCCGACGAGTGAGCGGCTTCTTCTGCGCACATCGCAATGGAGCGCTTCTGACTTCTCCTTCTGTCCATGCAGAAAGCACTACGCTTCTCTCTCATTCTTATCCCTTTTTCCGAGCGAATAGAGTAGAAGTGGAAACCACACTAATAAGGCAGCTAGAAGTTCGAGGAGCGACACACGTAGTGCTTTCGGGGAGGACGTTCCAGAAAGTCGAGAGTTGTGGCTTCTTTCCTGCGGAGAAAAAACCCCCTGTTTTCAGGCAATGCTGGACGCTGAATTCGCTCCTTCTCGGCATTTCAATACCGCTCCTTCGCTCTCGTGGCTCGAAAGCGGCACTCGCGCTGAACCGCTCCGGAGAGTCTGCAGTTGCTGTCCGGTCCATCGCGGTTCTGCCCGAGTGCCGCTTGCAGCCTTCAGCAGCGCTCTCGTTTCTCTCGGATGCCGGGAAAGAGCGACTTCAGCCGGATGCTTTTCTCCGACGAGTGAGCGGCTTCTTCTGCGCACATCGCAATGGAGCGCTTCTGACTTCTCCTTCTGTCCATGCAGAATGCACTACGCTTCTCTCTCATTCTTATCCCTTTCTTCCGAGCGACATTTCGTTTTGGAGTGTTTATCCGATGCTACACTTCAGCATTCTGTGACGAATAGAGTAGAAGTGGAAACCACACTAATAAGGCAGCTAGAAGTTCGAGGAGCGACACACGTTGTGCTTTCGGGGAGGACGTTCCAGAAAGTCGAGAGTTGTGGCTTCTTTCCTGCGGAGAAAAAAACCCCTGTTTTCAGGCAATGCTGGACGCTGAATTCGCTCCTTCTCGGCATTTCAATACCGTTCCTTCGCTCTCGTTGCTCGAAAGCGGCACTCGCGCTGAACCGCTCCGGAGAGTCTGCAGTTGCTGGCCGGTCCATCGCGGTTCTGCCCGAGTGCCGCTTGCAGCCTTCAGCAGCGCTCTCGTTTCTCTCGGATGCCGGGAAAGAGCGACTTCAGCCGGATGCTTTGCTCCGACGAGTGAGCGGCTTCTTCTGCGCACATCGCAATGGAGCGCTTTTGACTTCTCCTTCTGTCCATGCAGAATGCACTACGCTTCTTTCTCATTCTTATCCCTTCCTTCCGAGCGACATTTCGTTTTGGAGTGTTTATCCGATGCTACACTTCAGCATTCTGTGACGAATAGAGTAGAAGAGAAAAGCCCCACTAATAAGGCAGCTAGAAGTTCGAGGAGCAACGCACGTAGTGCTTTCGGGGAGGACGTTCCAGAAAGTCGAGAGTTGTGGCTTCTTTCCTGCGGAGAAAAAACCCCCTGTTTTCAGGCAATGCAGGACGCTGAATTCTCTCCTTCTCGGCATTTCAATACCGCTCCTTCGCTCTCGTGGCTCGAAAGCGGCACTCGCTCTGAACCGCTCCGGTGAGTCTGCAGTTGCTGTCCGGTCCATCGCGGTTCTGCCCGAGTGCCGCTTGCAGCCTTCAGCAGCGCTCTCGTTTCTCTCGGATGCCGGGAAAGAGCGACTTCAGCCGGATGCTTTTCTCAGACGAGTGAGCGGCTTCTTCTGCGCACATCGCAATGGAGCGCTTCTGACTTCTCCATGTGTCCATGCAGAATGCACTACGCTTCTCTCTCATTCTTATCCCTTTTTCCGAGCGACATTTCGTTTTGGAGTGTTTATCCGATGCTACACTTCAGCATTCTGTGACGAATAGAGTAGAAGGGAAAAGCCCCACTAATAAGGCAGCTAGAAGTTCGAGGAGCGACACACGTAGTGCTTTCAGGGAGGACGTTCCAGAAAGTCGAGAGTTGTGGCTTGTTTCCTGCGGAGAAAAAAACCCCCTGTTTTCAGGCAAAGCAGTAGTCTGCAACTGCAGACTGTCCGGTGTGGTTCAGCGCAAATGCCGCTTTCGAGCCACGAGAGCGAAAGAGCGGTATTCCTATGTCGAGAAGATGCGAATTCAGCCTACTGCATTGCCTGAAAACAGGGGCTTTTTTCTCCGCAGGAAAGAAGCCACAACTCTCGACTTTCTGGAAAGTCCTCCCTGAAAGCACTACGTGCGTTGCTCCTCGAACTTCTAGCTGCCTTATTAGTGGGGCTTTTCTCTTCTACTCTATTCGTCACAGAATGCTGAAGTGTAGCATGGGATAAACACTCCAAAACGAAATGTTGCTCGGAAGAAAGGGATAAGAATGAGAGAGAAGCGTAGTGCATTCTGCATGGACACATGGAGAAGTCAGAAGCGCTCCATTGCGATGTGCGCAGAAGAAGCCGCTCACTCGTCGGAGAAAAGCATCCGGCTGAAGTCGCTCTTTCCCGGCATCCGAGAGAAACGAGAGCGCTGCTGAAGGCTGCAAGCGGCACTCGGGCAGAACCGCGATGGACCGGACAGCAACTGCAGACTCTCCGGAGCGGTTCAGCGCGAGTGCCGCTTTCGAGCCACGAGAGCGAAGGAGCGGTATTGAAATGCCGAGAAGGAGAGAATTCAGCGTCCTGCATTGCCTGAAAACAGGGGGTTTTTTCTCCGCAGGAAACAAGCCACAACTCTCGACTTTCTGGAACGTCCTCCCCGAAAGCACAACGTGTGTCGCTCCTCGAACTTCTAGCTGCCTTATTAGTGCGGTTTCCACTTCTACTCTATTCGTCACAGAATGCTGAAGTGTAGCATGGGATAAACACTCCAAAACGAAATGTTGCTCGGAAGAAAGGGATAAGAATGGAGAGAGAAGCGTAGTGCATTCTGCATGGACACATGGAGAAGTCAGAAGCGCTCCATTGCGATGTGCGCAGAAGAAGCCGCTCACTCGTCGGAGAAAAGCATCCGGCTGAAGTCGCTCTTTCCCGGCATCCGAGAGAAACGAGAGCGCTGCTGAAGGCTGCAAGCGGCACTCGGGCAGAACCGCGATGGACCGGACAGCAACTGCAGACTCTCCGGAGCGGTTCAGTGCGAGGTCCGCTTTCGAGACACGAGAGCGAAGGAGCGGTATTCCTATGCCGAGAAGGTGCGAATTCAGCGTCCTGCATTGACTGAAAACAGGGGTATTTTTCTCCGCAGGAAAGAAGCCACAACTCTCGACTTTCTGGAACGTCCTCCCTGAAAGCACAATGTGTGTGGCTGCTGGACCTTCTAGCTGCCTTATTAGTGGGGCTTTCCCTCTTCTATTTTATTCGTCACAGAATGCTGAAGTGTAGCAGCGGATAAACACTCAAAAACGAAAAGTCGCTCGGAACAAAGGGATAAAACAGGAATCAGAGGGTGACAAGGTCCTATTTCAGGAGGAAACCTGGTATTTCTTGGAGATGTGATATATTTGGGAGAAATGTGGCATTTCTGGAAGAAACTGTCCTATTTTGGGGATAAAAGAGGTATTTGTGGGTGAAGAGGTCCTATTTGAAGAGGGAAACCTGGTATTTCTTGGAGAAGATGTGATATATTTGGGAGAAATCTGGCCTTTCTGAAGAAACTGTCCTCTTTTGGGGACAAAACATTTATTTGTGGTTGAAAAGTTCCTTTTGAAGGGGGGAAACCTGGTATTTCTTGGAGAAGATGTGGTATATTTGGGAGAAATGTGGCATGTCTGGAAAAAACGGTCCTGTTTTGGGGATAAAAGATGTATTTGTGGGAGAAAAGGTCCTATTTGAAGGGGGAAAGCTGGTATTTCTTGGAGAAGATGTGATATATTTGGGAGAAATGTGGCATTTCTGGAAGAAACTGTCCTCTTTTGGGGGATATATTTGGGAGAAATCGTGGCATTTCTGGAAGAAACTGTCCTCTTTTGGGATAAAACAGGTATTTGTGGGTGAAAAGGTCCTATTTGAAGGGGGAAAGCTGGTATTTCTTGGAGAAGATGTGGTATATTTGGGAGAAATGTGGCATGTCTGGAAGAAACTGTCCTCTTTTGGGGATAAAAGAGGTATTTGTGGGTGAAAAGGTCCTATTTGAAGGGGGAAAGCTGGTATTTCTTGGAGAAGATGTGATATATTTGGGAGAAATCTGGCATTTCTGAAGAAACTGTGCTCTTTGTGGATAAAGAGGTATTTGTGGGTGAAAAGGTCCTATTTGAAAGGGGAAACGTGGCATTTCTTGGAGAAGATGTGGTATATTTGGGAGAAATGTGGCATGTCTGGAATAAACTGTCCTCTTTTGGGGATAAAAGAGGTATTTGTGGGTGAAAAGGTCCTATTTGAAGGGGGAAAGCTGGTATTTCTTGGAGAAGATGTGATCTATTTGGGAGAAATGTGGCATTTCTGGAAGAAACTGTCCTCTTTTGGGGATAAAACAGGTATTTGTGGGTGAAAAGGTCCTATTTGAAGGGGGAAAGCAGGTATTTCTTGGAGAAGATGTGGTATATTTGGGAGAAATATGGCATTTCTGGAAGAAACTGTCCTCTTTTGGGGATAAAACAGGTATTTGTGGGTGAAAAGGTCCTATTTGAAGGGGGAAAGCTGGTATTTCTTGGAGAAGATGTGATATGTTTGGGAGAAATGTGGCATGTCAGGAAGAAACTGTCCTATTTGGGGGAGAAGGCGGGTATTTGTGGGAGAAAAGGTCCTATTTGAAGGGGAAAGCTGGTATTTCTTGGAGAAGATGTGATATATTTGGAGAAATGTGGCATGTCTGGAAGAAACTGTCCTATTTTGGAGATAAAGAGGTATTTGTGGTGAAAAGGTCCTATTTGAAGGGGGAAAGCTGGTATTTCTTGGAGAAGATGTGATATATTTGGGAGAAATGTGCCTTTCTGGAAGAAAATGTCCAATTTGGGGGGAGAAGTCTGGTAGTTTCGGGTGAGAAGGTCCTCTTTCAGGAGGAATCCTGGCATTTCTTGGAGGAGATGTGATATGTTTGGGAGAAATGTGGCATTTCTGGAAGAAACTGTCCTCTTTTTGGGATAAAAGAGGTATTTGTGTTTGAAAAGGTCCTATTTGAAGGGGAACCCTGGTATTTCTTGGAGAAGATGTGATATATTTGGGAGCAATGTGGCATTTCTGGAAGAAACTGTCCTCTTTTGGGGATAAAAGAGGTATTAGAGGTTGAAAAGTTCCTATTTGAATGGGGAACCCTGGTATTTCTGGAGAAGATGTGATATATTTGGGAGAAATGTTGCATGTCAGGAAGAAACTGTCCTATTTTGGGGATAAAAGAGGTTTTTTTTGGGGAAAAGGTCCTATTTGAAGGGGGAAACCTGGTATTTCTTGGAGAAGATGTGCTAGATTTGGGAGAAATGTGGCATGTCAGGAAGAAACTGTCCTATTTGGGGGGGAGAAGGCTGGTATTTGAGGGAGAAAAGGTCCTCTTTCAGGAGGAATCCTGGTATTTCTTGGAGAAGATGTGATATATTTGGGAGAAATGTGGCATGTCTGGAAGAAACTGTGCTCTTTTGGGGATAACAGAGGTATTTGTGGGTGAAAAGGTCTATTTGAAGGGGGAAACCTGGTATTTCTTGGAGAAGATGTGATGTATTTGGGAGAAATCAGGCATTTCTGGAAGAAACTGTCCTATTTTGGGGATAAAAGAATTTTTTGTGGGTGAAAAGGTCCTATTTGAAGGGGGAAAGCTGGTAATTCTATGAGAAGATGTGATATATTTGGGAGAAATGTGGCATTTCTGGCAGAAACTGTCCTCTTTTGGGGATAAAACAGGTATTTGTGGTTGAAAAGGTCCTATTTGAAGGGTGAAAGCTGGTAATTCTATGAGAAGATGTGATATATTTGGGAGAAATGTGGCATTTCTGGAAGAAACTGTCCTCTTTTGGGGATAAAAGAGGTATTTGTGGGTGAAAAGGTCCTATTTGAAGGGGGAAAGCTGGTATTTCTTGGAGAAGATGTGATATATTTGGGAGAAATGTGGCATTTCTGGAAGAAACTGTCCTCTTTTGGGATAAAAGAGGTATTTGTGGGTGAAAAGGTCCTATTTGAAGGGGAAAACCTGTTATTTCTTGGAGAAGATGTGATATATTTTGGAGAAATCTGGCATTTCAGGAAGAAACTGTCCTCTTTTGGGGATAAAAGAGGTATTTGTGGGTGAAAAGGTCCTATTTGAAGGGGGAACCGTGGTATTTCTTGGAGAAGATGTGATCTATATGGGAGAAATGTGCCTTTTGGAAGAAACTGTCCAATTTTGGGGATAAAAGAGGTATTTGTGGGTGAAAAGGTCCTATTTGAAGGGGGAAAGCTGGTATTTCTTGGAGAAGATGTGATATATTTGGGAGAAATGTGGCATTTCTGGAAGAAAATGTCCTATTTTGGGGATAAAAGAGGTATTTGTGGGTGAAAATTTCCTATTTGAAGGGGGAAACCTGGCATTTCTTGGAGAAGATGTGATGTGTTTGGAGAAATGTGGCATTTCTGGAAGAAACTGTCCTCTTCTGGGGATAAAAGAGGTATTTGTGGGTGATAAGGTCCTATTTGAAGGGGGAACCCTGGTATTTCTTGGAGAAGATGTGATATATTTGGGAGAAATGTGGCATTTCTGGAAGAAACTGTCCTCTTTTGGGGATAAAAGAGGTATTAGTGGTTGAAAAGGTCCTATTTGAAGGGTGAAACCTGGTATTTCTTGGAGAAGGGGTGATATATTCGGGAGAACGTGGCATGTCTGGAAGAAACTGTCCTATTTGGGGGATAAAACAGGTATTTGTGGGAGAAAAGGTCCTATTTGTAGGGGGAAAGCTGGTATTTCTTGGAGAAGATGTGATCTATTTGGGAGAAATGTGGCCTTTCTGGAAGAAAATGTCCAATTAGGGGGGAGAACGCTGGTAGTTTTCGGTGAGAAGGTCCTATTTCAGGAGGAATCCTGGTATTTCTTGGAGAAGATGTGATATATTTGGGAGAAATCTGGCATTTCTGGAAAAAAAATCCAATGTGGCGGGAGAAGGCTGGTAGTTTAGGGTGAGAAGGTCCTATTTCAGGAGAATCCTGGCATTTCTTGGAGAGGATGTGATATATTTGGGAGAAATGTGGCATTTCTGGAAGAAACTGTACTCTTTTGGGGATAAAAGAGGTATTAGTGGTTGAAAAGGTCCTATTTGAAGGGGGAAACGTGGTATTTCATGGAGAAGATGTGATATGTTTGGGAGAAATGTGGCCTTTCTGAAGAAACTGTCCTATTTTGGGTTAAAACAGGTATTTGTGGGTGAAAAGGTCCTATTTGAAGGGGGAAAGCTGGTATTTCTTGGAGAAGATGTGGTATATTTGGGAGAAATGTGGCATGTCTGGAAGAAACTGTCCTCTTTTGGGGATAAAACAGGTATTTGTGGGTGAAAAGGTCCTATTTGAAGGGGGAAAGCTGGTATTTCTTGAAGGAGATGTGATATATTTGGGTGAAATGTGGCATGTCTGGAAGAAACTGTCCTATTTTGGGGATCAAAGAGGTATTTGTGGGTGAAAGGTCCTATTTGAAGGGGGAAAGCTGGTATTTCTTGGAGAAGATGTGATCTATTTGGGAGAAATCTGGCATTTCTTTAAGAAACTGTCCTATTTGGGGGGGAAGGGTGGTATTTGTGGGAGAAAAGTTCCTATTTCAGGAGGAATCCTGGTATTTCTTGGAGGAGATGTGATATGTTTGGGAGAAATGTGGCATTTCTGGAAGAAACTGTCCTATTTTGGAGATAAAACAGGTATTTTGTGGGTGAAAAGGTCCTATTTGAAGGGGAAACCTGGTATTTCTTGGAGAAGATGTGATATGTTTGGGAGAAATATGGCATTTCTGGAAGAAACTGTCTCTTTTGGGGATCAAACCGGTATTTGTGGGAGAAAAGGTCCTATTTGAAGGGGGAAAAGTGGTATTCTTGGAGAAGATGTGATATATTTGGAGAAATGTGGCATGTCAGGAAGAAACTGTCCTATTTGGGGGGAGAAGGCTGGTATTTGTGGGTGAAAAGGTCCTATTTGAAGGGGGAAAGCAGGTATTTCTTGGAGAAGATGTGATATATTTGGGAGAAATGTGGCCTTTCTGGAAGAAACTGTCCTATTTGAGGGATAAAAGAGGTATTTGAGGGTGAAAAGGTCGTATTTGAAGGGGGAAACCTGGTATTTCTTGGAGAAGATGTGATATATTTGGGAGAAATCAGGCATTTGTGGAAGAAACTGTCGTATTTTGGGGATAAAAAATTTTTTTGTGGGTGAAAAGGTCCTATTTGAAGGGGGAAAGCTGGTAATTCTATGAGAAGATGTGATATGTTTGGGAGAAATGTGGCATTTCTGGCAGAAACTGTCCTCTTTTGGGGAGAAAACAGGTATTTGTGGGTGAAAAGGTCCTATTTGAAGGGGGAACCCTGTTATTTCTTGGAGAAGATGTGATATATTTGGAAGAAATGTGGCCTTTCTGGAAGAAACTGTCCTATTTTGGGGATAAAAGAGGTATTTGTGGGAGAAAATGTCCTATTTGAAGGGGAAACGTGGTATTTCTTGGAGAAGATGTGATCTATTTGGGAGAAATGTGGCATGTCAGGAAGAAACTGTCCTCTTTTGGGGATAAAACAGGTATTTGTGGGTGAAAAGGTCCTATTTGAAGGGTGAAACCTGGTCTTTCTTGGAGAAGAGGTGATATATTTGGGAGAAATGTGGCATTTCTGGAAGAAACTGTCCTCTTTTGGGGATAAAAGAGGTATTTGTGGGTGAAAAGGTCCTATTTGAAGGGGGAACCCTGGTATTTCTTGGAGAAGATGTGATCTATTTGGGAGAAATGTGGCCTTTCTGGAAGACAATGTCCAATTTAGGGGGAGAACGCTGGTAGTTTTCGGTGTGAAGGTCCTATATCAGGAGGAATCCTGGTATTTCTTGGAGAAGATATGATATATTTGGGAGAAATCTGGCCTTTCTGGAAGAAAATGTCCAATTTGGGGGAGAAGGCTGGTATTTTTGGGTGAGAAGGTCCTATTTCAGGAGGAATCCTGGCATTTCTTGGAGAAGATGTGATATATTTGGGAGAAATCTGGCCTTTCTGGAAGAAACTGTTCTATTTTGGGGATAAAAGAGGTATTAGTGGTTGAAAAGGTCCTATTTGAAGGGGGAAAGCAGGTATTTCTTGGAGAAGATGTGATATATTTGGGAGAAATGTGGCCTTTCTGGAAGAAACTGTCCTCTTTTGTGGATAAAAGAGGTATTTGTGGGAGAAAAGCTCCTAATTCAAGGGGGAAACCTGGTATTTCTTGGAGTTGTTATATATTTGGGAGAAATGTGGCATTTCTGGAAGAAACTGTCCTCTTTTGGGGATAAAAGAGGTATTTGTGGGTGAAAAGGTCCTATTTGAAGGGGGAAACCTGGTATTTCTTGGAGAAGATGTGATATATTTGGGAGAAATGTGGCATTTCTGGAAGAAAGTGTCCTGTTTTGGGGATAAAACAGGTATTTGTGGGAGAAAAGGTCCTATTTGAAGGGGGAAAGCTGGTATTTCCTGAAGGAGATGTGATCTATTTGGGAGAAATGTGGCATGTCTGAAGAAACTCTCCTATTTTGGGATCAAAGAGGTATTTGTGGGTGAAAAGGTCCTATTTGAAGGGGGAAAGGTGGTATTTCTTGGAGAAGATGTGATATATTTGGGAGAAATGTGGCATTTCTGGAAGAAACTGTCCTCTTATGGGGGAGAAGCCAGCTATTAGTGGGTGAAAAGGTCGTATTAGAAGGGGGAAACCTGGTATTTCTTGGAGAAGATGTGATATATTTGGGAGAAATGTGGCATTTCTGGAAGAAACTGTCCTCTTTTGGGGATAAAACAGGTATTTGTGGGTGAAAAGGTCGTATTTGAAGGGGGAAAGCTGGTAATTCTATGAGAAGATGTGATATATTTGGGAGAAATGAGCCATGTCAGGAAGAAAATGTCCTATTTTGGGGATAAAAGAGGTATTTGTGGGTGAAAAGGTCCTATTTGAAGGGGGAAGCTGGTATTTCTTGGAGAAGATGTGATATATTTGGGAGAAATGTGGCATTTCTGGAAGAAACTGTCCTCTTTTGGGGATAAAAGAGGTATTTGTGGGTGAAAAGGTCCTATTTGAAGGGGGAAAACCTGTTATTTCTTGGAGAAGATGTGATATATTTTGGAGAAATCTGGCATTTCTGGAAGAAAATGTCCTCTTTTGGGGATAAAAGAGGTATTTGTGGGTGAAAAGGTCCTATTTGAAGGGGGAACCGTGGTATTTCTTGGAGAAGATGTGATCTATATGGAGAAATGTGCCTTTTGGGAGAAACTGTCCAAATTTGGGGATAAAAGAGGTATTTGTGGGTGAAAAGGTCCTATTTGAAGGGGGAAAGCTGGTATTTCTTGGAGAAGATGTGATATATTTGGGAGAAATGTGGCATTTCTGGAAGAAACTGTCCTCTTTTGGGGATAAAACCGGTATTTGTGGGTGAAAAGGTCCTATTTGAAGGGGGAAACCTGGTATTTCTTGGAGAAGAGGTGATATATTTGGAGAAATGTGGCATGTCTGGAAGAAACTGTCCTATTTGGGGGATAAAACAGGTATTTGTGGGAGAAAAGGTCCTATTTGAAGGGGGAAAGCTGGTATTTCTTGGAGAAGATGTGATCTATTTGGGAGAATTGTGGCCCTTCTGGAAGAAAATGTCCAATTTGGGGGAGAACGCTGGTAGTTTTCGGTAAGAAGGTCCTATTTCAGGAGGAATCCTGGTATTTCTTGGAGAAGATGTGATATATTTGGGAGAAATGTGGCATGTCAGGAAGATACTGTCCTATTTGGGGGGAGTAGGGTGGTATTTGAGGGAGAAAAGGTCCTCTTTCAGGAGGAATCCTGGTATTTCTTGGAGAAGATGTGATATATTTGGGAGAAATGTGGCCTTTCTGGAAGAAACTGTCCTCTTTTGGGGATAAAACAGGTATTTTTGGGTAAAAAGGTCCTATTTGAAGGGGGAAAGCTGGTATTTCTTGGAGAAGTTGTGGTATATTTGGGAGAAATATGGCATGTATGGCAGAAAATGCCCTCTTTTGGGGATAAAAGAGGTATTTGTGGGTGAAACGGTCCTATTTGAAGGGGGAAAGCTGGTATTTCTTGGAGAAGAAGTGATATATTTGGGAGAAATGTGGCCTTTCTGGAAGAAATTGTTCTATTTTGGGGATAAAAGAGGTAAAACTACCAGCTTTCCCCCTTCAAATAGGACCTTTTCACCCACAAATACCTCTTTTATCCCCAAAATAGGACAGTTTCTTCCAGAAATGCCACATTACTCCCAAACATATCACATCTTCTCCAAGAAATACCAGGTTTCCCCCTTCAAATAGGACCTTCTCACCCACAAATACCTCTTTTATCCCCAAAATAGGACAGTTTCTCCTAGACATGCCACATTTCTCCCAAATATATATCATCTTCTCCAAGAAATACCAGGTTTCCCCCTTCAAATAGGACCTTTTCACCCACAAATACCTCTTTGATCCCCAAAATACGACAGTTTCTTCCAGAAATGCCGCATATCTCCCACATATATCACATCTCCTTCAAGAACATCCAGCTTTACCCCTTGACATAGGACCTTTTCTCCCACAAATACCTGTTTTATCCCCAAAAGAGGACAGTTTCTTCCAGAAATGCCACATTTCTCCGAAATACATCACATCTTCTCCAAGAAATAACAGCTTTCCCCTTCAAATAGGACCTTTTCACCCACAAATACCTGGTTTAACCCCAAAATAGGACAGTTTCTTCCAGAAATGCCACATTTCTCCCAAATATATATCATCTTCTCCAAGAAATACCACGTTTCCCCCTTCAAATAGGACCTTTTCACCCTCAAATACCTGTTATATCCCCAAAAGAGGACAGTTTCTTCCTGAAATGCCATATTTCTCCCAAACATATCACACCTTCTCCATGAAATACCACGTTTCCCCCTTCAAATAGGACCTTTTCACCCACAAATACCTCTTTTATCCCCAAAATAGGACAGTTTTTTCCAGACATGCCACATTTCTCCCAAATATATCACACCTTCTCCAAGAAATACCACGTTTCCCCCTTCAAATAGGACCTTTTCACCCACAAATACCTCTTTTATCCCCAAAAGAGGACAGTTTTTTCCAGAAATGCCACATTTCTCCCAAATATATATCATCTTCTCCAAGAAATACCACGTTTCCCCCTTCAAATAGGACCTTTTCACCCACAAATACCTCTTTTATCCCCAAAAGAGGACAGTTTTTTCCAGAAATGCCACATTTCTCCCTAATATATCACACCTTCTCCAAGAAATACCACGTTTCCCCCTTCAAATAGGACCTTTTCACCCACAAATACCTCTTTTATCCCCAAAATAGGACAGTTTCTTCCAGAAATGCCACATTTCTCCAAAATATATCACATCTTCTCCAAGAAATACCAGGTTTCCCCCTTCAAATAGGACCTTTTCACCCACAAATACCTCTTTTATCCCCAAAAGAGGACAGTTTCTTCCAGAAATGCCACATTTCTCCCAAATATATCACATCTTCTCCAAGAAATACGAGGTTTCCCCTTCAAATAGGACCTTTTCTCCCACAAATACATCTTTTATCCACAAAAGAGGACAGTTTCTTCCAGAAATGCCACATTTCTCCAAAATATATCACATCTTCTCAAAGAAATACCAGGTTTCCCCCTTCAAATAGGACCTTTTCTCACACAAATACCTCTTTTATCCCCAAAAGAGGACAGTTTCTTCCAGACATGCCACATTTCTCCCAAATAGATCACATCTTCTCCAAGAAATACCAGGTTTCCCCCTTCAAATAGGACCTTTTCACCCACAAATACCTCTTTTATCCCCAAAAGAGGACAGTTTCTTCCAGAAATGCCACATTTCTCCCAAATATATCACATCTTCTCCAAGAAATACCAGGTTTCCCTCTTCAAATAGGACCTTTTCACCCACAAATACCTCTTTTATCCCCAAAATAGGACAGTTTCTTCCAGAAATTCCACATTTCTCCCAAATATATCACATCTCCAAGAAATACCAGGTTTCCTCCTGAAATAGGACCTTGTCACCCACCGATTCCTGTTTTATCCCTTTGTTCCGAGCGACTTTTCGTTTTGGTGTGTTTATCCGCTGCTACACTTCAGCATTCTGTGACGAATAAAATAGAAGAGGAAAGCCCCACTAATAAGGCAGCTAGAAGGTCCTGTAGCCACACACATTGTGCTTTCAGGGTGGACGTTCCAGAAAGTCGAGAGTTGTGGCTTCTTTCCTGCGGAGAAAAATACCCCTGTTTTCAGGCAATGCAGGACGCTGAATTCGCACCTTCTCGGCATAGGAATACCGCTCCTTCGCTCTCGTGTCTCGAAAGCGGCACTCGCTCTGTACCACTCCGGAGAGTCTGCAATTGCTGTCCGGTCCATCGCGATTCTGCCCGAGTGCCGCTTGCAGCCTTCAGCAGCGCTCTCGTTTCTCTCGGATGCCGGGAAAGAGCGACTTCAGCCGGATGCTTTTCTCCGACGAGTGAGCGGCATCTTCTGCGCACATCGCAATGGAGCGCTTCTGACTTCTCCTTCTGTCCATGCAGAATGCACTACGCTTCTCTCTCATTCTTATCCCTTTCTTCCGAGCGACATTTCGTTTTGGAGTGTTTATCCAATGCTACACTTCAGCATTCTGTGACGAATAGAGTAGAAGAGAAAAGCCCCACTAATAAGGCAGCTAGAAGTTCGAGGAGCAACGCACGTAGTGCTTTCAGGGAGGACGTTCCAGAAAGTCGAGAGTTGTGGCTTCTTTCCTGCGGAGAAAAAAACCCCTGTTTTCAGGCAATGCAGGACGCTGAATTCTCTCCTTCTCGGCATTTCAATACCGCTCCTTCGCTCTCGTGGCTCGAAAGCGGCACTCGCTCTGAACCGCTCCGGTGAGTCTGCAGTTGCTGTCCGGTCCATCGCGGTTCTGCCCGAGTGCCGCTTGCAGCCTTCAGCAGCGCTCTCGTTTCTCTCGGATGCCGGGAAAGAGCGCCTTCAGCCGGATGCTTTTCTCAGACGAGTGAGCGGCTTCTTCTGCGCACATCGCAATGGAGAGCTTCTGACTTCTCCATGTGTCCATGCAGAATGCACTACGCTTCTCTCTCATTCTTATCCCTTTTTCCGAGCGACATTTCATTTTGGAGTGTTTATCCGATGCTACACTTCAGCATTCTGTGACGAATAGAGTAGAAGGGAAAAGCCCCACTAATAAGGCAGCTAGAAGTTCGAGGAGCGACACACGTAGTGCTTTCAGGGAGGACGTTCCAGAAAGTCGAGAGTTGTGGCGTGTTTCCTGCGGAGAAAAAACCCCCTGTTTTCAGGCAAAGCAGTAGTCTGCAACTGCAGACTGTCCGGTGTGGTTCAGCGCAAATGCCGCTTTCGAGCCACGAGAGCGAAAGAGCGGTATTCCTATGTCGAGAAGATGCGAATTCAGCCTACTGCATTGCCTGAAAACAGGGGCTTTTTTCTCCGCAGGAAAGAAGCCACAACTCTCGACTTTCTGGAAAGTCCTCCCTGAAAGCACTACGTGCGTTGCTCCTCGAACTTCTAGCTGCCTTATTAGTGGGGCTTTTCTCTTCTACTCTATTCGTCACAGAATGCTGAAGTGTAGCATGGGATAAACACTCCAAAACGAAATGTTGCTCGGAAGAAAGGGATAAGAATGAGAGAGAAGCGTAGTGCATTCTGCATGGACACATGGAGAAGTCAGAAGCGCTCCATTGCGATGTGCGCAGAAGAAGCCGCTCACTCGTCGGAGAAAAGCATCCGGCTGAAGTCGCTCTTTCCCGGCATCCGAGAGAAACGAGAGCGCTGCTGAAGGCTGCAAGCGGCACTCGGGCAGAACCGCGATGGACCGGACAGCAACTGCAGACTCTCCGGAGCGGTTCAGCGCGAGTGCCGCTTTCGAGCAACGAGAGCGAAGGAGCGGTATTGAAATGCCGAGAAGGAGAGAATTCAGCGTCCTGCATTGCCTGAAAACAGGGGGTTTTTTCTCCGCAGGAAACAAGCCACAACTCTCGACTTTCTGGAACGTCCTCCCCGAAAGCACAACGTGTGTCGCTCCTCGAACTTCTAGCTGCCTTATTAGTGCGGTTTCCACTTCTACTCTATTCGTCACAGAATGCTGAAGTGTAGCATTGGATAAACACTCCAAAACGAAATGTCGCTCGGAAGAAAGGGATAAGAATGAGAGAGAAGCGTAGTGCATTCTGCATGGACAGAAGGAGAAGTCAGAAGCGCTCCATTGCGATGTGCGCAGAAGAAGCCGCTCACTCGTCGGAGAAAAGCATCCGGCTGAAGTCGCTCTTTCCCGGCATCCGAGAGAAACGAGAGCGCTGCTGAAGGCTGCAAGCGGCACTCGGGCAGAACCGCGATGGACCGGACAGCAACTGCAGACTCTCCGGAGCGGTTCAGTGCGAGGTCCGCTTTCGAGACACGAGAGCGAAGGAGCGGTATACCTATGCCGAGAAGGTGCGAATTCAGCGTCCTGCATTGCCTGAAAACAGGGGTATTTTTCTCCGCAGGAAAGAAGCCACAACTCTCGACTTTCTGGAACGTCCTCCCTGAAAGCACAATGTGTGTGGCTGCTGGACCTTCTAGCTGCCTTATTAGTGGGGCTTTCCTCTTCTATTTTATTCGTCACAGAATGCTGAAGTGTAGCAGCGGATAAACACTCAAAAACGAAAAGTCGCTCGGAACAAAGGGATAAAACAGGAATCAGTGGGTGACAAGGACCTATTTCAGGAGGAAACCTGGTATTTCTTGGAGATGTGATATATTTGGGAGAAATGTGGCATTTCTGGAAGAAACTGTCCTATTTTGGGGATAAAAGAGGTATTTGTGGGTGAAGAGGTCCTATTTGAAGAGGGAAACCTGGTATTTCTTGGAGAAGATGTGATATATTTGGGAGAAATCTGGCCTTTCTGGAAGAAACTGTCCTCTTTTGGGGACAAAACATGTATCTGTGGTTGAAAAGTTCCTTTTGAAGGGGGAAACCTGGTATTTCTTGGAGAAGATGTGATATATTTGGGAGAAATGTGGCATGTCTGGAAAAAACGGTCCTATTTTGGGGATAAAAGATGTATTTGTGGGAGAAAAGGTCCTATTTGAAGGGGGAAAGCTGGTATTTCTTGGAGAAGATGTGATATATTTGGGAGAAATGTGGCATTTCTGGAAGAAACTGTCCTCTTTTGGGGATAAAACAGGTATTTGTGGGTGAAAAGGTCCTATTTGAAGGGGGAAAGCTGGTATTTCTTGGAGAAGATGTGATATATTTGGGAGAAATGTGGCATGTCTGGAAGAAACTGTCCTCTTTTGGGGATAAAAGAGGTATTTGTGGGTGAAAAGGTCCTATTTGAAGGGGGAAACCTGGTATTTCTTGTAGAAGATGATATATATTTGGGAGAAATGTGGCCTTTCTGGAAGAAACTGTGCTCTTTTGTGGATAAAAGAGGTATTTCTGGGTGAAAAGGTCCTATTTGAAGGTGGAAACGTGGCATTTCTTGGAGAAGATGTGATATATTTGGGAGAAATGTGGCCTTTCTGGAAGAAACTGTCCTCTTTTGGGGATAAAAGAGGTATTTGTGGGTGAAAAGGTCCTATTTGAAGGGGGAAACCTGGTATTTCTTGGAGAAGATGTGATCTATTTGGGAGAAATGTGGCATTTCTGGAAGAAACTGTCCTCTTTTGGGGATAAAACAGGTATTTGTGGGTGAAAAGGTCCTATTTGAAGGGGGAAAGCAGGTATTACTTGGAGAAGATGTGGTATATTTGGGAGAAATGTGGCATTTCTGGAAGAAACTGTCCTCTTTTGGGGATAAAAGAGGTATTTGTGGGTGAAAACGTGTATTTCAAGGGGGAAACCTGTTATTTCTTGGAGAAGATGAAATATATTTGGGAGAAATCTGGCATTTCTGGAAGAAACTGTCCTATTTTGGGGATAAAAGAGGTATTTGTGGGTGAAAATTTCCTATTTGAAGGGGGAAACCTGGCATTTCTTGGAGAACATGTGATGTGTTTGGGAGAAATGTGGCATTTCTGGAAGAAACTGTCCTCTTCTGGGGATAAAAGAGGTATTTGTGGGTGATAAGGTCCTATTTGAAGGGGGAACCCTGGTATTTCTTGGAGAAGATGTGATATTTTTGGGAGAAATGTGGCATTTCTGGAAGAAACTGTCCTCTTTTGGGGATAAAACAGGTATTAGTGGTTGAAAAGGTCCTATTTGAAGGGTGAAACCTGGTATTTCTTGGAGAAGAGGTGATATATTTCGGAGAAATGTGGCATGTCTGGAAGAAACTGTCCTATTTGGGGGATAAAACAGGTATTTGTGGGAGAAAAGGTCCTATTTCCAGGGGAAAGCTGGTATTTCTTGGAGAAGATGTGATCTATTTGGGAGAAATGTGGCCTTTCTGGAAGAAAATGTCCAATTAGGGGGGAGAACGCTGGTAGTTTTCGGTGAGAAGGTCCTATTTCAGGAGGAATCCTGGTATTTCTTGGAGAGGATGTGATATATTTGGGAGAAATCTGGCATTTCTGGAAAAAAAAGTCCAATGTGGCGGGAGAAGGCTGGTAGTTTTGGGTGAGAAGGTCCTATTTCAGGAGGAATCCTGGCATTTCTTGGAGAGGATGTGATATATTTGGGAGAAATGTGGCATTTCTGGAAGAAACTGTCCTCTTTTGGGGATAAAAGAGGTATTAGTGGTTGAAAAGGTCCTATTTGAAGGGGGAAACGTGGTATTTCTTGGAGAAGATGTGATCTATTTGGGAGAAATGTGGCATGTCAGGAAGAAACTGTCCTATTTGGGGGGAGAAGGCTGGTATTTGTGGTAGAAAAGGTCCTCTTTCAGGAGGAATCCTGGTATTTCTTGGAGAAGATGTGATATATTTGGGAGAAATGTGGCATGACTGGAAGAAACTGTCCTATTTGAGGGATAAAAGAGGTATTTGTGGGTGAAAAGGTCGTATTTGAAGGGGGAAACCTGGTATTTCTTGGAGAAGATGATATATATTTGGGAGAAATCAGGCATTTCTGGAAGAAACTGTCGTATTTTGGGGATAAAAAAATTTTTTGTGGGTGAAAAGGTCCTATTTGAAGGGGGAAAGCTGGTAATTCTATGAGAAGATGTGATATGTTTGGGAGAAATGTGGCATTTCTGGCAGAAACTGTCCTCTTTTGGGGAGAAAACAGGTATTTGTGGGTGAAAAGGTCCTATTTGAAGGGGGAACCCTGGTATTTCTTGGAGAAGATGTGATATATTTGGGAGAAATGTGGCCTTTCTGGAAGAAACTGTCCTCTTTTGGGGATAAAAGAGGTTTTTTGGCGGAAAAGGTCCTATTTGAAGGGGGAAAGCTGGTATTTCTTGGAGAAGATGTGATCTATTTGGGAGAAATGTGGCATGTCAGGAAGATACTGTCCTATTTGGGGGGAGAAGGGTGGTATTTGAGGGAGAAAAGGTCCTCTTTCAGGAGGAATCCTGGTATTTCTTGGAGAAGATGTGATATATTTGGGAGAAATGTGGCATTTCTGGAAGAAACTGTCCTCTTTTGGGGATAAAAGAGGTATTAGTGGTTGAAAAGTTCCTATTTGAAGGGGGAAACCTGGTATTTCTTGGAGAAGATGATATATATTTGGGAGAAATGTGGCCTTTCTGGAAGAAACTGTCCTCTTTTGGGGATAAAAGAGGTATTTCATGGAGAAAAGTTCCTAATTCAAGGGGGAAACCTGGTATTTCTTGGAGGAGTTGTGATATATTTGGGAGAAATGTGGCCTTTCTGGAAGAAACTGTCCTATTTGAGGGATAAAAGAGGTATTTGTGGGAGAAAAGGTCCTATTTGAAGGGGGAAACGTGGTATTTCTTGGAGAAGATGTGATCTATTTGGGAGAAATGTGGCATGTCTGGAAAAAACTGTCCTCTTTTGGGGATAAAAGAGTTATTTGTGGGTGAGAAGGTCCTATTTGAAGGGGGAAACGTGGTATTTCTTGGAGAAGATGTGATATATTTGGGAGAAATGTGGCATGTCTGGAAGAAACTGTCCTCTTTTGGGGATAAAAGAGGTTTTTTTGGGGAAAAGGTCCTATTTGAAGGGGGAAACGTGGTATTTCTTGGAGAAGATGTGATATATTTGGGAGAAATGTGGCATTTCTGGAAGAAACTGTCCTCTTATGAGGATAGAACAGGTATTTGTGGTTGAAAAGTTCCTATTTGAAGGGGAAAACCTGGTATTTCTTGGAGAAGATGTGATATATTTGGGAGAAATGTGGCATGTCTGGAAGAAAATGTCCTATTTGGGGGGAGAAGGGTGGTATTTGTGGGAGAAAAGTTCCTATTTCAGGAGGAATCCTGGTATTACTTGGAGGAGATGTGATATGTTTGGGAGAAATGTGCCATTTCTGGAAGAAACTGTCCTCTTTTGGGGATAAAACAGGTATTTGTGGGTGAAAAGGTCCCATTTGAAGGGGAAAGCTGGTATTTCTTGGAGAAGATGTGATGTGTTTGCGAGAAATATGTCATTTCTGGAAGAAACTGTCCTCTTTTGGGGATAAAAGAGGTATTAGAGGTTGAAAAGTTCCTATTTGAATGGGGAACCCTGGTATTTCTTGGAGAAGATGTGATATATTTGGGAGAAATGTGGCATGTCTGGAAGAAACTGTCCTATATTGGGGATAAAAGAGGTATTTGTGGGTGGGAAGGTCCTATTTGAAGGGGGAAAGCTGGTATTTCTTGGAGAAGATGTGATATATTTGGGAGAAATGTGGCATGTCAGGAAGAAACTGTCCTATTTTGGGGATAAAAGAGGTTTTTTTGGGGAAAAGGTCCTATTTGAAGGGGGAAACGTGGTATTTCTTGGAGAAGATATGCTATATTTGGGAGAAATGTGGCATGTCTGGAAGAAACTGTCCTATTTGAGGGATAAAAGAGGTATTTGTGGGTGAAAAGGTCGTATTTGAAGGGGGAAACCTGGTATTTCTTGGAGAAGATGTGATATATTTGGGAGAAATGTGGCATTTCTGGAAGAAACTGTCCTATTTTGGGGATAAAAGAATTTTTTGTGGCGGAAAAGGTCCTATTTGAAGGGGGAAAGCTGGTAATTCTATGAGAAGATGTGATATGTTTGGGAGAAATGTGGCATTTCTGGCAGAAACTGTCCTCTTTTGGGGATAAAACAGGTATTTGTGGTTGAAAAGGTCCTATTTGAAGGGGGAAAGCTGGTAATTCTATGAGAAGATGTGATATATTTGGGAGAAATGTGGCCTTTCTGGAAGAAACTGTCCTATTTTGGGGATAAAAGAGGTATTTGTGGGAGAAAAGGTCCTATTTGAAGGGGGAAAGCTGGTATTTCTTGGAGAAGATGTGATCTATTTGGGAGAAATGTGGCATTTCTGGAAGAAACTGTCCTCTTTTGGGGATAAAAGAGGTATTTGTGGGTGAAAAGGTCCTATTTCCAGGGGAAAACCTGTTATTTCTTGGAGAAGATGTGATATATTTTGGAGAAATCTGGCATTTCTGGATGAAACTGTCCTCTTTTGGGGATAAAAGAGGTATTTGTGGGTGAGAAGGTCCTATTTGAAGGGGGAAACCTGGTATTTCTTGGAGAAGATGTGATCTATATGGGAGAAATGTGCCTTTTGGAAGAAACTGTCCAATTTTGGGGATAAAAGAGGTATTTGTGGGTGAAAAGGTCCTATTTGAAGGGGGAAAGCTGGTATTTCTTGGAGAAGATGTGATATTTTTGGGAGAAATGTGGCATTTCTGGAAGAAACTGTCCTATTTTGGGGATAAAAGAGGTATTTGTGGGTGAAAAGGTCCTATTTGAAGGGGGAAACCTGGTATTTCTTGGAGAAGAGGTGATATATTTGGAGAAATGTGGCATGTCTGGAAGAAACTGTCCTATTTGGGGGATAAAACAGGTATTTGTGGGAGAAAAGGTCCTATTTGAAGGGGGAAAGCTGGTATTTCATGGAGAAGATGTGATCTATTTGGGAGAATTGTGGCCTTTCTGGAAGAAAATGTCCAATTTGGGGGAGAACGCTGGTAGTTTTCGGTAAGAAGGTCCTATTTCAGGAGGAATCCTGGTATTTCTTGGAGAATATGTGATATATTTGGGAGAAATGTGGCATTTCTGGAAGATACTGTCCTATTTGGGGGGAGAAGTGTGGTATTTGAGGGAGAAAAGGTCCTCTTTCAGGAGGAAACCTGGTATTTCTTGGAGAAGATGTGATATATTTGGGAGAAATGTGGCATTTCTTTAAGAAACTGTCCTCTTTTGGGGATAAAAGAGGTATTTGTGGGAGAAAAGATCCTATTTGAAGGGGGAAACGTGGTATTTCTTGGAGAAGATGTGATATATTTGGGAGAAATGTGGCATGTCTGGAAAAAACTGTCCTATATTGGGGATAAAAGAGTTATTTGTGGGTGAGAAGGTCCTATTTGAAGGGGGAAAGCTGGTATTTCTTGGAGAAGATGTGATATATTTGGGAGAAATGTGGCATGTCTGGAAGAAACTGTCCTCTTTTGGGGATAAAAGAGTTTTTTTTGGGGAAAAGGTCCTATTTGAAGGGGGAAACGTGGTATTTCTTGGAGAAGATGTGATATATTTGGGAGAAATGTGGCATTTCTGGAAGAAACTGTCCTCTTATGAGGATAGAACAGGTATTTGTGGTTGAAAAGTTCCTATTTGAAGGGGAAAACCTGGTATTTCTTGGAGAAGATGTGATATATTTGGGAGAAATGTGGCATTTCTGGAAGAAACTGTCATATTTTGGGGATAAAAGAATTTTTTGTGGGTGAAAAGGTCCTATTTGAAGGGGGAAACCTGGTATTTATTGAAGGAGATGTGATATGTTTGGGAGAAATGTGGCATTTCTGGCAGAAACTGTCCTATTTTGGGGATAAAAGTGGTATTTGTGGGTGATAAGGTCCTATTTGAAGGGGGAAAGCTGGTATTTCTTGGAGAAGATGTGATCTATTTGGGAGAAATGTGGCATGTCAGGAAGAAACTGTCCTAATTGGGGGGAGAAGGCTGGTATTAGAGGGAGAAAAGGTCCTCTTTCAGGAGGAATCCTGGTATTTCATGGAGAAGATGTGATATATTTGAGAGAAATGTGGCATGTCTGGAAGAAACTGTTCTATTTTGGGGATAAACCAGGTATTTGTGGGTGCAAAGGTCCTATTTGAAGGGGGAAACCTGGTATTTCTTGGAGAAGATGTGATATATTTGGGAGAAATTTGGCATTTCTGGAAGAAAGTGTCCTCTTTTGGGGATAAAAGAGGTATTTGTGGGTGAAAAGGTCTTATTTGAAGGGGGAACCCTGGTATTTCTTGGAGAAGATGTGATATATTTGGGAGAAGTGTGGCATTTCTGGAAGAAAATGTCCTATTTGAGGCATAATACAGGTATTTGTGGGAGAAAAGGTCCTATTTGAAGGGGGAAAGCTGGTATTTCTTGGAGAAGATGTGGTATATTTGGGAGAAATGTGGCATGTCTGGAATAAACTGTCCTCTTTTGGGGATGAAACAGGTATTTTTGGGTAAAAAGGTCCTATTTGAAGGGGGAAAGCTGGTATTTCTTGGAGAAGTTGTGGAATATTTGGGAGAAATATGGCATGTATGGCAGAAAATGTCCTCTTTTGGGGATAAAAGAGGTATTTGTGGGTGAAACGGTCCTATTTGAAGGGGGAAAGCTGGTATTTCTTGGAGAAGAAGTGATATATTTGGGAGAAATGTGGCCTTTCTGGAAGAAATTGTTCTATTTTGGGGATAAAAGAGGTAAAACTACCAGCTTTCCCCGTTCAAATAGGACCTTTTCACCCACAAATACCTCTTTTATCCCCAAAATAGGACAGTTTCTTCCAGAAATGCCACATTACTTCCAAACATATCACATCTTCTCCAAGAAATACCAGGTTTCCCCCTTCAAATAGGACCTTCTCACCCACAAATACCTCTTTTATCCCCAAAAGAGGACAGTTTCTCCCAGACATGTCACATTTCTCCCAAATATATCACATCTTCTCCAAGAAATACCAGGTTTCCCCCTTCAAATAGGACCTTTTCACCCACAAATACCTCTTTGATCCCCAAAATACGACAGTTTCTTCCAGAAATGCCGCATATCTCCCACATATATCACATCTCCTGCAAGAACATCCAGCTTTAACCCTTGACATAGGACCTTTTCTCCCACAAATACCTGTTTTATCCCCAAAAGAGGACAGTTTCTTCCAGAAAGGCCACATTTCTCCGAAATACATCACATCTTCTCCAAGAAATAACAGCTTTCCCCTTCAAATAGGACCTTTTCACCCACAAATACCTGGTTTAACCCCAAAATAGGACAGTTTCTTCCAGAAATGCCACATTACTCCCAAATATATCACATCTTCTCCAAGAAATACCACGTTTCCCCCTTCAAATAGGACCTTTTCACCCACAAATACCTGTTATATCCCCAAAAGAGGACAGTTTCTTCCAGAAAGGCCACATTTCTCCCAAACATATCACATCTTCTCCAAGAAATACCAGGTTTCCCCCTTCAAATAGTACCTTTTCACCCACAAATACCTCTTTTATCCCCAAAATAGGACAGTTTCTTCCAGAAATGCCAGATTTCTCCAAAATATATCACATCTTCTCCAAGAAATACCAGGTTTCCCCCTTCAAATAGGACCTTTTCACCCACATATACCTCATTTATTCCCAAAAGAGGACAGCTTCTGCAAGAATGGCCTGATTTCTCCCAAATATATCACATCTTCTCCAAGAAATACCAGGTTCCCCCTTCAAATAGGACCTTTTCAACCACTAATACCTCTTTTATCCCCAAAATAGGACAGTTTCTTCCAGAAATGCCACATTTCTCCCAAATATATCACATCTTCTCCAAGAAATGCCAGGTTTCCCCCTTGAAATAGGACCTTTTCAACCACAAATACCTCTTTTATCCCCAAAATAGGACAGTTTCTTCCAGACATGCCACATTTCTCCCAAATATATCACATCTCCTGCAAGAACATCCAGCTTTCCCCCTTCAAATAGGACCTTTTCACCCACTAATACCTCTTTTATCCCCAAAAGAGGACAGTTTGTTCCAGAAATGCCAGATTTCTCCAAAATATATCACATCTTCTCCAAGAAATACCACGTTTCCCCCTTCAAATAGGACCTTTTCACCCACAAATACCTGTTTTATCCCCAAAATAGGACAGTTTCTTCCAGACATGCCACATTTCTCCCAAATATATCACATCTTCTCCAAGAAATACCACGTTTCCCCCTTCAAATAGGACCTTTTCACCCACAAATACCTCTTTTATCCCCAAAAGAGGACAGTTTCTTCAAGACATGCCACATTTCTCTAAAAAATATATCACATCTTCTCCAAGAAATACCAGGTTTCCCCCTTGAAAGAGGACCTTTTCACCCACAAATACCTCTTTTATCCCCAAAAGAGGACAGTTTCTGCCAGAAATGCCACATTTCTCCGAAACATATCACATCTTCTCCAAGAAATACCTGCTTTCCCCCTTCAAATAGGAGCTATTCTCCCACAAATACCAGCCTTCTCCCCCCAAACAGGACAGTTTCTTCCAGAAATGCCACATTTCTCCCAAACATATCACATCTTCTCCAAGAAATACCAGGTTTCCCCCTTCAAATAGGACCTTTTCACCCACAAATACCTCTTTTATCCCCAAAAGAGGACAGTTTCTTCCAGAAATGCCACATTTCTCCCCAACATATCACATATTCTCCAAGAAATACCACGTTTCCCTCTTCAAATTGGACCTTTTCACCCACAAATACCTGTTCTATCCCCATAAGAGGACAGTTTCTTCCAGAAATGCCACATTTCTCCCAAATATATCACATCTTCTCCAAGAAATACCAGGTTTCCCCCTTCAAATAGAAACTTTTCACCCACAAATACCACTTTTATCCCCAAAGTAGGACAGATTCTTCCAGACATGCCAGATTTCTCCCAAATATATCACATCTTCTCCAAGAAATACCAGGTTTCCCCCTTCAAATAGGACCTTTTCACCCACAAATACCTCTTTTATCCCTCAAATATGTCAGTTTCTTCCAGACGTGCCACATTTCTCCCAAAGATATCACATCTTCTCCAAGAAATACCAGGATTCCTCCTGAAATAGGACCTTTTCTACCTCAAATACCTGTTTTATCCCTCCAAACTGAATATTTTCTTCCAGACATGCCAGATTTCTCCCAAATATATCACATCTTCTCCAAGAAATACCAGCTTTCCCCCTTGAAATATGAACTTTTCTCCCACAAATACCTCTTTTATCCCCAAAATACGACAGTTTCTGCCAGAAAGGCCAGATTTCTCCCAAATGTATCACATCTTCTCCAAGAAATACCACGTTTCCCCCTTCAAATAGGACCTTTTCATCCACATATACATCTTTTATCCCCAAAAGAGGACAGTTTCTGCCAGAATGGCCAGATTTCTCCCAAATATATCACATCTTCTCCAAGAAATACCAGGTTTCCCCCTGGAAATAGGACCTTTTCACCCACAAATACCTGTTTTACCCCCAAAAGAGGACAGTTTCTGCCAGAAATGCCACATTTCTCCGAAATATATCACATCTCCTCCATGAAATACCAGGTTTTCCCTTGGAAATAGGGCCTTTTCACCCACAAATACCTGTTTTATCCCCCAAATAGGACAGTTTCTTCCAGAAATGCCACATTTCTCCCAAATATATCACATCTTCTCCAGGAAATACCAGGTTTCCCCCTGGAAATAGGACCTTCTCACCCACAAATACCTGTTTTATCCCCAAAATAGGACAGTTTCTTCCAGAAAGGCCACATTTCTCCCAAACATATCACATCTTCTCCAAGAAATACCAGGTTTCCCCCTTCAAATAGGACCTTCTCACCCACAAATACCTCTTTTATCCCCAAAAGAGGACAGTTTCTTCCAGAAATGCCACATTTCTCCCACATATATCACATCTTCTCCAAGAAATACCAGCTTTCCCCCTTCAAATAGGAACTTTTCAACCACAAATACCTCTTTTAACCCCAAAAGAGCACAGTTCCTTCCTGACATGCCACATTTCTCCCAAATATATCACATCTTCTCCAAGAAATACCTGCTTTCCCCCTTCAAATAGGACCTTTTCACCCACAAATACCTCTTTTATCCCCAAAAGAGGACAGTTTCTTCCAGAAATGCCACATTTCTCCCAAATAGATCACATCTCCTCCTAGAAATACCAGGTTTCCCACTTCAAATAGGACCTTTTCACCCACAAATACCTCTTTTATCCCCAAAAGAGGACATTTTCTTCCAGACAAGCCACATTTCCCCCAAATATATCACATCTTCTCCAAGAAATACCAGCTTTCCCCCTGGAAATAGGAACTTTTCACCCAAAAATACCTGTTTTATCCCCAAAATACGACAGTTTCTTCCAGACATGCCACATTTCTCCCAAATATATCACATCTTCTCCAAGATATACCAGCTTTCCCCCTTCAAATAGGACCTTTTCACCCACAAATACCTGTTTTATCCCCAAAATAGGACATTTTCTTCCAGAAATGCCATATTTCTCCCAAACATATCACATCTTCTCCTAGAAATACCAGCTTTCCCCCTTCAAATAGGAACTTTTCACCCACAAATACCTGTTTTATCCCCAAAAGAGGACAGTTTCTTCCAGAAATGGCACATTTCTCCCAAACATATCACATCTCCTCCAAGAAATACCAGGATTCCTCCTGAAATAGGAACTTTTCTCCCACAATTACCACCCTTCTCCCCCCAAATAGGACATTTTCTTCCAGACATGCCACATTTCTCCCAAATATATCACATCTTCTCCAAGAAATACCAGGTTTTCCCCTTCAAATAGGACCTTTTCACCCACAAATACCTCTTTTATCCCCATAAGAGGACAGTTTCTTCCAGAAATGCCACATTTCTCCCAAATAGATCACATCTTCTCCAAGAAATACCAGGGTTCCCCCTTCAAATAGGACCTTTTCACCCACAAATACCTCTTTTATCCCTCAAATAGGAAAGTTTTTTCCAGACATGCCAGATTTCTCCCAAATATATCACATCTTCTCCAAGAAATACCAGGGTTCCCCCTTCAAAAGGACCTTTTCACCCACAAATACATGTTTTGTCCCCAAAAGTGGACAGTTTCTTCCCGAAATGCCACATTTCTCCCAAATATATCACATCTTCTCCAAGAAATACCAGGGTTCCCCCTTCAAATAGGACCTTTTCAAACACAAATACCTCTTTTATCCCCAAAAGAGGACAGTTTCTTCCAGACATGCCATATTTCACCCAAACATATCACATCTTCTCAAAGAAATACCAGGTTTTCCCCTGGAAATAGGACCTTTTCTCCCACAAATACCAGTTCTATCCCCATAAGAGGACAGTTTCTTCCAGAAATGCCACATTTCTCCCAAATATATATCATCTTCTCCAAGAAATACCACGTTTCCCCCTTCAAACAGGACCTTTTCCCCAAAAATCCTCTTTTATCCCAAAAAGAGGACAGTTTCTTCCAGGAATGCCACATTTCTCCCAAATATATCACATCTTCTCCAAGAAATACCACGTTTCCCCCTTCAAATAGGAACTTTTCACCCACAAATACCTGTTTTATCCCCAAAAGAGGACAGTTTCTTCCTGACATGCCACATTTCTCCCAAACATATCACATCTCCTCCAAGAAATACCAGGATTCCTCCTGAAAGAGGACCTTTTCTCCCACAAATACCACCCTTCTCCCCCCAAATAGGACATTTTCTTCCAGACATGCCACATTTCTCCCAAATATATCACATCTTCTCCAAGAAATACCTGGTTTTCCCCCTTCAAATAGGACCTTTTCACCCACAAATACCTGTTCTATCCCCATAAGAGGACAGTTTCTTCCAGAAATGCCACATTTCTCCCAAATATATCACATCTTCTCCAAGAAATACCACGTTTCCCCCTTCAAATAGGACCTTTTCCCCAAAAAAACCTCTTTTATCCCCAAAAGAGGACAGTTTCTTCCAGGAATGCCAGATTTCTCCCAAATATATCACATCTTCTCCAAGAAATACCACGTTTCCCCCTTCAAATAGGACCTTCTCACCCACAAATACCTCTTTTATCCCCAAAAGAGGACAGTTTCTTCCAGAAATGCCACATTTCTCCCAAATATATCACATCTCCAAGAAATACCAAGTTTCCCCTTCAAATAGTACCTTGTCACCCACAGATTCCTGTTTTATCCCTTTGTTCCGAGCGACTTTTCGTTTTGGAGTGTTTATCCGATGCTACACTTCAGCATTCTGTGACGAATAGAGTAGAAGTGGAAACCACTCTAATAAGGCAGCTAGAAGTTCGAGGAGCGACACACGTAGTGCTTTCGGGGAGGACGTTCCTAAAAGTCGAGAGTTGTGGCTTGTTTCCTGCGGAGAAAAAACCCCCTGTTTTCAGGCTATTCAGTAGTCTGCAACTGCAGACTGTCGGGTGTGGTTCAGCGCAAATGCCGCTTTCAAGCCACGAGAGCGAAGGAGCGGTATTCCTATGTCGAGAAGATGCGAATTCAGCCTACTGCATTGCCTGAAAACAGGGGGTTTTTTCCCGCAGGAAAGAAGCCACAACTCTCGACTTTCTGGAAAGTCCTCCCTGAAAGCACTACGTGCGTTGCTCCTCGAACTTCTAGCTGCCTTATTAGCGGGGCTTTTCTCTTCTACTCTATTCGTCACAGAATGCTGAAGTGTAGCATCGGATAAACACTCCAAAACGAAATGTCGCTCGGAAGAAAGGGATAAGAATGAGAGAGAAGCGTAGTGCATTCTGCATGGACACATGGAGAAGTCAGAAGCGCTCCATTGCGATGTGCGCAGAAGAAGCCGCTCACTCGTCGGAGAAAAGCATCCGGCTGAAGTCGCTCTTTCCCGGCATCCGAGAGAAACGAGAGCGCTGCTGAAGGCTGCAAGCGGCACTCGGGCAGAACCGCGATGGACCGGACAGCAACTGCAGACTCTCCGGAGCGGTTCAGCGCGAGTGCCGCTTTCGAGCCACGAGAGCGAAGGAGCGGTATTGAAATGCCGAGAAGGAGAGAATTCAGCGTCCTGCATTGCCTGAAAACAGGGGGTTTTTTCTCCGCAGGAAAGAAGACACAACTCTCGACTTTCTGAAACGTCCTCCCTGAAAGCACAACGTGTGTCGCTCCTCGAACTTCTAGCTGCCTTATTAGTGTGGTTTCCACTTCTACTCTATTCGTCACAGAATGCTGAAGTGTAGCATCGGATAAACACTCCAAAACGAAATGTCGCTCGGAAAAAGGGATAAGAATGAGAGAGAAGCGTAGTGCATTCTGCATGGACAGAAGGAGAAGTCAGAAGCGCTCCATTGCGATGTGCGCAGAAGAAGCCGCTCACTCGTCGGAGCAAAGCATCCGGCTGAAGTCGCTCTTTCCCGGCATCCGAGAGAAACGAGACCGCTGCTGAAGGCTGCAAGCGGCACTCGGGCAGAATCGCGATGGACCGGACAGCAACTGCAGACTCTCCGGAGCGGTTCAGCGCGAGTGCTGCTTTCGAGCCACGAGAGCGAAGGAGCGGTATTCCTATGCCGAGAAGGTGCGAATTCAGCGTCCTGCATTGCCTGAAAAAAGGGGTTTTTTTCTCCGCAGGAAAGAAGCCACAACTCTCGACTTTCTGGAACGTCCTCCCTGAAAGCACAATGTGTGTGGCTACTGGACCTTCTAGCTGACTTATTAGTGGGGCTTTTCTATTTTATTCGTCACAGAATGCTGAAGTGTAGCATCGGATAAACACTCCAAAACGAAAAGTCGCTCGGAACAAAGGGATAAAACAGGAATCTGTGGGTGACAAGGTCCTATTTCAGGAGGAAACCTGGTATTTCTTGGAGATGTGATATATTTGGGAGAAATGTGGCATTTCTGGAAGAAGATGTCCAATTTGAGGGATAAAAGAGGTATTTGTGGTTGAAAAGGTCGTATTTGAAGGGGGAAACCCTGGTATTTCTTGGAGAAGATGTGATATATTTGGGAGAAATGTGGCCTTTCTGGAAGAAACTGTCCTCTTTTGGGGATAAAAGAGGTTTTTTTTGGGAAAAGGTCCTATTTGAAGGGGGAAACGTGGTATTTCTTGGAGAAGATGTGATATATTTGGGAGAAATCTGGCATTCCTGGAAGAAACTGTCCTCTTTTGGGGATAAAAGAAGTTTTTTTGGGGAAAAGGTCCTATTTGAAGGGGGAAACCTGGTATTTCTTGGAGAAGATGTGATATATTTGGGAGAAATGTGGCATTTCTGGAAGAAACTGTCCTCTTATGGGGATAGAACAGGTATTTGTGGGTGAAAAGGTCCTATTTGAAGGGGAAAACCCGGTATTTCTTGGAGAAGATGTGATATATTTGGGAGAAATTTGGCCTTTCTGGAAGAAAATGAGCTATTTGGGGGGAGAAGGGTGGTATTTGTGGGAGAAAAGATCCTATTTCTGGAGGAATCCTCGTATTTCTTGGAGGAGATGTGATATATTTGGGAGAAATGTGCCATTTCTGGAAGAAACTGTCCTCTTTTGGGGATAAAAGAGGTATATGTGGGTGAAAAGGTCCTATTTGAAGGGGGAAAGCTGGTATTTCTTGGAGAAGATGTGATATGTTTGGGAGAAATATGGCATTTCTGGAAGAAACTGTCCTCTTTTGGGGATAAAACAGGTATTTGTGGGTGAAAAGGTCCTATTTGAAGGGGAATCCTGGTATTTCTTGGAGAAGATGTGATATATTTGGGAGAAATGTGGCATTTCTGGAAGAAACTGTCCTATTTTGGGGATAAAAGAGGTATTTGTGGGTGAAAAGGTCCTATTTGAAGAGGGAAACCTGGTATTTCTTGGAGAAGATGTGATATATTTGGGAGAAATGTGGCATTTCTGGAAGAAAGTGTCCTGTTTTGGGGATAAAACAGGTATTTGTGGGAGAAAAGGTCCTATTTGAAGGGGGAAAGATGGTATTTCTTGAAGGAGATGTGATATATTTGGGAGAATTTGGCATGTCTGGAAGAAACTGTCCTATTTTGGGGATAAAAGAGGTATTTGTGGGTGAAAAGGTCCTATTTCCAGGGGAAACCTGGTATTTCTTGGAGAAGATGTGATATATTTGGGAGAAATCTGGCATTTCTGGAAGAAACTGTCCTATTTGGGGGAGAAGCCTGCTATTAGTGGGTGAAAAGGTCTATTTGAAGGGGTAAAACTGGTATTTCTTGGAGAAGATGTGATCTACTTGGGAGAAATGTGGCCTTTCCGGAAGAGAATGTCCAATTTGTGGGAGAAGGCTGTTAGTTTTCGGTGAGAAGGTCCTATTTCAGGAGGAATCCTGGTATTTCTTGGAGAAGATGTGATATATTTGGGAGAAATCTGGCCTTTCTGAAGAAACTGTCCTCTTTTGGGGATAAAAGGGGTATTAGTGGTTGAAAAGGTCCTATTTGAAGGGGGAAACCTGGTATTTCTTGGAGAAGATGTGATATATTTGGGAGAAATCTGGCCTTTCTGGAAGAAAATGTCCTCTTTTGGGGATAAAAGAGGTATTTCATGGAGAAAAGGTCCTAATTGAAGGGGGAAACCTGGTATTTCTTGGAGGAGTTGTGATATATCTGGGAGAAATGTGGCATGTCTGGAAGAAACTGTCCTCTTTTGGGATAAAAGAGGTAATTGTGGGAGAAAAGGTCCTTTTGAAGGGGGAAACCTGGTATTTCTTGGAGAAGATGTGATATATTTGGGAGAAATGTGGCCTTTCTGGAAGAAACTGTCCTCTTTTGGGGATAAAAGAGGTATTTGTGGGTGAAAAGGTCCTATTTGAAGGGGGAAAGCTGGTATTTCTTGGAGAGGATGTGATATATTTGGGAGAAATCTGGCATTCCTGGAAGAAACTGTCCTCTTTTGGGGATAAAAGAGGTTTTTTTGGGGAAAGGTCCTATTTGAAGGGGGAAACGTGGTATTTCTTGGAGAAGATGTGATCTATTTGGGAGAAATGTGGCATTTCTGGAAGAAACTGTCCTCTTATGAGGATAGAACAGGTATTTGTGGTTGAAAAGTTCCTATTTGAAGGGGAAAACCTGGTATTTCTTGGAGAAGATGTGATCTATTTGGGAGAAATGTGGCATGTCTGGAAGAAAATGTCCTATTTGGGGGGAGAAGGGTGGTATTTGTGGGAGAAAAGTTCCTATTTGAAGGAGGAAAGCTGGTATTTCTTGGAGGAGACGTGATATGTTTGGGAGAAATGTGGCATTTCTGGAAGAAACTGTCCTCTTTTGGGGATAAAAGAGGTATTTGTGGGTGAAGAGGTCCTATTTGAAGGGGGAAAGCAGGTATTTCTTGGAGAAGATGTGATATATTTGGGAGAAATGTGGCATTTCTGGAAGAAACTGTCCTCTTTTGGGGATAAAACGGGTATTTGTGGGTGAAAAGGTCCTATTTGAAGGGGAAAACCTGGTATTTCTTGGAGAAGATGTGATATATTTTTTAGAGAAATGTGGCATGTCTGGAAGAAACTGTCCTATTTGGGGGGAGAAGGGTGGTATTTGTGGGAGAAAAGTTCCTATTTCAGGAGGAATCCTGGTATTTCTTCGAGGAGACGTGATATGTTTGGGAGAAATGTGCCATTTCTGGAAGAAACTGTCCTCTTTTGGGGATAAAAGAGGTATTTGTGGGTGAAAAGGTCCTATTTGAAGGGGGAAACCTGGTATTTCTTGGAGAAGATGTGATCTATTTGGGAGAAATATGGCATTTCTGGAAGAAACTGTCCTCTTTTGGGGATAAAAGATGTATTTGTGGGTGAAAAGGTCCTATTTGAAAGGGGAAAGCTGGTATTTCTTGGAGAAGATGTGATCTATTTGGGAGAAATCAGGCATTTCTGGAAGAAACTGTCCTCTTTTGGGGATAAAACAGGTATTTGTGGGTGAAAAGGTCCTATTTGAAGGGGGAAAGCTGGTAATTCTATGAGAAGATGTGATATGTTTGGGAGAAATGTGGCATTTCTGTAAGAAACTGCCCTATTTGGGGGGAGAAGGCTGGTATTTGTGGTAGAAAAGGTCCTCTTTCAGGAGGAATCCTGGTATTTCTTGGAGAAGATGTGATATATTTGGGAGAAATGTGGCATTTCTGGAAGAAAATGTCCAATTTGGGGGGAGATGGCTGGTTGTTTTGGTTGAGAAGGTCCTATTTCAGGAGGAATTCTGGCATTTCTTGGAGAAGTTGTGATATATTTGGAAGAAATGTGGCATTTCTGGAAGAAACTGTCCTCTTTTGGGGATAAAAGAGGTATTAGAGGTTGAAAAGGTCCTATTTGAAGGGGGAAACCTGGTATTTCTTGGAGAAGATGTGATATATTTGGGAGAAATGTGGCCATTCTGGAAGAAAATGTCCTATTTTGGGGATAAAAGAGGTATTTCATGGAGAAAAGGTCCTAATTGAAGGGGGAAGCCTGGTATTTCTTGGAGGAGTTGTGATATATCTGGGAGAAATGTGGCATGTCTGGAAGAAACTGTCCTCTTTTGGGGATAAAAGAGGTAATTGTGGGAGAAAAGGTCCTTTTGAAGGGGGAAACCTGGTATTTCTTGGAGAAGATGTGATATATTTGGGAGAAATGTGGCCTTTCTGGAAGAAACTGTCCTCTTTTGGGGATAAAACAGGTATTTGTGGGTGAAAAGGTCCTATTTGAAGGGGGAAAGCTGGTATTTCTTGGAGAAGATGTGATATATTTGGGAGAAATCTGGCATTCCTGGAAGAAACTGTCCTCTTGGGGATAAAAGAGGTTTTTTTGGGGAAAAGGTCCTATTTGAAGGGGGAAACGTGGTATTTCTTGGAGAAGATGTGATATATTTGGGAGAAATGTGGCATTTCTGGAAGAAACTGTCCTCCTATGGAGATAGAACAGGTATTTGTGGGTGAAGAGGTCCTATTTGAAGGGGAAAACCTGGTATTTCTTGGAGAAGATGTGATCTATTTGGGAGAAATGTGGCATGTCTGGAAGAAAATGTCCTATTTGGGGGGAGAAGGGTGGTATTTGTGGGAGAAAAGTTCCTATTTGAAGGAGGAAAGCTGGTATTTCTTGGAGGAGACGTGATATGTTTGGGAGAAATGTGCCATTTCTGGAAGAAACTGTCCTCTATTGGGGATAAAAGAGGTATTTGTGGGTGATAAGGTCCTATTTGAAGGGGGAAACCTGGTATTTCTTGGAGAAGATGTGATATGTTTGGGAGAAATATGGCATTTCTGGAAGAAACTGTCCTATTTTGGCGTTAAAACAGGTATTTGTGGGTGAAAAGGTCCTATTTGAAAGGGGAAAGCTGGTATTTCTTGGAGAAGATGTGATATATTTGGGAGAAATGTGGCCTTTCTGGAAGAAACTGTCCTCATTTGGGGATAAAACAGGTATTTGTGGGAGAAAAGGTCCTATTTGAAGGGGGAAAGCTGGTAATTCCATGAGAAGATGTAATATGTTTGGGAGAAATGTGGCATTTCTGTAAGAAACTGCCCTATTTGGGGGGAGAAGGCTGGTATTTGTGGTAGAAAAGGTCCTCTTTCAGGAGGAATCCTGGTATTTCTTGGAGAAGATATGATATATTTGGGAGAAATGTGGCATGTCTGGAAGAAACTGTCCTATTTGAGGGATAAAAGAGGTATTTGTGGGTGAGAAGGTCCTATTTGAAGGGGAAAGCTGGTATTTCTTGGAGAAGATGAAATATATTTGGGAGAAATCAGGCATTCCTGGAAGAAACTGTCCTATTTTGGGGATAAAATAATTTTTTGTGGGTGAAAAGGTCCTATTTGAAGGGGAAACGTGGTATTTCTTGGAGAAGATGTGATATGTTTGGGAGAAATGTGGCATTTCTGGAAGAAACTGTCCTATTTTGGGGATAAAAGTGGTATTTGTGGGTGATAAGGTCCTATTTGAAGGGGGAAAGCTGGTAATTCTATGAGAAGATGTGATATGTTTGGGAGAAATCTGGCATGTCTGGGAGAAACTGTCCTCTTTTGGGGATAAAAGAGGTATTTGTGGGTGAAAAGGTCCTATTTGAAGGGGGAAAGCAGGTATTTCTTGGAGAAGATGTGATATATTTGGGAGAAATGTGTCATTTCTGGAAGAAACTGTCCTTTTTTGGGGATAAAAGAGGTATTTCATGGAGAAAAGGTCCTAATTGAAGGGGGAAACCTGGTATTTCTTGGAGGAGTTGTGATATATCAGGGAGAAATGTGGCATGTCTGGAAGAAACTGTCCTCTTTTGGGGATAAAAGAGGTAATTGTGGGAGAAAAGGTCCTTTTGAAGGGGGAAACGTGGTATTTCTTGGAGAAGATGTTATCTATTTGGGAGAAATGTGGCCTTTCTGGAAGAAACTGTCCTCTTTTGGGGATAAAAGAGGTATTTGTGGGTGAAAAGGTCCTATTTGAAGGGGGAAAGCTGGTATTTCTTGGAGAAGATGTGATATATTTGGGAGAAATCTGGCATTCCTGGAAGAAACTGTCCTCTTTTGGGGATAAAAGAGGTTTTTTTGGGGAAAAGGTCCTATTTGAAGGGGGAAAGCTGGTATTTCTTGGAGAAGATGTGATCTATTTGGGAGAAATGTGGCATGTCTGGAAGAAAATGTCCTATTTGGGGGGAGAAGGGTGGTATTTGTGGGAGAAAAGTTCCTATTTGAAGGAGGAAAGCTGGTATTTCTTGGAGGAGGCGTGATATGTTTGGTAGAAATGTGCCATTTCTGGAAGAAACTGTCCTCTTTTGGGGATAAAACAGGTATTTGTGGGTGAAAAGGTCCTATTTGAAGGGGGAAAGCTGGTAATTCTATGAGAAGATGTGATATGTTTGGGAGAAATGTGGCATTTCTGTAAGAAACTGCCCTATTTGGGGGGAGAAGGCTGGTATTTGTGGTAGAAAAGGTCCTCTTTCAGGAGCAATCCTGGTATTTCTTGGAGAAGATGTGATATATTTGGGAGAAATGTGGCATGTCTGGAAGAAACTGTCCTATTTCAGGGATAAAAGAGGTATTTGTGGGTGAAAAGGTCCTATTTGAAGGGGGAAACCTGGTATTTCTTGGAGAAGATGAAATATATTTGGGAGAAATCTGGCATTTCTGGAAGAAACTGTCCTATTTTGGGGATAAAATAATTTTTTGTGGGTGAAAAGTTCCTATTTGAAGGGGAAACGTGGTATTTCTTGGAGAAGATGTGATATGTTTGGGAGAAATGTGGCATTTCTGGAAGAAACTGTCCTATTTTGGGGATAAAAGAGGTATTTGTGGGAGAAAAGGTCCTATTTGAAGGGGGAAAGCTGGTATTTCTTGGAGAAGATGTGATATATTTGGGAGAAATGTGGCATGTCTGGAAAAAAACTGTCCTATTTTGGGGATAAAAGAGGTATTTGTGGGTGAGAAGGTCCTATTTGAAGGGGGAAAGCTGGTATTTCTTGGAGAAGATGTGATATATTTGGGAGAAATGTGGCATTTCTGGAAGAAACTGTCCTCTTATGGGGATAGAACAGGTATTTGTGTGTGAAAAGGTCCTATTTCCAGGGGAAAACCTGGTATTTCTGGGAGAAGATGTGATATATTTGGGAGAAATGTGGCATGTCTGGAAGAAAATGTCCTATTTGGGGGGAGAAGGGTGGTATTTGTGGGAGAAAAGTTCCTATTTCTGGAGGAATCCTGGTATTTCTTGGAGGAGATGTGATATGTTTGGGAGAAATATGGCATTTCTGGAAGAAACTGTCCTCTTTTGGGGATAAAACAGGTATTTGTGGGTGAAAAGGTCCTATTAGAAAGGGGAAAGCTGGTATTTCTTGGAGAAGATGTGATATGTTTGGGAGAAATGTGGCATTTCTGTAAGAAACTGCCCTATTTGGGGGGAGAAGGCTGGTATTTGTGGTAGAAAAGGTCCTCTTTCAGGAGCAATCCTGGTATTTCTTGGAGAAGATGTGATATATTTGGGAGAAATGTGGCATGTCTGGAAGAAACTGTCCTATTTGAGGGATAAAAGAGGTATTTGTGGGTGAGAAGGTCCTATTTGAAGGGGGAAACCTGGTATTTCTTGGAGAAGATGAAATATATTTGGGAGAAATCTGGCATTTCTGGAAGAAACTGTCCTATTTTGGGGATAAAATATTTTTTTGTGGGTGAAAAGGTCCTATTTGAAGGGGGAAACGTGGTATTTCTTGGAGAAGATGTGATATGTTTGGGAGATATGTGGCATTTCTGGAAGAAACTGTCCTCTTTTGGGGATAAAACAGGTATTTGTGGGTGATAAGGTCCTATTTGAAGGGGGAAACCTGGTATTTCTTGGAGAAGATGTGATCTATTTGGGAGAAATGTGGCCTTTCTGGAAGAAACTGTCCTCTTTTGGGGATAAAACAGGTATTTGTGGGTGAAAAGGTCCTATTTGAAGGGGGAAAGCAGGTATTTCTTGGAGAAGATGTGATCTATTTGGGAGAAATGTGTCATTTCTGGAAGAAACTGTCCTATTTTGGGGATAAAAGAGGTATTTGTGGGTGAAAAGGTCCTATTTGAAGGGGGAAACCTGGTATTTCTTGGAGAAGATGTGATATATTTGGGAGAAATGTGGCATGTCTGGAAGAAACTGTGCTCTTTTGGGGATAAAAGAGGTATTTGTGGGAGAAAAGTTCCTATTTGAAGGGGGAAAGCTGGTATTTCTTGGAGAAGATGTGATATATTTGGGAGAAATGTGGCATTTCTGGAAGAAACTGTCCTATTTTGGGGATAAAAGAGGTATTTGTGGGTGAAAAGGTCCTATTTGAAGGGGGAAACCTGGTATTTCTTGGAGAAGATGTGATATATTTGGGAGAAATGTGGCATTTCTGGAAGAAACTGTCCTCTTTTGGGGATAAAAGTGGTATTTGTGGGTGACAAGGTCCTATTTGAAGGGGGAAACGTGGTATTTCTTGGTGCAGATGTGATATATTTGGGAGAAATGTGGCATTTCTGGAAGAAACTGTCCTATTTTGGGGATAAAAGAGGTATTTGTGGGTGATAAGGTCCTATTTCCAGGGGGAAACCCGGTATTTCTTGGAGAAGATGTGATCTATTTGGGAGAAATGTGGCATTTCTGGAAGGAACTGTCGTATTTTGGGGATCAAAGAGGTATTTGTGGGTGATAAGGTCCTATTTGAAGGGGGAACCTGGTATTTCTTGGAGAAGATGTGATATATTTTGGAGAAATCTGGCATGTCTGGAAGAAACTGTCCAATTTTGGGGATAAAACAGGTATTTGTGGGAGAAAACGTCCTATTTGAAGGGGGAAAGCTGGATGTTCTTGCAGGAGATGTGATATATTTGGGAGAAATGTGGCATGTCTGGATTAAACTGTCCTCTTTTGGGGATAAAAGAGGTATTTGTGGTTGAAAAGGTCCTATTTGAAGGGGGAAACCTGGCATTTCTTGGAGAAGATGTGATATATTTGGGAGAAATGTGGCATTTCTGGAAGAAACTGTCCTCTTTTGGGGATTAAAGAGGTATTTGTGGGTGAAAAGGTCCTATTTGAAGGGGGAAACGTGGTATTTCTCGGAGAAGATGTGATCTACTTGGGAGAAATGAGGTCATTCTGTCAGAAACTGTCCTCTTTTGGGGATAAATGAGGTATTTGTGGGTGAAAAGGTCCAATTTCAAGGGGGAACCTGGTATTTCTTGGAGAAGATGTGATATATTTTGGAGAAATCTGGCATGTCTGGAAGAAACTGTCCAATTTTGGGGATAAAACAGGTATTTGTGGGAGAAAAGGTCCTATTTGAAGGGGGAAAGCTGGATGTTCTTGCAGGAGATGTGATATATTTGGGAGAAATGTGGCATGTCTGGATGAAACTGTCCTCTTTTGGGGATAAAAGAGGTATTTGTGGTCGAAAAGGTCCTATTTGAAGGGGGAAACCTGGCATTTCTTGGAGAAGATGTGATATATTTGGGAGAAATGTGGCATTTCTGGAAGAAACTGTCCTCTTTTGGGGATAAAAGAGGTATTTGTGGGTGAAAAGGTCCTATTTGAAGGGGGAAACGTGGTATTTCTCGGAGAAGATGTGATCTACTTGGGAGAAATGAGGCCATTCTGGCAGAAACTGTCCTCTTTTGGGGATAAATGAGGTATTTGTGGGAGAAAAGTTCCTATTTCAAGGGGGAAAGCTGGTATTTCTGTGGCCTTTCTGGAAGAAACTGTCCTCTTTTGGGGATAAAACAGGTATTTGTGGGTGAAAAGGTCCTATTTGAAGGGGGAAAGCTGGTATTTCTTGGAGAAGATGTGATATATTTGGGAGAAATGTGGCATTTCTGGAAGAAACTGTCCTCTTTTGGGGATAGAACAGGTATTTGTGGGTGAAAAGGTCCTATTTGAAGGGGGAAAGCTGGTATTTCTTGGAGAAGATGTGATATATTTGGGAGAAATGTGGCATTTCTGGAAGAAACTGTCCTCTTTTGGGGATAAAAGAGGTATTTGTGGGTGAAAAGGTCCTATTTGAAGGGGGAAAGCTGGTATTTCTTGGAGAAGATGTGATATATTTTGGAGAAATGTGGCATGTCTGGAAGAAACTGTCCTATTTTGGAGATAAAGAGGTATTTGTGGGTGAAAAGGTCCTATTTGAAGTTGGAAACGTGGTATTTCTTGGAGAAGATGTGATATATTTGGGAGAAATGTGGCATGTCTGGAAGAAAATGTCCTATTTGGGGGGAGAAGGGTGGTATTTGTGGGAGAAAACTTCCTATTTCTGGAGGAATCCTGGTATTTCTTGGAGGAGATGTGATATGTTTGGGAGAAATGAGCCATTTCTGGAAGAAACTGTCCTCTTTTGGGGATAAAAGAGGTATTAGTGGTTGAAAAGGTCCTATTTGAATGGGGAAACCTGGTATTTCTTGGAGAAGATGTGATATGTTTGGGAGAAATATGGCATTTCTGGAAGAAACTGTCCTCTTTTGGGGATAAAACAGGTATTTGTGGGTGAAAAGGTCTTATTTGAAGGGGGAAAGCTGGTATTTCTTGGAGAAGATGTGATGTATTTTGGAGAAATGTGGCATGTCTGGAAGAAACTGTCCTATTTTGGGGATAAAAGAGGTATTTGTGGGTGAAAAGGTCCTATTTGAAGGGGGAAAGCTGGTATTTCTTGGAGAAGATGTGATGTATTTGGGAGAAATGTGGCATTTCTGGAAGAAAGTGTCCTGTTTTGGGGATAAAACAGGTATTTGTGGGAGAAAAGGTCCTATTTGAAGGGGGAAAGCTGGTATTTCTTGAATGAGATGTGATATATTTGGGAGAAATGTGGCCTTTCTGGAAGAAACTGTCCTATTTTGGGGATAAAAGAGGTATTTGTGGGTGAAAAGGTCCTATTTGAAGGGGGAAACGTGGTATTTCTCGGAGAAGATGTGATCTACTTGGGAGAAATGTGGCATTTCTGGAAGAAACTGTCCTCTTTTGGGGATAAAAGAGGTATTTGTGGGTGAAAAGGTCCAATTTCAAGGGGGAACCTGGTATTTCTTGGAGAAGATGTGATATATTTTGGAGAAATCTGGCATGTCTGGAAGAAACTGTCCAATTTTGGGGATAAAACAGGTATTTGTGGGAGAAAAGGTCCTATTTGAAGGGGGAAAGCTGGATGTTCTTGCAGGAGATGTGATATATTTGGGAGAAATGTGGCATGTCTGGATGAAACTGTCCTCTTTTGGGGATAAAAGAGGTATTTGTGGTCGAAAAGGTCCTATTTGAAGGGGGAAACCTGGCATTTCTTGGAGAAGATGTGATATATTTGGGAGAAATGTGGCATTTCTGGAAGAAACTGTCCTCTTTTGGGGATAAAAGAGGTATTTGTGGGTGAAAAGGTCCTATTTGAAGGGGGAAACGTGGTATTTCTCGGAGAAGATGTGATCTACTTGGGAGAAATGAGGCCATTCTGGCAGAAACTGTCCTCTTTTGGGGATAAATGAGGTATTTGTGGGAGAAAAGTTCCTATTTCAAGGGGGAAAGCTGGTATTTCTGTGGCCTTTCTGGAAGAAACTGTCCTCTTTTGGGGATAAAACAGGTATTTGTGGGTGAAAAGGTCCTATTTGAAGGGGGAAAGCTGGTATTTCTTGGAGAAGATGTGATATATTTGGGAGAAATGTGGCATTTCTGGAAGAAACTGTCCTCTTTTGGGGATAGAACAGGTATTTGTGGGTGAAAAGGTCCTATTTGAAGGGGGAAAGCTGGTATTTCTTGGAGAAGATGTGATATATTTGGGAGAAATGTGGCATTTCTGGAAGAAACTGTCCTCTTTTGGGGATAAAAGAGGTATTTGTGGGTGAAAAGGTCCTATTTGAAGGAGGAAAGCTGGTATTTCTTGGAGAAGATGTGATATATTTTGGAGAAATGTGGCATGTCTGGAAGAAACTGTCCTATTTTGGAGATAAAGAGGTATTTGTGGGTGAAAAGGTCCTATTTGAAGTTGGAAACGTGGTATTTCTTGGAGAAGATGTGATATATTTGGGAGAAATGTGGCATGTCTGGAAGAAAATGTCCTATTTGGGGGGAGAAGGGTGGTATTTGTGGGAGAAAACTTCCTATTTCTGGAGGAATCCTGGTATTTCTTGGAGGAGATGTGATATGTTTGGGAGAAATGAGCCATTTCTGGAAGAAACTGTCCTCTTTTGGGGATAAAAGAGGTATTAGTGGTTGAAAAGGTCCTATTTGAATGGGGAAACCTGGTATTTCTTGGAGAAGATGTGATATGTTTGGGAGAAATATGGCATTTCTGGAAGAAACTGTCCTCTTTTGGGGATAAAACAGGTATTTGTGGGTGAAAAGGTCCTATTTGAAGGGGGAAAGCTGGTATTTCTTGGAGAAGATGTGATGTATTTTGGAGAAATGTGGCATGTCTGGAAGAAACTGTCCTATTTTGGGGATAAAAGAGGTATTTGTGGGTGAAAAGGTCCTATTTGAAGGGGGAAAGCTGGTATTTCTTGGAGAAGATGTGATGTATTTGGGAGAAATGTGGCATTTCTGGAAGAAAGTGTCCTGTTTTGGGGATAAAACAGGTATTTGTGGGAGAAAAGGTCCTATTTGAAGGGGGAAAGCTGGTATTTCTTGAATGAGATGTGATATATTTGGGAGAAATGTGGCCTTTCTGGAAGAAACTGTCCTATTTTGGGGATAAAAGAGGTATTTGTGGGTGAAAAGGTCCTATTTGAAGGGGGAAACCTGGTATTCCTTGGAGAAGATGTGATATACTTCGGAGAAATCTGGCATTTCTGGAAGAAACTGTCCTATTTGGGGGAGAAGCCTGCTATTAGTGGGTGAAAATGTCCTATTTGAAGGGGGAAAGCTGGTATTTCTTGGAGAAGATGTGATCTATTTGGGAGAAATGTGGCCTTTCTGGAAGAAAATGTCCAATTTGGGGGGAGAAGGCTGGTAGTTTTGGTTGAGAAGGTCCTATTTCTGGAGGAATCCTGGCATTTCTTGGAGAAGATGTGATATATTTGGGAGAAATGTGGCATTTCTGGAAGAAACTGTCCCCTTTTGGGGATAAAAGAGGTATTAGTGGTTGAAAAGGTCCTATTTGAAGGGGGAAACCTGGTATTTCTTGGAGAAGATGATATATATTTGGGAGAAATGTGGCCTTTCTGGAAGAAACTGTCCTCTTTTGGGGATAAAAGAGGTATTTCATGGAGAAAAGGTCCTAATTGAATGGGGAAACCTGGTATTTCTTGGAGGAGTTGTGATATATTTGGGAGAAATGTGGCATGTCTGGAAGAAACTGTCCTCTTTTGGGGATAAAAGAGGTAATTGTGGGAGAAAAAGTCCTTTTGAAGGGGGAAACCTGGTATTTCTTGGAGAAGATGTGATATGTTTGGGAGAAATGTGGCATGTCAGGAAGAAACTGTCCTCTTTTGGGGATAAAAGAGGTATTTGTGGGTGAAAAGGTCCTATTTGAAGGGGGAAAGCTGGTATTTCTTGGAGAAGATGTGATATATTTGGGAGAAATGTGGCATTCCTGGAAGAAACTGTCCTCTTATGGGGATAAAAGAGGTATTTGTGGGTGAAAAGGTCCTATTTCCAAGGGAAAACCTGGTATTTCTTGGAGAAGATGTGATCTATTTTGGAGAAATGTGGCATGTCTGGAAGAAAATGTCCTATTTGGGGGGAGAAGGGTGGTATTTGTGGGAGAAAAGTTCCTATTTCAGGAGGAATCCTGGTATTTCTTGGAGGAGACGTGATATGTTTGGGAGAAATGTGCCATTTCTGGAAGAAACTGTCCTATTTTGGGGATAAAACAGGTATTTGTGGGTGAAAAGGTCCTATTTGAAGGGGGAAACATGGTATTTCTTGGAGAAGATGTGATATATTTTGGAGAAATGTGGCATTTCTGGAAGAAACTGTCCTCTTATGGGGATAGAACAGGTATTTGCGGGTGAAAAGGTCCTATTTCCAGGGGAAAACCTGGTATTTCTTGGAGAAGATGTGATATATTTGGGAGAAATGTGGCATGTCTGGAAGAAAATGTCCTATTTGGGGGGAGAAGGGTGGTATTTGTGGGAGAAACGTTCCTATTTCAGGAGGAATCCTGGTATTTCTTGGAGGAGACGTGATATGTTTGGTAGAAATGTGCTATTTCTGGAAGAAACTGTCCTCTTTTGGGGATAAAACAGGTATTTGTGGGTGAAAAGGTCCTCTTTCAGGAGGAATCCTGGTATTTCTTGGAGAAGATGTGATATGTTTGGGAGAAATGTGGCATGTCTCGAAGAAACTGTCCTATTTGAGGGATAAAAGAGGTATTTGTGGGTGAAAAGGTCCTATTTGAAGGGGGAAACCTGGTATTTCTTGGAGAAGATGATATATATTTGGGAGAAATCAGGCATTTCTGGAAGAAACTGTCCTATTTTTGGGATAAAACAGGTATTTGTGGGTGAAAAGGTCTTATTTGAAGGGGGAAACGTGGTATTTCTTGGAGAAGATGTGATATGTTTGGGAGAAATGTGGCATTTCTGGGAGAAACTGTCCTATTTTGGGGATAAAAGTGGTATTTGTGGGTGATAAGGTCATATTTGAAGGGGGAAACCTGGTATTTCTTGGAGAAGATGTGATATATTTGGGAGAAATGTGGCCTTTCTGGAAGAAACTGTCCTCTTTTGGGGATAAAAGAGGTTTTTTTGGGGAAAAGGTCCAATTTGAAAGGCCACATTTCTCCCAAATATATCACTTCTTCTCCAAGAAATACCAGCTTTCCCCCTTCAAATAGGACCGTTTCACCCACAAATACCTCTTTTATCCCCAAAATAGTACATTTTCCGCCATACATGCCATATTTCTCCCAAATATACCACAACTTCTCCATGAAATACCAGCTTTCCCCCTTCAAATAGTACCTTTTTTACCAAAAATACCTGTTTCATCCCAAAAAGAGGACAGTTTCTTCCAGAAAGGCCACATTTCTCCCAAATAGATCACATCTTCTCCAAGAAATACCAGGTTTCCCCCTTGTAATAAGACCTTTTCACCCACAAATACCTGTATTATCCCTCAAATAGGACATTTTCTTCCAGAAATGCCACACTTCTCCCAAACATATCACATCTTCTCCAAGAAATACCAGGTTTCCCCCTTCAAATAGGACCTTTTCACCCACAAATACCTGTTTTATCCCCAAAATAGAACAATTTCTTCCAGACATGCCACATTTCTCTCAAATATATCACATCTTCTCCAAGAAATACCAGCTTTCCCCCTTCAAATAGGACCTTTTCTCCCACAAATACCTCTTTTATCCCCAAAAGAGGACAGTTTCTTCCTGACATGCCACATTTCTCCCAAATATATCACATCTTCTCCAAGAAATACCAGGTTTCCCCCTTCGAATTGGACCTTATCACCCACAAATACCTCTTTTATCCCCAAAAGAGGACAGTTTCTGCCAGAAAGGCCACATTTCTCCCAAGTTGATCACATCTTCTGCAAGAAATACCACCTTTCCCCCTTCAAATATGACCTTTTCACCCACAAAAAATTCTTTTATCCCCAAAATAGGACAGTTTCTGCCAGAAATGCCTGATTTCTCCCAAATATATCACATCATCTCCAAGAAATACCACGTTTCCCCCTTCAAATAGGACCTTTTCACCCACAAATACCTCTTTTATCCCTCAAATAGGTCAGTTTCTTCCAGACATGCCACATTTCTCCCAAATATATCTCATCTTCTCCAAGAAATACCAGGATTCCTCCTGAAGGAGGACCTTTTCTCCCACAAATACCAGCCTTCTCCCCCCAAACAGGACAGTTTCTTCCATAAATGCCACATTTCTCACAAACGTATCACATCTTCTCCAAGAAATACCAGGTTTCCCCCTTCAAATAGGACCTTTTCAACCACAAATACCTCTTTTATCCCCATAAGAGGACAGTTTCTTCCAGACATGCCACATTTCTCCCAAATATATCACCTCTTCCCCAAGAAATACCAGGTTTCCCCCTTCAAATAGGACCTTTTCAACCACAAATACCACTTTTATCCCCAAAAGAGGACAGTTTCTTCCAGAAAGGCCACATTTCTCCCAAATATATCACAACTCCTTTAAGAAATACCAGGTTTCCCCCTTGAATTAGGACCTTTTCTCCATGAAATACCTCTTTTATCCCCAAAACAGGACATTTTCTTCCAGACATGCCACATTTCTCCCAAATATATCACATCTTCTCCAAGAAATACCAGGTTTCCCCCTTCAAATAGGACCTTTTCAACCACTAACACCTCTTTCATCCCCAAAAGAGGACAGTTTCTTCCAGAAATGCCACATTTCTCCCAAATATATCACATCTTCTCCAAGAAATGCCAGGATTCCTTCTGAAATAGGATCTTCTCACCCAAAACTACCAGCCTTCTCCCCCCAAATTGGACATTTTCTTCCAGAAAGGCCACATTTCTCCCAAATATATCACATCTTCTCCAAGAAATACCAGGATTCCTCCTGAAATAGGACCTTCTCACCGAAAACTACCAGCCTTCTCACCCCAAATTGGACATTTTCTTCCAGAAAGGCCACATTTCTCCCAAATAGATCACATCTTCTCCAAGAAATACCAGCTTTCCCCCTTCAAATAGGACCTTTTCAACCACAAATACCTGTTTTATCCCCAAAAGAGGACAGTTTCTTCCAGAAATGCCATATTTCTCCCAAACATAGCACATCTTCTCCAAGAAATACCAGGTTTTCCCCTTCAAATAGGACCTTTTCACCCACAAATACCTCTTTTATCCCCAAAAGAGGACAGTTTCTTCCAGAAATGCCACATTTCTCCCAAATAGATCACATCTTCTCCAAGAAATAACAGGTTTCCCCCTTCAAATAGGACCTTTTCACCCACAAATACCCGTTTTATCCCCAAAAGAGGACAGTTTCTTCCAGACATGCCACATTTCTCCCAAACATATCACATCTCCTCCAAGAAATAGCAGGATTCCTCCTGAAATAGGAACTTTTCTCGCTCAAATACCACCCTTCTCCCCCCAAATAGGACATTTTCTTCCAGACATGCCACATTTCTCCCAAATATATCACATCTTCTCCAAGAAATACCAGGTTTTCCCCTGGAAATAGGACCTTTTCACCCACAAATACCTGTTCTATCCCCATAAGAGGACAGTTTCTTCCAGACATGCCACATTTTACCCAAATATATCACATCTTCTCCAAGAAATACCACGTTTCCCCCTTCAAATAGGACCTTTTCCCCAAAAAAATCTCTTTTATCCCCAAAAGAGGACAGTTTCTTCCAGGAATGCCAGATTTCTCCCAAATAGATCACATCTTCTCCAAGAAATACCATGTTTCCCCCTTCAAATAGGACCCTCTCACCCACAAATACCTGTTTTATCCCCAAAATAGGACAGTTTTTTCCAGACATGCCACATTTCTCCCAAATATATCACATCATCTCCAAGAAATACCAGGGTTCCCCCTTCAAATAGGACCTTTTCTCCCACAAATACCTCTTTTATCCCCAAAAGAGGACAGTTTCTCCCAGAAAGGCCACATTTCTCCCAAATAGATCACATCTTCTCCAAGAAATACCAGCTTTCCCCCTTCAAATAGGACCTTTTCAACCACTAATACCTCCTTTATCCCCAAAAGAGGACAGTTTCTTCCAGAAATGCCACATTTCTCCCAAATATATCACATCTTCTCCAAGAAATGCCAGGATTCCTCCAGAAATAGGACATTCTCAACCAAAACTACCAGCCTTCTCCCCACAAATTGGACATTTTCTTCCAGAAAGGCCACATTTCTCCCAAATATATCACATCTTCTCCAAGAAATACCAGGATTCCTCCTGAAATAGGACCTTCTCACCGAAAACTACCAGCCTTCTCACCCCAAATTGGACATTTTCTTCCAGAAAGGCCACATTTCTCCCAAATAGATCACATCTTCTCCAAGAAATACCAGGTTTCCCCCTTCAAATAGGACCTTTTCACCCACAAATACCTCTTTTATCGCCAAAACAGGACAGTTTCTTCCAGAAATGCCACATTTCTCCCAAATATATCACATCTTCTCCAAGAAATACCAGGTTTCCCCCTTCAAATAGGACCTTCTCACCCACAAATACCTCTTTTATCCCCAAAAGAGGACAGTTTCTTCCAGACATGCCACATTTCTCCCAAATAGATCACATCTTCTCCAAGAAATACCAGGGTTCCCCCTTCAAATAGGACCTTATCACCCACAAATACCAGTTTTATCCCCTATATAGGACAGTTTCTGCCAGAAAGGCCACATTTCTCCCAAACATATCACATCTTCTCCAAGAAATACCAGCTTTCCCCCTTCAAATAGGACCTTTTCACCCACAAAAAATTCTTTTATCCCCAAAATAGGACAGTTTCTTCCAGAAATGCCTGATTTCTCCTAAATATATCACATCTTCTCCAAGAAATACCAGCTTTCCCCCTTCAAATAGGACCTTTTCACCCACAAATACCTCTTTATCCCTCAAATAGGACAGTTTCTTCCAGACATGCCACATTTCTCCCAAATATATCACATCTTCTCCAAGAAATACCTGCTTTCCCCCTTCAAATAGGACCTTTTCACCCAGAAATACCTCTTTTATCCCCAAATTAGGACAGTTTCTTCCAGAAATGCCACATTTCTCCCAAACATATCACATCTTCTCCAAGAAATACCAGGTTTCCCCCTTCATATAGGACCTTTTCACCCACAAATACCTGTTTTATCCCCAAAAGAGGACAGTTTCTTCCAGAAATGGCACATTTCTCCCAAACATATCACATCTTCTCCAAGAAATACCACGTTTCCCCCTTCAAATAGGACCTTTTCACCCACAAATACCTCTTTTATCCCCAAAAGAGGACAGTTTCTTCCAGACATGCCACATTTCTCCCAAATATATCACATCTCCTTCAAGAAATACCAGGTTTCCCCCTTCAAATAGGACCTTTTCTCCCACAAATACCTCCTTTATCCCCAAAACAGGACACTTTCTTCCAGAAATGCCACATTTCTCCCAAATATATCACATCTTCTCCAAGAAATACCAGCTTTCCCCCTTCAAATAGGACCTTTTCACCCACAAATACCTGTTTTATCCCTCAAATAGGGCATTTTCTTCCAGACATGCCACATTTCTCCCAAATATATCACATCTTCTCCAAGAAATACCAGCTTTCCCCCTTCAAATAGGACCTTTTCAACCACAAATACCTGTTTTATCCCCAAAAGAGGACAGTTTCTTCCAGAAATGCCATATTTCTCCCAAACATAGCACATCTTCTCCAAGAAATACCAGGTTTTCCCCTTCAAATAGGACCTTTTCACCCACAAATACCTCTTTTATCCCCAAAAGAGGACAGTTTCTTCCAGAAATGCCACATTTCTCCCAAATAGATCACATCTTCTCCAAGAAATACCAGGTTTCCCCCTTCAAATAGGACCTTTTCACCCACAAATACCCGTTTTATCCCCAAAAGAGGACAGTTTCTTCCAGACATGCCACATTTCTCCCAAACATATCACATCTCCTCCAAGAAATAGCAGGATTCCTCCTGAAATAGGAACTTTTCTCGCTCAAATACCACCCTTCTCCCCCCAAATAGGACATTTTCTTCCAGACATGCCACATTTCTCCCAAATATATCACATCTTCTCCAAGAAATACCAGGTTTTCCCCTTCAAATAGGACCTTTTCACCCACAAATACCTGTTCTATCCCCATAAGAGGACAGTTTCTTCCAGACATGCCACATTTTACCCAAATATATCACATCTTCTCCAAGAAATACCACGTTTCCCCCTTCAAATAGGACCTTTTCCCCAAAAAAATCTCTTTTATCCCCAAAAGAGGACAGTTTCTTCCAGGAATGCCACATTTCTCCCAAATAGATCACATCTTCTCCAAGAAATACCATGTTTCCCCCTTCAAATAGGACCCTCTCACCCACAAATACCTGTTTTATCCCCAAAATAGGACAGTTTTTTCCAGACATGCCACATTTCTCCCAAATATATCACATCATCTCCAAGAAATACCAGGGTTCCCCCTTCAAATAGGACCTTTTCTCCCACAAATACCTCTTTTATCCCCAAAAGAGGACAGTTTCTCCCAGAAAGGCCACATTTCTCCCAAATAGATCACATCTTCTCCAAGAAATACCAGCTTTCCCCCTTCAAATAGGACCTTTTCAACCACTAATACCTCCTTTATCCCCAAAAGAGGACAGTTTCTTCCAGAAATGCCACATTTCTCCCAAATATATCACATCTTCTCCAAGAAATGCCAGGATTCCTCCAGAAATAGGACCTTCTCAACCAAAACTACCAGCCTTCTCCCCACAAATTGGACATTTTCTTCCAGAAAGGCCACATTTCTCCCAAATATATCACATCTTCTCAAAGAAATACCAGGATTCCTCCTGAAAGAGGACCTTCTCACCGAAAACTACCAGCCTTCTCCCCCCAAATTGGACATTTTCTTCCAGAAAGGCCACATTTCTCCCAAATAGATCACATCTTCTCCAAGAAATACCAGCTTTCCCCCTTCAAATAGGAACTTTTCTCCCACAAATACCTGTTTTATCCCCCAAATAGGACAGTTTCTTCCAGACATGCCACATTTCTTCCAAATATATCACCTCTTCTCCAAGAAATACCAGGTTTCCCCCTTCAAATAGGACCTTTTCACCCACAAATACCACTTTTATCCCCAAAATAGGACATTTTCTTCCAGAAATGCCTCAGTTCTCCCAAACATATCACATCTTCTCCAAGAAATACCAGGTTTCCCCTTCAAATACGGCCTTATCACCCACAAATACCTGTTTTATCCCCAAAATAGGACAGTTTCTTCCAGAAATGCCAGATTTCTCCCAAATATATCACATCTTCTCCAAGAAATAACAGGTTTCCCCCTTCAAATACAAAGTTTTCACCCACAAATACCTCTTTTATCCCCAAAATAGGACAGTTTTTTCCAGAAATGCCACATTTCTCCCAAATATACCACATCTTCTCCAAGAAATACCAGCTTTCCCCCTTCAAATAGGACCTTTTCACCCACAAATACCTCTTTTATCCCCAAAAGAGGACAGTTTCTTCAAGAAAGGCCACATTTCTCCCAAACATAGCACATCTTCTCCAAGAAATACCAGGTTTCCCCCTTCAAATAAGACCTTTTCACCCACAAATACCTCTTTTATCCCCAAAAGAGGACAGTTTCTTCCAGAAATGCCACATTTCTCCCAAATATATCACATCTTCTCCAAGAAATACCAGCTTTCCCCATTCAAATAGGACCTTTTCACCCACAAATACCTCTTTTATCCCCAAAAGAGGACAGTCTCTTCCTGACATGCCACATTTCTCCCAAATATATCACATCTTCTCCAAGAAATACCTGCTTTCCCCCTTCAAATAGGACCTTTTCACCCACAAATACCTGTTTAATCCCCAATAGAGGACAGTTTCTCCCAGAAATGCCACATTTCTCCCAAACAGATCACATCTTCTCCAAGAAATACCAGGGTTCTGCCTTCAAATAGGACCTTTTCAATCACATATAATTCTTTTATCCCCAAAATAGGACAGTTTCTTCCAGAAATGCCTGATTTCTCCCAAATATATCACATCTTCTCCAAGAAATACCAGGATTCCTCCTGAATGAGGACCTTTTCTCCCTCAAATACCAGCCTTCTCCCCCCAAATAGGACAGTTTCTTCCTGACATGCCACATTTCTCCCAAATATATCACATCTTCTCCAAGAAATACCAGGGTTCCCCCTTCAAATAGGACCTTTTCTCCCACAAATACCTGTTTTATCCCCAGAACAGGACAGTTTCTTCCAGAAATGGCACATTTCTCCCAAACATATCACATCTCCTCCAAGAAATACCAGGATTCCTCCTGAAATAGGAACTTTTCTCCCACAAATACCACCCTTCTCCCCCCAAATAGGACATTTTCTTCCAGACATGCCACATTTCTCCCAAATATATCACATCTTCTCCAAGAAATACCAGGTTTCCCCCTTCAAATAGGACCTTTTCACCCACAAATAAGTCTTTTATCCCCAAAAGAGGACAGTTTCTCCCAGACATGCCACATTTCTCCCAAACATATCACATCTTCTCATAGAATTACCAGCTTTCCCCCTTCAAATAGGACCTTTTCAACCACTAATACCTCTTTTATCCCCAAAAGAGGACAGTTTCTTCCAGAAATGCCACATTTCTCCCAAATAGATCACATCTTCTCCAAGAAATACCAGCTTTCCCCCTTCAAATAGGACCTTTTCACCCACAAATACCTCTTTTATCCCCAAAAGAGGACATTTTCTTCCAGAAAGGCCACATTTCTCCCAAACATATCACATCATCTCCAAGAAATACCACCTTTCCCCCTTCAAATATGACCTTTTCACCCACAAATACCTCTTTTATCCCCAAAATAGGACAGTTTCTTCCAGAAATGCCACATTTCTCCCAAATAGATCACATCTTCTCCAAGAAATACCAGGTTTCCCCATTCAAATAGGACCTTTTCACCCACAAATACCTGTTTGATCCCCAAAAGAGGACAGTCTCTTCCAGACATGCCACATTTCTCCCAAATATATCACATCTTCTCCAAGAAATACCTGCTTTCCCCCTTCAAATAGGACCTTTTCACCCACAAATACCTGATTTATCCCCAAAAGAGGACAGTTTCTCCCAGAAATGCCACATTTCTCCCAAACATATCACATCTTCTCCAAGAAATACCAGGTTTCCCCCTTCAAATACAACGTTTTCACCCACAAATACCTCTTTTATACCCAAAAGAGGACAGTTTCTTCCAGAAATGCCTGATTTCTCCCAAATATATCACATCTTCTCCAAGAAATACCAGGATTCCTCCTGAAAGAGGACCTTTTCTCCCTCAAATACCAGCCTTCTCCCCTCAAATAGGACAGTTTCTTCCTGACATGCCACATTTCTCCCGAATATATCACATCTTCTCCAAGAAATACCAGGGTTCCCCCTTCAAATAGGACCTTTTCACCCACAAATACCTGTTTTATCCCCAAAAGAGGACAGTTTCTTCCAGAAATGGCACATTTCTTCCAAACATATCACATCTCCTCCAAGAAATACCAGGATTCCTCCTGAAATAGGAACTTTTCACCCACAAATACCACCCTTCTCCCCCCAAATAGGACATTTTCTTCCAGAAATGCCACATTTATCCCAAATATATCACATCTTCTCCAAGAAATACCAGGTTTCCCCCTTCAAATAGGACCTTTTCGCCCACAAATACCTGTTCTATCCCTAAAAGAGGACAGTTTCTTCCAGGAATGCCACATTTCTCCCAAATATATCACATCTTCTCCAAGAAATACCTGCTTTCCCCCTTCAAATAGGACCTTTTCACCCACAAATACCTCTTTTATCCCCAAAGTAGGTCAGTTTTTTCCAGATATGCCACATTTCACCCAAATATATCACATCTTCTCCAAGAAATACCAGGGTTCCCCCTTCAAATAGGACCTTTTCTCCCACAAATACCTGTTTTATCCCCAAAAGACGTCAGTTTCTTCCAGAAATGGCACTTTTCTCACAAACATATCACAACTCCTCCAAGAAATACCAGGTTTCTCCCTTGAATTAGGACCTTTTCTCCATGAAATACCTGTTTTAACCCCAAAAGAGGACATTTTCTTCCAGAAATGCCACATTTATCCCAAATATATCACATCTTCTCCAAGAAATGCCACGTTTCCCCCTTCAAATAGGACCTTTTCACCCACAAATACCTCTTTTATCCCCAAAAGAGGACAGTTTCTTCCAGACATGCCACATTACTCCCAAACATATCACATCTTCTCCAAGAAATACCAGGTTTCCCCCTTCAAATAGGACCTTTTCACCCACAAATACCTCTTTTATCCCCAAAAGAGGACAGTTTCTCCCAGACATGCCAGATTTCTCCCAAACATATCACATCTTCTCATAGAATTACCAGCTTTCCCCCTTCAAATAGGACCTTTTCAACCACTAATACCTCTTTTATCCCCAAAAGAGGACAGTTTCTTCCAGAAATGCCACATTTCTCCCAAATAGATCACATCTTCTCCAAGAAATACCAGCTTTCACCCTTCAAATAGGACCTTTTCACCCACAAATACCTCTTTTATCCCCAAAAGAGGACATTTTCTTCCAGACATGCCACATTTCTCCCAAACATATCACATCTTCTCCAAGAAATACCACCTTTCCCCCTTCAAATAGGACCTTTTCACCCACAAATACCTCTTTTATCCCCAAAATAGGACAGTTTCTTCCAGAAAGGCCACATTTCTCCCAAATAGATCACATCTTCTCCAAGAAATGCCACGTTTCCCCCTTCAAATAGGACCTTTTCACCCACAAATACCTCTTTTATCCCCAAAAGAGGACAGTCTCTTCCTGACATGCCACATTTCTCCCAAATATATCACATCTTCTCCAAGAAATACCTGCTTTCCCCCTTCAAATTGGACCTTTTCACCCACAAATACCTGTTTTATCCCCAAAAGAGGACAGTTTCTCCCAGAAATGCCACATTTCTCCCAAACATATCACATCTTCTCCAAGAAATACCAGGTTTCCCCCTTCAAATAGGACCTTTTCGCCCACAAATACCTGTTCTATCCCTAAAAGAGGACAGTTTCTTCCAGGAATGCCACATTTCTCCCAAATATATCACATCTTCTCCAAGAAATACCAGCTTTCCCCCTTCAAATAGGACCTTTTCACCCACAAATACCTCTTTTATCCCCAAAATAGGACAGTTTCTTCCAGATATGCCACATTTCACCCAAATATATCACATCTTCTCCAAGAAATACCACGTTTCCCCCTTCAAATAGGACCTTTTCTCCCACAAATACCTGTTTTATCCCCAAAAGAGGACAGTTTCTTCCAGAAATGGCACTTTTCTCCCAAACATATCACAACTCCTCCAAGAAATACCAGGTTTCCCCCTTCAATTAGGACCTTTTCTCCATGAAATACCTGATTTATCCCCAAAAGAGGACATTTTCTTCCAGAAATGCCACATTTATCCCAAATATATCACATCTTCTCCAAGAAATGCCACGTTTCCCCCTTCAAATAGGACCTTTTCACCCACAAATACCTCTTTTATCCCCAAAAAAGGACAGCTTCTTCCAGACATGCCACATTTCTCCCAAACATATCACATCTTCTCCAAGAAATACCAGGTTTCCCCCTTCAAATAGGACCTTTTCACCCACAAATACCACTTTTATCCCCAAAAGAGGACAGTTTCTCCCAGACATGCCACATTTCTCCCAAACATATCACATCTTCTCATAGAATTACCAGCTTTCCCCCTTCAAATAGGACCTTTTCAACCACTAATACCTCTTTAATCCCCAAAATAGGACAGTTTCTTCCAGAAATGCCACATTTCTCCCAAATAGATCACATCTTCTCCAAGAAATACCAGCTTTCCCCCATCAAATAGGACCTTTTCACCCACAAATACCTCTTTTATCCCCAAAAGAGGACAGTTTCTTCCAGAAAGGCCACATTTCTCCCAAATAGATCACATCTTCTCCAAGAAATACCAGGTTTCCCCCTTCAAATAGGACCTTTTCACCCACAAATACCTGTTTTATCCCCAAAAGAGGACAGTTTCTTCCAGAAATGGCACATTTCTCCCCAACATATCACATCTCCTCCAAGAAATACCAGGATTCCTCCTGAAATAGGAACTTTTCTCCCACAAATACCACCCTTCTCCCCCCAATTAGGACAGCTTCTTCCAGACATGCCACATTTCTCCCAAATATATCACATCTTCTCCAAGAAATACCAGGGTTCCCCCTTCAAATAGGACCTTATCATCCACAAATACCTCTTCTATCCCCAAAAGAGGACAGTTTCTTCCAGAAATGCCACATTTCTCCCAAATAGATCACATCTTCTCCAAGAAATACCAGGTTTCCCCCTTCAAATAGGACCTTTTCACCCACAAATACCTCTTTTATCCCCAAAATAGGACAGTTTCTTCCAGAAATGCCAGATTTCTCACAAATATAGCACATCTTCTCCAAGAAATAACAGGTTTCCCCCGTCAAATACAACGTTTTCACCCACAAATACCTGTTTTATCCCCAAAAGAGGACAGTTTCTTCCAGAAATGCCACATTTCTCCCAAATATACCACATCTTCTCCAAGAAATACCAGGATTCCCCCTTCAAATAGGACCTTTTCACACACAATTACCTGTTTTATCCCCAAAAGAGGACATTTTCTTCCAGACATGCCACATTTCTCCCAAATGTATCACATCTTCTCCAAGAAATACCACCTTTCCCTCTTCAAATAGGACCTTTTCACCCACAAATACTTCTTTTATCCCCAAAATACGACAGTTTCTGCCTGTAATGCCACATTTCTCCCAAATATATCACATCTTCTCCAAGAAATACCAGGTTTCCCCCTTCAAATAGGACCTTTTCACCCACAAATACCTCTTTAATCCCCAAAAGAGGACAGTTTCTTCCAGACATGCCACATTTCTCCCAAACATATCACATCTTCTCCAAGAAATACCAGGTTTCCCCCTTCAAATAGTACCTTTTCACCCACAAAAAATTCTTTTATTCCCAAAATACGACAGTTTCTTCCAGAAAGGCCACATTTCTCCCAAATATATCACATCTTCTCCAAGAAATACCAGGATTCCCCCTTCAAATAGGACCTTATCACCCACAAATACAACTTTTATCCCCAAAATAGGACAGTTTCTGCCAGAAAGGCCACATTTCCCCCAAACATATCACATCTTCTCCAAGAAATACCACGTTTCCCCCTTCAATTAGGGCCTTTTCTCCATGAAATACCTGTTTTATCCCCAAAAGAGGTCAGTTTCTCCCAGAAATGCCACATTTCTCCCAAATAGATCACATCTTCTCCAAGAAATACCAGGTTTCTTCCTTCAAATAGGACCTTTTCTCCCACTAATACCTGTTTGATCCCCAAAAGAGGACAGTTTCTTCCAGAAATGCCACATTTCTCCCAAATATATCACATCTTCTCCAAGAAATACCAGGATTCCTCCTGAAAGAGGACCTTCTCACCCAAAACTACCAGCCTTCTCCCCCCAAATTGGACATTTTCTTCCAGAAAGGCCAGATTTCTCCCAAATATATCACATCTTCTCCAATAAATACCAGGATTCCTCCTGAAATAGGAACTTCTCACCCAAAACTACCAGACTTCTCCCCCCAAATTGGTCTTTTTCTTCCAGAAAGGCCACATTTCTCCCAAATAGATCACATCTTCTCCATGAAATACCAGCTTTCCCCCTTCAAATAGGACCTTTTCTCCCACAAATACCTGTTTTATCCCCCAAATAGGACAGTTTCTTCCAGAAATGCCACTTTTCTCCCAAATATATCACATCTTCTCCAAGAAATACCAGGTTTCCCCCTTCAAATAGAACCTTTTCACCCACAAATACCTGTTTTATCCCCAAAATAGGACAGTTTCTTCCAGAAATGCCACATTTCTCCCAAATACATCACATCTTCTCCAAGAAATACCAGCTTTCCCCCTTCAAATAGGACCTTTTCAACCACTAATACCTGTTTTATCCCCAAAATAGGACAGTTTCTTCCAGACATGCCACATTTCTCCCAAATAGATCACATCTTCTCCAAGAAATACCACTTTTCCCCCTTCAAATAGGACCTTATCACCCACAAATACCTGTTTTATCCCCAAAAGAGGACAGTTTCTTCCAGACATGCCACATTTCTCCCAAATATATCACAACTCCTTCAAGAAATACCAGCTTTCCCCCTTCAAATAGGACCTTTTCACCCACTAATAGCAGGCTTCTCCCCCAAATAGGACAGTTTCTTCCAGAAATGCCACATTTCTCCCAAATATATCAGATCTTCTCCAAGAAATACCAGGATTCCCCCTTCAAATAGGACCTTTTCACCCACAAATACCTCTTTTATCCCCAAAATAGGACAGTTTCTTCCAGACATGCCACATTTCTCCCAAATATATATCATCTTCTCCAAGAAATACCAGGTTTCCCCCTTCAAATAGGACCTTTTCACCCACAAATACCTGTTCTATCCCCAAAAGAGGACAGTTTCTTCCAGAAATGCCACATTTCTCCCAAATATATCACATCTTCTCCAAGAAATACCACGTTTCCCCCTTCAAATAGGACCTTTTCCCCAAAAAAACCTCTTTTATCCCCAAAAGAGGACAGTTTCTTCCAGAAATGCCACATTTCTCCCAAATATATATCATCTTCTCCAAGAAATACCAGGATTCCTCCTGAAATAGGACCTTCTCACCCAAAACTACCAGCCTTCTCCCCCCAAATTGGACATTTTCTTCCAGAAAGGCCACATTTCTCCCAAATATATCACATCTTCTCCAAGAAATACCAGGATTCCTCCTGAAATAGGACCTTCTCACCCAAAACTACCAGCCTTCTCCCCCCAAATTGGACATTTTCTTCCAGAAAGGCCACATTTCTCCCAAATAGATCACATCTTCTCCAAGAAATACCAGCTTTCCCCCTTCAAATAGGACCTTCTCACCCACAAATAGCACTTTTATACCCAAAAGAGGACAGTTTCTTCCAGAAATGCCTCATTTCTCCCAAACATATCACATATTCTCCAAGAAATACCAGCTTTCCCCCTTCAAATAGGACCTTTTCACCCACAAGTACCTGTTTTATCCCCAAAAGAGGACAGTTTCTTCAAGAAATGCCACATTTCTCCCAAACATATCACATCTTCTCCAAGAAATACCACCTTTCCACCTTCAAATATGACCTTTTCACCCACAAATACCTGTTTTATCCCCAAAATAGGACATTTTCTTCCAGACATGCCACATTTCTCCCAAATATATCACATCTTCTCCAAGAAATACCAGGTTTCCCCCTTCAAATAGGACCTTTTCACCCACAAATACCTCATTTATACCCAAAAGAGGACAGTCTCTTCCTGACATGCCACATTTCTCCCAAATATATCACATCTTCTCCAAGAAATACCTGCTTTCCCCCTTCAAATAGGACCTTTTCACCCACAAATACCTGTTTTATCCCCAAAAGAGGACAGTTTCTTCCAGAAATGCCACATTTCTCCCAAACTTATCACATCTCCTCCAAGAAATACCAGGTTTCCCCCTTCAAATAGGACCTTTTCACCCACATATAATTCTTTTATCCCCAAAATAGGACAGTTTCTTCCAGAAATGCCTGATTTCTCCCAAATATATCACATCTTCTCCAAGAAATACCAGGTTTCCCCCTTCAAATACGATCTTTTCACCCACAAATAACTCTTTTATCCCTCAAATAGGACAGTTTCTTCCAGAAATGCCAGATTTCTCCCAAATAGATCACATCTTCTCCAAGAAATACCAGGATTCCTCCTGAAATAGGACCTTTTCTCCCACAAATACCAGCCTTTTCCCCCAAATAGGACATTTTCCTCCAGACATGCCACATTTCTTCCAAATATATCACATCTTCTCCAAGAAATACCAGGTTTCCCCCTTCAAATAGGACCTTTTCACCCACAAATACCTCTTTTATCCCCAAAATAGGACAGTTTCTGCCAGAAATGCCACATTTCTCCCAAATATATCACATCTTCTCCAAGAAATGCCACGTTTCCCCCTTCAAATAGGACCTTTTCACCCACAAATACCTCTTTTATCCCCAAAAGAGGACAGTTTCTTCCAGACATGCCACATTTCTCCCAAACATATCACATCTTCTCCAAGAAATACCAGGTTTCCCCCTTCAAATAGGACCTTTTCACCCACAAATACCTCTTTTATCCCCAAAAGAGGACAGTTTCTCCCAGACATGCCAGATTTCTCCCAAACATATCACATCTTCTCATAGAATTACCAGCTTTCCCCCTTCAAATAGGACCTTTTCACCCACAAAAAACTCCTTTATTCCCAAAATAGGACATTTTCCTCCAGAAATGCCTGATATCTCCCAAATATATCACATCTTCTCCAAGAAATACCAGGTTTCCCCCTGGAAACAGGACCTTTTCACCCACAAATACCTCTTTTATCCCTCAAATAGGACAGTTTCTTCCAGACATGCCACATTTCTCCCAAATATATCACATCTTCTCCAAGAAATACCAGGATTCCTCCTGAAAGAGGACCTTTTCTCCCTCAAATACCAGCCTTCTCCCCAAAAATAGGACAGTTTCTTCCTGACATGCCACATTTCTCCCAAATATATCACATCTTCTCCAAGAAATGCCAGGTTTCCCCCTTCAAATAGGACCTTATCACCCACAAATACCACTTTTATTCCCAAAATAGGACAGTTTCTGCCAGAAAGGCCACATTTCTCCCAAACATATCACATCTTCTCCAAGAAATACCAGCTTTCCCCCTTCAAATAGGACCTTTTCACCCACAAATACCTCTTTTATCCCCAAAATAGGACAGTTTCTTCCAGACGTGCCACATTTCTCCCAAATATATCACATCTTCTCCAAGAAATACCTGCTTTCCCCCTTCAAATAGGACCTTTTCACCCACAAATACCTCCTTTATCCCAAAAATAGGACAGTTTCTTCCAGAAATGCCACATTTCTCCCAAACATATCACGTCTCCTCCAAGAAATACCAGGATTCCTCCTGAAATAGGAACTTTTCTCCCACAAATACCACCCTTCTCCCCCCAAATAGGACATTTTCTTCCAGACATGCCACATTTCTTCCAAATATATCACATCTTCTCCAAGAAATACCAGGTTTCCCCCTTCAAATAGGACCTTTTCACCCACAAATACCTGTTCTATCCCCATAAGAGGACAGTTTCTTCCAGAAATGCCACATTTCTCCCAAATAGATCACATCTTCTCCAAGAAATACCACGTTTCCCCCTTCAAATAGGACCTTATCCCCAAAAAGCCTCTTTTATCCCCAAAAGAGGACAGTTTCTTCCAGGAATGCCAGATTTCTCCCAAATAGATCACATCTTCTCCAAGAAATACCACGTTTCCCCCTTCAAATAGGACCTTCTCACCCACAAATACCTCTTTCATCCCCAAAATAGGACAGTTTTTTCCAGACATATCACATTTCTCCCAAATATATCACATCTTCACCAAGAAATACCAGGGTTCCCCCTTCAAATAGGAACTTTTCTCCCACAAATACCTCTTTTATCCCCAAAAGAGGACAGTTTCTTCCAGAAATGCCACATTTCTCCCAAATATATCACAACTCCTCCAAGAAATACCACGCTTCCCCCTTGAATTAGGACCTTTTCTCCATGAAATACCTCTTTTATCCCCAAAAGAGGACAGTTTCTTCCAGAAATGCCACATTTCTCCCAAATAGATCACATCTTCTCCAAGAAATGCCAGGATTCCTCCTGAAATAGGACCTTCTCACCCAAAACTACCAGCCTTCTCCCCCCAAATTGGACATTTTCTTCCAGAAAGGCCACATTTCTCCCAAATATATCACATCTTCTCCAAGAAATACCAGCTTTCCCCCTTCAAATAGGACCTTTTCTCCCACAAATACCTGTTTTATCCACAAAACAGGACACTTTCTTCCAGAAATGCCACATTTCTCCCAAATATATCACATCTTCTCCAAGAAATACCAGCTTCCCCCTTCAAATAGGAACTTTTCACCCACAAATACCTCTTTTATCTCCAAAAGAGGACAGTTTCTACCAGACATGCCACATTTCTCCCAAATAGATCACATCTTCTCCAAGAAATGCCAGGTTTCCCCCTTCAAATAGGACCTTATCACCCACAAATACCACTTTTATTCCCAAAATAGGACAGTTTCTGCCAGAAAGGCCACATTTCTCCCAAACATATCACATCTTCTCCAAGAAATACCTGCTTTCCCCCTTCAAGTAGGACCTTTTCACCCACAAATACCTCTTTTATCCCCAAAATAGGACAGTTTCTTCCAGACGTGCCACATTTCTCCCAAATATATCACATCTTCTCCAAGAAATACCTGCTTTCCCCCTTCAAATAGGACCTTTTCACCCACAAATACCTCCTTTATCCCAAAAATAGGACAGTTTCTTCCAGAAATGCCACATTTCTCCCAAACATATCACGTCTCCTCCAAGAAATACCAGGATTCCTCCTGAAATAGGAACTTTTCTCCCACAAATACCACCCTTCTCCCCCCAAATAGGACATTTTCTTCCAGACATGCCACATTTCTTCCAAATATATCACATCTTCTCCAAGAAATACCAGGTTTCCCCCTTCAAATAGGACCTTTTCACCCACAAATACCTGTTCTATCCCCATAAGAGGACAGTTTCTTCCAGAAATGCCACATTTCTCCCAAATATATCACATCTTCTCCAAGAAATACCACGTTTCCCCCTTCAAATAGGACCTTTTCCCCAAAAAGCCTCTTTTATCCCAAAAGAGGACAGTTTCTTCCAGGAATGCCAGATTTCTCCCAAATAGATCACATCTTCTCCAAGAAATACCACGTTTCCCCCTTCAAATAGGACCTTCTCACCCACAAATACCTCTTTCATCCCCAAAATAGGACAGTTTTTTCCAGACATATCACATTTCTCCCAAATATATCACATCTTCTCCAAGAAATACCAGGGTTCCCCCTTCAAATAGGAACTTTTCTCCCACAAATACCTCTTTTATCCCCAAAAGAGGACAGTTTCTTCCAGAAATGCCACATTTCTCCCAAATATATCACAACTCCTTCAAGAAATACCACGCTTCCCCCTTGAATTAGGACCTTTTCTCCATGAAATACCTCTTTTATCCCCAAAAGAGGACAGTTTCTTCCAGAAATGCCACATTTCTCCCAAATAGATCACATCTTCTCCAAGAAATGCCAGGATTCCTCCTGAAATAGGACCTTCTCACCCAAAACTACCAGCCTTCTCCCCCCAAATTGGACATTTTCTTCCAGAAAGGCCACATTTCTCCCAAATATATCACATCTTCTCCAAGAAATACCAGCTTTCCCCCTTCAAATAGGACCTTTTCTCCCACAAATACCTGTTTTATCCACAAAACAGGACACTTTCTTCCAGAAATGCCACATTTCTCCCAAATATATCACATCTTCTCCAAGAAATACCAGCTTCCCCCTTCAAATAGGAACTTTTCACCCACAAATACCTCTTTTATCTCCAAAAGAGGACAGTTTCTACCAGACATGCCACATTTCTCCCAAATAGATCACATCTTCTCCAAGAAATGCCAGGTTTCCCCCTTCAAATAGGACCTTATCACCCACAAATACCACTTTTATTCCCAAAATAGGACAGTTTCTGCCAGAAAGGCCACATTTCTCCCAAACATATCACATCTTCTCCAAGAAATACCTGCTTTCCCCCTTCAAGTAGGACCTTTTCACCCACAAATACCTCTTTTATCCCCAAAATAGGACAGTTTCTTCCAGACGTGCCACATTTCTCCCAAATATATCACATCTTCTCCAAGAAATACCTGCTTTCCCCCTTCAAATAGGACCTTTTCACCCACAAATACCTCCTTTATCCCAAAAATAGGACAGTTTCTTCCAGAAATGCCACATTTCTCCCAAACATATCACGTCTCCTCCAAGAAATACCAGGATTCCTCCTGAAATAGGAACTTTTCTCCCACAAATACCACCCTTCTCCCCCCAAATAGGACATTTTCTTCCAGACATGCCACATTTCTTCCAAATATATCACATCTTCTCCAAGAAATACCAGGTTTCCCCCTTCAAATAGGACCTTTTCACCCACAAATACCTGTTCTATCCCCATAAGAGGACAGTTTCTTCCAGAAATGCCACATTTCTCCCAAATATATCACATCTTCTCCAAGAAATACCACGTTTCCCCCTTCAAATAGGACCTTTTCCCCAAAAAGCCTCTTTTATCCCAAAAGAGGACAGTTTCTTCCAGGAATGCCAGATTTCTCCCAAATAGATCACATCTTCTCCAAGAAATACCACGTTTCCCCCTTCAAATAGGACCTTCTCACCCACAAATACCTCTTTCATCCCCAAAATAGTACAGTTTTTTCCAGACATATCACATTTCTCCCAAATATATCACATCTTCTCCAAGAAATACCAGGGTTCCCCCTTCAAATAGGAACTTTTCTCCCACAAATACCTCTTTTATCCCCAAAAGAGGACAGTTTCTTCCAGAAATGCCACATTTCTCCCAAATATATCACAACTCCTTCAAGAAATACCACGCTTCCCCCTTGAATTAGGACCTTTTCTCCATGAAATACCTCTTTTATCCCCAAAAGAGGACAGTTTCTTCCAGAAATGCCACATTTCTCCCAAATAGATCACATCTTCTCCAAGAAATGCCAGGATTCCTCCTGAAATAGGACCTTCTCACCCAAAACTACCAGCCTTCTCCGCCCAAATTGGACATTTTCTTCCAGAATGGCCACATTTCTCCCAAATATATCACATCTTCTCCAAGAAATACCAGCTTTCCCCCTTCAAATAGGACCTTTTCTCCCACAAATACCTGTTTTATCCACAAAACAGGACACTTTCTTCCAGAAATGCCACATTTCTCCCAAATATATCACATCTTCTCCAAGAAATACCAGCTTCCCCCTTCAAATAGGAACTTTTCACCCACAAATACCTCTTTTATCTCCAAAAGAGGACAGTTTCTACCAGACATGCCACATTTCTCCCAAATAGATCACACCTTCTCCAAGAAATACCAGCTTTCCCCCTTCAAATAGGACCTTTTCACCCACAAATACCTCTTTTATCCCCAAAAGAGGATAGTTTCTTCCAGAAATGCCATATTTCTCCCAAACTTATCACATCTTCTCCAAGAAATACCAGGTTTCCCCCTTCAAATAGGAACTTTTCACCCACAAATACCTCTTTTATCCCCAAAAGAGGACAGTTTCTTCCAGAAATGCCAAATTTCTCCCAAATAGATCACATCTTCTCCAAGAAATACCAGGTTTCCCCCTTCAAATAGGACCTTTTCACCCACAAATACCTGTTTTATCCCCAAAATAGGACAGTTTCTTCCAGAAATGGCACATTTCTCCCAAACATATCACGTCTCCTCCAAGAAATACCAGGATTCCTCCAGAAATAGGAACTTTTCTCCCACAAATACCACCCTTCTCCCCCCAAATAGGACATTTTCTTTCAGACATGCCACATTTCTTCCAAATATATCACATCTTCTCCAAGAAATACCAGGTTTCCCCCTTCAAATAGGACCTTTTCACCCACAAATACCTGTTCTATCCCCATAAGAGGACAGTTTCTTCCAGAAATGCCACATTTCTCCCAAATATATCACATCTTCTCCAAGAAATACCAGCTTTCCCCCTTCAAATAGGACCTTTTTCCCAAAAAAACCTCTTTTATCCCCAAAAGAGGACAGTTTCTTCCAGGAATGCCAGATTTCTCCCAAACATATCACATCTTCTCCAAGAAATACCAGCTTTCCCCCTTCAAATAGGACCTTTTCACCCACAAATACCTCTTTTATCCCCAAAATAGGACAGTTTTCTCCTGACATGCCACATTTCTCCCAAATATATCACATCTTCTCCAAGAAATACCAGGTTTCCCCCTTCAAATAGGACCTTATCACCCACAAATACCACTTTTATCCCCAATATAGGACAGTTTCTTCCAGAAAGGCCACATTTCTCCCAAATAGATCACATCTTCTCCAAGAAATACCAGCTTTCCCCCTTCAAATAGGACCTTTTCAACCACTAATACCTCTTTTATCCCCAAAAGAGGACAGTTTCCTCCAGAAATGCCACATTTCTCCCAAATATATCACATCTTCTCCAAGAAATGCCAGGATTCCTCCTGAAATAGGACCTTCTCACCGAAAACTACCAGCCTTCTCCCCCCAAATTGGACATTTTCTTCCAGAAAGGCCACATTTCTCCCAAATACATCACATCTTCTCCAAGAAATACGAGGATTCCTCCTCAAATAGGACCTTCTCACCGAAAACTACCAGCCTTCTCCCCCCAAATTGGACATTTTCTTCCAGAAAGGCCACATTTCTCCCAAATAGATCACATCTTCTCCAAGAAATACCAGCTTTCCCCCTTCAAATAGGACCTTTTCACCCACAAATACCTCTTTTATCCCCAGAATAGGACAGTTTCTTCCAGAAATGCCACATTTCTCCCAAATATATCACATCTTCTCCAAGAAATGCCACGTTTCCCCCTTCAAATAGGACCTTTTCACCCACTAATAGCAGGCTTCTCCCCAAAAGAGGACAGTTTCTTCCAGAAATGCCACATTTCTCCCAAATATGTCACATCTTCTCCAAGAAATACCACGTTTCCCCCATCAAATAGGACCTTTTCACCCACAAATACCTCTTTTATCCCCAAAAGAGGACAGTTTCTTCCAGACATGCCACATTTCTCCCAAATATATCACATCTTCTCCAAGAAATGACAGGTTTCCCCCTTCCAATACAACGTTTTCACCCACAAATACCTCTTTGATCCCCATAAGAGGACAGTTTCTTCCAGAAATGCCACATTTCTCCCAAATATAGAGCATCTTCTCCAAGAAATAACAGGTTTTTCCCTTCAAATAGGACCTTTTCACCCACAAATACCACTTTTATCCCCAAAATAGGACAGTTTCTTCCAGACATGCCACATTTCTCCCAAATAGATCACATCTTCTCCAAGAAATACCAGCTTTCCCCCTTCAAATAGGACCTTTTCACCCACAAATACCTCTTTTATCCCCAAAAGAGGACAGTTTCTTCCAGAAATGCCATATTTCTCCCAAACATATCACATCTTCTCCAAGAAATACCACGTTTCCCCCTTCAAATAGGACCTTTTCACCCACAAATACCTGTTCTATCCCCATAAGAGGACAGTTTCTTCCAGAAATGCCACATTTCTCCCAAATATATCACATCTTCTCCAATAAATACCACGTTTCCCCCTTCAAATAGGACCTTTTCCCCAAAAAGCCTCTTTTATCCCCAAAAAAGGACAGTTATTTCCAGACATGCCACATTTCTCCCAAATATATCACATCTTCTCCAAGAAATACCAGGGTTCCCCCTTCAAATAGGAACTTTTCTCCCACAAATACCTCTTTTATCCCCAAAAGAGGACAGTTTCTTCCAGAAATGCCACATTTCTCCCAAATATATCACAACTCCTCCAAGAAATACCACGTTTCCCCCTACAAATAGGAACTTTTCTCCATGAAATACCTCTTTTATCCCCAAAAGAGGACAGTTTCTTCCAGAAAGGCCACATTTCTCCCAAATATATCACATCTTCTCCAAGAAATACCAGGTTTCCCCCTTCAAATAGGACCTTTTCACCCACAAATACCTCTTTTATCCCCAAAAGAGGACAGTTTCTTCCAGAAATGCCACATTTCTCCCAAATATATCACATCTTCTCCAAGAAATGCCAGGATTCCTCCTGAAATAGGAACTTCTCACCCAAAACTACCAGCCTTCTCCCTCCAAATTGGACATTTTCTTCCAGAAAGGCCAGATTTCTCCCAAATATATCACATCTCCTCCAAGAAATACCAGGATTCCTCCTGAAATAGGACCTTCTCACCGAAAACTACCAGCCTTCTCCCCCCAAATTCGACATTTTCTTCCAGAAAGGCCACATTTCACCCAAATAGATCACATCTTCTCAAAGAAATACCAGCTTTCCCCCTTCAAATAGAACCTTTTCACCCACAAATACCTCTTTTATCCCCAAAATAGGACAGTTTCTTCCAGAAATGCCACATTTCTCCCAAATATATCACATCTTCTACAAGAAATACCACGTTTCCCCCTTCAATTAGGACCTTTTCTCCAAGAAATACCTCTTTTATCCCCAAAAGAGGACAGTTTCTTCCAGACATGCCACATTTCTCCCAAACATATCACATATTCTCCAAGAAATACCTGCTTTCCCCCTTCAAATAGGACCTTTTCACCCACAAATACCTCTTTTATCCCCAAAATAGGACAGTTTTTTCCAGACATGCCACATTTCACCCAAATATATCACATCTTCTCCAAGAAATACCACCTTTCCCCCTTCAAATAGGAACTTTTCTCCCACAAATACCTGTTTTATCCCCAAAAGAGGACAGTTTCTTCCAGGAATGCCACATTTCTCCCAAATATATCACAACTCCTCCAAGAAATACCAGGTTTCCCCCTTCAATTAGGAACTTTTCTCCATGAAATACCAGTTTTATCCCCAAAATAGGACATTTTCTTCCAGAAATGCCACATTTCTCCCAAATATATCACAACTCCTCCAAGAAATACCACGTTTCCCCCTTGAATTAGGACCTTTTCTCCATGAAATACCTCTTTTATCCCCAAAAGAGGACAGTTTCTTCCAGAAATGCCACATTTCTCCCAAATAGATCACATCTTCTCCAAGAAATGCCCGGATTCCTCCTGAAATAGGACCTTCTCACCCAAAACTACCAGCCTTCTCCCCCCAAATTGGACATTTTCTTCCAGAAAGGCCACATTTCTCCCAAATATATCACATCTTCTCCAAGAAATACCAGCTTCCCCCTTCAAATAGGACCTTTTCACCCACAAATAACTGTTTTATCCACAAAACAGGACACTTTGTTCCAGAAATGCCACATTTCTCCCAAATATATCACATCTTCTCCAAGAAATACCAGCTTCCCCCTTCAAATAGGACCTTTTCACCCACAAATACCTCTTTTATCCCCAAAATAGGACAGTTTTTTCCAGACATGCCACATTTCACCCAAATATATCACATCTTCTCCAAGAAATACCAGCTTTCCCCCTTCAAATAGGACGTTTTCACCCACAAATACCTGTTTTATCCCCTAAAGAGGACAGTTTCTTCCAGGAATGCCGCATTTCTCCCAAATATATCACAACTCCTCCAAGAAATACCAGGTTTCCCCCTTCAATTAGGACCTTTTCTCCATGAAATACCAGTTTTATCCCCAAAATAGGACATTTTCTTCCAGAAATGCCACATTTCTCCCAAATATATCACATCTTCTCCCACAAATACCAGGTTTCCCCCTTCAAATAGGACCTTTTCAACCACTAATACCTCTTTTATCCCCAAAAGAGGACTGTTTCTTCCAGAAATGGCACATTTCTCCCAAATATATCACATCTTCTCCAAGAAATGCCAGCTTTCCCCCTTCAAATAGGACCTTTTCACCCACAAGTACCTGTTTTATCCCCAAAAGAGGACAGTTTCTTCAAGAAATGCCACATTTCTCCCAAATATTCCACATCTTCTCCAAGAAATACCACGTTTTCCCCTTCAAATATGACCTTTTCACCCACAAGTACCTGTTTTATCCCCAAAAGAGGACAGTTTCTTCAAGAAATGCCACATTTCTCCCAAATATATCACATCTTCTCCAAGAAATACCACGTTTCCCCCTTCAAATAGGACCTTTTCAACCACTTATACCTGTTTTATCCCCAAAAGAGGACAGTTTCTTCCAGACATGCCACATTTCTCCCAAATAGATCACATCTTCTCCAAGAAATGCCACGTTTCCCCCTTCAAATAGGACCTTTTCACCCACATATACCTGTTTTATCCCCAAAAGAGGACAGTTTCTTCCAGAAATGGCACTTTTCTCCCAAACATATCACATCTTCTCCAAGAAATACCAGGTTTCCCCCTTCAAATAGGACCTTTTCACCCACAAATACCTGTTTTATCCCCAAAAGAGGACAGTTTCTCCCAGAAATGCCACATTTCTCCCAAACATATCACATCTTCTCATAGAATTACCAGCTTTCCCCCTTCAAATAGGACCTTTTCACCCACAAAAAATTCTTTTATCCCCAAAATAGGACAGTTTCTTCCAGAAATGCCTGATTTCTCCCAAATATATCACATCTTCTCCAAGAAATACCTGGTTTCCCCCTTCAAATACGACCTTTTCACCCACAAATACCTCTTTTATCCCTCAAATAGGACAGTTTCTTCCAGACATGCCACATTTCTCCCAAATATATCACATCTGCTCCAAGAAATACCAGGATTCCTCCTGAAAGAGGACCTTCTCTCCCTCAAATACCAGCCTGCTCCACACAAATAGGACAGTTTCTTCCTGACATGCCATATTTCACCCAAATATATCACATCTTCTCCAAGAAATACCACGTTTCCCCCTTCAAATAGGACCTTATCACCCACAAATACCACATTTATCCCCAAAATAGGACAGTTTCTGCCAGAAAAGCCACATTTCTCCCAAATATATCACATCTTCTCCAAGAAATGCCACGTTTCCCCCTTCAATTAGGACCTTTTCTCCATGAAATACCTGTTTTATCCCCAAAACAGGACACTTTCTTCCAGAAATGCCACATTTCTCCCAAATATATCACATCTTCTCACACAAATACCAGGTTTCCCCCTTCAAATAGGACCTTTTCAACCACTAATACCTGTTTTATCCCCAAAGAGGACAGTTTCTTCCAGAAATGCCACATTTCTCCCAAATATATCACATCTTCTCCAAGAAATACCAGGATTCCTCCTGAAAGAGGACCTTCTCACCCAAAACTACCAGCGTTCTCCCCCCAAATTGGACATTTTCTTCCAGAAAGGCCACATTTCTCCCAAATATATCACATCTTCTCCAAGAAATACCAGGATTCCTCCTGAAATAGGACCTTCTCACCGAAAACTACTAGCCTTCTCCCCCCATATTGGACATTTCTTCCATAAAGGACGCATTTCTTCCAAATAGATCACATCTTCTACATGAAATACCAGCTTTCCCCCTTCAAATAGGACCTTTTCTCCCACAAATACCTGTTTTATCCCCAAAAGAGGACAGTTTCTTCCGGAAAGGCCACATTTCTCCCAAATAGATCACATCTTCTCCAAGAAATACCAGCTTTCCCCCTTCAAATAGGACCTTTTCAACCACAAATACCTGTTTTATCCCCAAAAGAGGACAGTTTCTTCCAGAAATGCCACATTTCTCCCAAACATATCACATCTTCTCCAAGAAATACCAGGTTTCCCCCTTCATATAGGACCTTTTCACCCACAAATACCTGATTTATCCCCAAAAGAGGACAGTTCCTTCCAGAAATGACACATTTCTCCCAAACATATCACATCTTCTGCAAGAAATACCAGGATTACTCCTGAAATAGGAACTTTTCTCCCACAAATTCCACCCTTCTCCCCCCAAATAGGACATTTTCTTCCAGAAAGGCCACATTTCCCCCAAACATATCACGTCTCCTCCAAGAAATACCAGGTTTTCCCCTGGAAATAGGACCTTTTCACCCACAAATACCTGTTCTATCCCCATAAGAGGACAGTTTCTTCCAGAAATGCCACATTTCTCCCAAATACATCACATCTTTTCCAAGAAATACCACGTTTCCCCCTTCAAATAGGACCTTTTCCCCAAAAAAACCTCTTTTATCCCCAAAAGAGGACAGTTTCTTCCAGGAATGCCAGATTTCTCCCAAATAGATCACATCTTCTCCAAGAAATACAACGTTTCCCCCTTCAAATAGGACCTTCTCACCCACAAATACCTCTTTTATCCCCAAAATAGGACAGTTTTTTCCAGACATGCCACATTTCTCCCAAATATATCACATCTTCTCCAAGAAATACCAGCTTTCCCCCTTCAAATAGGACCTTTTCACCCACAAATACCTGTTTTATCCCCAAAATAGGACAGTTTCTTCCAGAAATGCCTGATTTCTCCCAAATAGATCACATCTTCTCCAAGAAATACCAGGTTTCCCCCTTGAATTAGGACCTTTTATCCATGAAATACCTGTTTTATCCCCAAAAGAGGACAGTTTCTTCCAGAAATGCCACATTTCTCCCAAACATATCACATCTTCTCCAAGAAATACCAGCTTTCCCCCTTCAAATAGGACCTTTTCACCCACAAATACCTGTTCTATCCCCATAAGAGGACAGTTTCTTCCTGACATGCCACATTTCTCCCAAATATATCACATCTTCTCCAAGAAATACCAGCTTTCCCCCTTCAAATAGGACCTTTTCACCCACAAATACCTCTTTTATCCCCAAAAGAGGACAGTTTCTTCCAGAAATGCCAGAGTTCTCCCAAATAGATCACATCTTCTCCAAGAAATACCAGGTTTCCCCCTTCAAATACAACGTTTTCACCCACAAATACCTCTTTTATCCCCAAAAGAGGACAGTTTCTTCCAGAAATGCCACATTTCTCCCAAACATATCACATCTCCTCCAAGAAATACCAGGATTCCTCCTGAAATAGGACCTTCTCAACCAAAACTACCAGCCTTCTCCCCCCAAATTGGACATTTTCTTCCAGAAATGCCACATTTCTCCCAAATAGATCACATCTTCTCCAAGAAATACCAGGTTTTCCCCTGGAAATAGGACCTTTTCACCCACAAATACCTGTTCTATCCCCATAAGAGGACAGTTTCTTCCAGAAATGCCACATTTCTCCCAAATATATCACATCTTCTCCAAGAAATGCCAGGATTCCTCCTGAAATAGGACCTTCTCACCGAATACTACCAGCCTTCTCCCCCCAAATTGGACATTTTCTTCCAGAAAGGCCACATTTCTCCCAAATATATCACATCTTCTCCAAGAAATGCCACGTTTCCCCCTTCAATTAGGACCTTTTCTCCATGAAATACCTGTTTTATCCCCAAAACAGGACACTTTCTTCCAGAAATGCCACATTTCTCCCAAATAGATCACATCTTCTCACACAAATACCAGGTTTCCCCCTTCAAATAGGACCTTTTCAACCACTAATACCTCTTTTATCCCCAAAGGAGGACAGTTTCTTCCAGAAATGCCACATTTCTCCCAAATAGATCACATCTTCTCCAAGAAATACCAGGATTCCTCCTGAAAGAGGACCTTCTCACCCAAAACTACCAGCGTTCTCCCCCCAAATTGGACATTTTCTTCCAGAAATGCCACATTTCTCCCAAATAGATCACATCTTCTCCAAGAAATACCAGGTTTTCCCCTGGAAATAGGACCTTTTCACCCACAAATACCTGTTCTATCCCCATAAGAGGACAGTTTCTTCCAGAAATGCCACATTTCTCCCAAATATATCACATCTTCTCCAAGAAATACCACGTTTCCCCCTTCAAATAGGACCTTCTCACCCACAAATACCACTTTTATCCCCAAAAGAGGACAGTTTCTTCCAGGAATGCCAGATTTCTCCCAAATAGATCACATCTTCTCCAAGAAATACCACGTTTCCCCCTTCAAATAGGACCTTCTCACCCACAAATACCTCTTTTATCCCCAAAATAGGACAGTTTCTTCCAGACATGCCACATTTCTCCTAAATATATCACATCTTCTCCAAGAAATAACAGGTTTCCCCCTTCAAATAGGACCTTTTCACCCACAAATACCACTTTTATCCCCAAAAGAGGACAGTTTCTTCCAGAAAGGCCACATTTCTCCCAAATATATATCATCTTCTCCAAGAAATACCAGGTTTCCCCCTTCAAATAGGACCTTTTCAACCACTAATACCTCTTTTATCCCCAAAAGAGGACAGTTTCTTCCAGAAATGCCACATTTCTCCCAAATATATCACATCTTCTCCAAGAAATGCCAGGATTCCTCCTGAAATAGGACCTTCTCACCGAATACTACCAGCCTTCTCCCCCCAAATTGGACATTTTCTTCCAGAAAGGCCACATTTCTCCCAAATATATCACATCTTCTCCAAGAAATGCCACGTTTCCCCCTTCAATTAGGACCTTTTCTCCATGAAATACCTGTTTTATCCCCAAAACAGGACACTTTCTTCCAGAAATGCCACATTTCTCCCAAATAGATCACATCTTCTCACACAAATACCAGGTTTCCCCCTTCAAATAGGACCTTTTCAACCACTAATACCTCTTTTATCCCCAAAGGAGGACAGTTTCTTCCAGAAATGCCACATTTCTCCCAAATATATCACATCTTCTCCAAGAAATACCAGGATTCCTCCTGAAAGAGGACCTTCTCACCCAAAACTACCAGCGTTCTCCCCCCAAATTGGACATTTTCTTCCAGAAAGGCCACATTTCTCCCAAACATATCACATCTTCTCCAAGAAATACCAGGATTCCTCCTGAAATAGGACCTTCTCACCGAAAACTACCAGCCTTCTCCCCCCATATTGGACATTTCTTCCATAAAGGACGCATTTCTTCCAAATAGATCACATCTTCTACATGAAATACCAGCTTTCCCCCTTCAAATAGGACCTTTTCTCCATGAAATACCTGTTTGATCCCCAAAATAGGACAGTTTCTTCCAGACATGCCACATTTCTCCCAAATAGATCACATCTTCTCCAAGAAATACCAGCTTTCCCCCTTCAAATAGGACCTTTTCAACCACAAATACCTCTTTTATCCCCAAAAGAGGACAGTTTCTTCCAGAAATGCCACATTTCTCCCAAACATATCACATCTTCTCCAAGAAATACCAGGTTTCCCCCTTCAAATAGGACCTTTTCAACCACTAATACCTGTTTTATCCCCAAAAGAGGACAGTTTCTTCCAGAAATGACACATTTCTCCCAAACATATCACATCTTCTCCAAGAAATACCAGGATTACTCCTGAAATAGGAACTTTTCTCCCACAAATACCACCCTTCTCCCCCCAAATAGGACATTTTCTTCCAGAAAGGCCACATTTCCCCCAAACATATCACGTCTCCTCCAAGAAATACCAGGTTTTTCCCTGGAAATAGGACCTTTTCACCCACAAATACCTGTTCTATCCCCATAAGAGGACAGTTTCTTCCAGAAATGCCACATTTCTCCCAAATACATCACATCTTTTCCAAGAAATACCACGTTTCCCCCTTCAAATAGGACCTTTTCCCCAAAAAAACCTCTTTTATCCCCAAAAGAGGACAGTTTCTTCCAGGAATGCCAGATTTCTCCCAAATAGATCACATCTTCTCCAAGAAATACCACGTTTCCCCCTTCAAATAGGACCTTCTCACCCACAAATACCTCTTTTATCCCCAAAATAGGACAGTTTTTTCCAGACATGCCAGATTTCTCCCAAATATATCACATCTTCTCCAAGAAATACCAGCTTTCCCCCTTCAAATAGGACCTTTTCACCCACAAATACCTGTTCTATCCCCATAAGAGGACAGTTTTTTCCAGACATGCCACATTTCTCCCAAATATATCACATCTTCTCCAAGAAATACCAGGTTTTCCCCTGGAAATAGGACCTTTTCACCCACAAATACCTGTTCTATCCCCATAAGAGGACAGTTTTTTCCAGACATGCCACATTTCTCCCAAATATATCACATCTTCTCCAAGAAATACCAGGTTTTCCCCTGGAAATACGACCTTTTCACCCACAAATACCTGTTCTATCCCCATAAGAGGACAGTTTCTTCCAGAAATGCCACATTTCTCCCAAATATATCACATCTTCTCCAAGAAATACCACGTTTCCCCCTTCAAATAGGACCTTATCACCCACAAATACCACTTTTATCCCCAAAAGAGGACAGTTTCTTCCAGGAATGCCAGATTTCTCCCAAATAGATCACATCTTCTCCAAGAAATACCACGTTTCCCCCTTCACATAGGACCTTCTCACCCACAAATACCTCTTTTATCCCCAAAATAGGACAGTTTCTTCCAGACATGCCACATTTCTCCCAAATAGATCACATCTTCTCACACAAATACCAGGTTTCCCCCTTCAAATAGGACCTTTTCAACCACTAATACCTCTTTTATCCCCAAAGGAGGACAGTTTCTTCCAGAAATGCCACATTTCTCCCAAATATATCACATCTTCTCCAAGAAATACCAGGATTCCTCCTGAAAGAGGACCTTCTCACCCAAAACTACCAGCGTTCTCCCCCCAAATTGGACATTTTCTTCCAGAAAGGCCACATTTCTCCCAAATATATCACATCTTCTCCAAGAAATACCAGGATTCCTCCTGAAATAGGACCTTCTCACCGAAAACTACCAGCCTTCTCCCCCCATATTGGACATTTCTTCCATAAAGGACGCATTTCTTCCAAATATATCACATCTTCTACATGAAATACCAGCTTTCCCCCTTCAAATAGGACCTTTTCTCCCACAAATACCTGTTTTATCCCCAAAAGAGGACAGTTTCTTCCAGAAATGCCTGATTTCTCCCAAATAGATCACATCTTCTCCAAGAAATACCAGGTTTCCCCCTTGAATTAGGACCTTTTATCCATGAAATACCTGTTTTATCCCCAAAAGAGGACAGTTTCTTCCAGAAATGCCACATTTCTCCCAAATAGATCACATCTTCTCCAAGAAATACCAGGGTTCCCCCTTCAAATAGGACCTTTTCACCCACAAATACCTGTTTTATCCCCAAAAGAGGACAGTTTCTTCCAGAAATGGCACATTTCTCCCAAAGATATCACATCTCCTCCAAGAAATACCAGGATTCCTCCTGAAATAGGACCTTCTCACCGAAAACTACCAGCCTTCTCCCCCCAAATTGGACATTTTCTTCCAGAAAGGCCACATTTCTCCCAAATATATCACATCTTCTCCAAGAAATACGAGGATTCCTCCTCAAATAGGACCTTCTCACCGAAAACTACCAGCCTTCTCCCCCCAAATTGGACATTTTCTTCCAGAAAGGCCACATTTCTCCCAAATAGATCACATCTTCTCCAAGAAATACCAGCTTTCCCCCTTCAAATAGGACCTTTTCACCCACAAATACCTCTTTTATCCCCAGAATAGGACAGTTTCTTCCAGAAATGCCACATTTCTCCCAAATATATCACCTCTTCTCCAAGAAATACCAGGTTTCCCCCTTCAAATAGGACCTTTTCACCCACTAATAGCAGGCTTCTCCCCAAAAGAGGACAGTTTCTTCCAGAAATGCCACATTTCTCCCAAATATGTCACATCTTCTCCAAGAAATACCACGTTTCCCCCATCAAATAGGACCTTTTCACCCACAAATACCTGTTTTATCCCCAAAAGAGGACAGTTTCTTCCAGACATGCCACATTTCTCCAAAATATATCACATCTTCTCCAAGAAATGACAGGTTTCCCCCTTCCAATACAACGTTTTCACCCACAAATACCTCTTTGATCCCCATAAGAGGACAGTTTCTTCCAGAAATGCCACATTTCTCCCAAATATAGAGCATCTTCTCCAAGAAATACCAGGTTTCCCCCTTCAAATACGACCTTTTCACCCACAAATACCTCTTTTATCCCCAAAAGAGGACAGTTTCTTCCTGACATGCCACATTTCTCCCAAATATATCACATCTTCTCCAAGAAATACCAGGATTCCTCCTGAAATAGGACCTTCTCACCGAAAACTACCAGCCTTCTCCCCCCAAATTGGACATTTTCTTCCAGACATGCCACATTTCTCCCAAATAGATCACATCTTCTCCAAGAAATACCAGCTTTCCCCCTTCAAATAGGACCTTTTCACCCACAAATACCTGTTTTATCCCCAAAAGAGGACAGTTTCTTCCAGAAATGCCATATTTCTCCCAAACATATCACATCTTCTCCAAGAAATACCAGCTTTCCCCCTTCAAATAGGACCTTTTCACCCACAAATACCTGTTCTATCCCCATAAGAGGACAGTTTCTTCCAGAAATGCCACATTTCTCCCAAATATATCACATCTTCTCCAATAAATACCACGTTTCCCCCTTCAAATAGGACCTTTTCCCAAAAAGCCTCTTTTATCCCCAAAAAAGGACAGTTATTTCCAGACATGCCACATTTCTCCCAAATATATCACATCTTCTCCAAGAAATACCAGGGTTCCCCCTTCAAATATGAACTTTTCTCCCACAAATACCTCTTTTATCCCCAAAAGAGGACAGTTTCTTCCAGAAATGCCACATTTCTCCCAAATATATCACAACTCCTCCAAGAAATACCACGTTTCCCCCTACAAATAGGAACTTTTCTCCATGAAATACCTCTTTTATCCCCAAAAGAGGACAGTTTCTTCCAGAAAGGCCACATTTCTCCCAAATATATATCATCTTCTCCAAGAAATACCAGCTTTCCCCCTTCAAATAGGACCTTTTCACCCACAAATACCTCTTTTATCCCCAAAAGAGGACAGTTTCTTCCAGAAATGCCACATTTCTCCCAAATATATCACATCTTCTCCAAGAAATGCCAGGATTCCTCCTGAAATAGGAACTTCTCACCCAAAACTACCAGCCTTCTCCCCCCAAATTGGACATTTTCTTCCAGAAAGGCCAGATTTCTCCCAAATATATCACATCTCCTCCAAGAAATACCAGGATTCCTCCTGAAATAGGACCTTCTCACCGAAAACTACCAGACTTCTCCCCCCAAATTCGACATTTTCTTCCAGAAAGGCCACATTTCACCCAAATAGATCACATCTTCTCAAAGAAATACCAGCTTTCCCCCTTCAAATAGGACCTTTTCACCCACAAATACCTCTTTTATCCCCAAAATAGGACAGTTTCTTCCAGAAATGCCACATTTCTCCCAAATATATCACATCTTCTACAAGAAATACCACGTTTCCCCCTTCAATTAGGACCTTTTCTCCAAGAAATACCTCTTTTATCCCCAAAAGAGGACAGTTTCTTCCAGAAATGCCACATTTCTCCCAAACATATCACATATTCTCCAAGAAATACCTGCTTTCCCCCTTCAAATAGGACCTTTTCACCCACAAATACCTCTTTTATCCCCAAAATAGGACAGTTTTTTCCAGACATGCCACATTTCACCCAAATATATCACATCTTCTCCAAGAAATACCACCTTTCCCCCTTCAAATAGGAACTTTTCTCCCACAAATACCTGTTTTATCCCCAAAAGAGGACAGTTTCTTCCAGGAATGCCACATTTCTCCCAAATATATCACAACTCCTCCAAGAAATACCAGGTTTCCCCCTTCAATTAGGAACTTTTCTCCATGAAATACCAGTTTTATCCCCAAAATAGGACATTTTCTTCCAGAAATGCCACATTTCTCCCAAATATATCACAACTCCTCCAAGAAATATCACGTTTCCCCCTTGAATTAGGACCTTTTCTCCATGAAATACCTCTTTTATCCCCAAAATAGGACAGTTTCTTCCAGAAATGCCACATTTCTCCCAAATAGATCACATCTTCTCCAAGAAATGCCCGGATTCCTCCTGAAATAGGACCTTCTCACCCAAAACTACCAGCCTTCTCCCCCCAAATTGGACATTTTCTTCCAGAAAGGCCACATTTCTCCCAAATATATCACATCTTCTCCAAGAAATACCAGCTTCCCCCTTCAAATAGGACCTTTTCACCCACAAATACCTGTTTTATAGACAAAACAGGACACTTTGTTCCAGAAATGCCACATTTCTCCCAAATATATCACATCTTCTCCAAGAAATACCAGCTTCCCCCTTCAAATAGGACCTTTTCACCCACAAATACCTCTTTTATCCCCAAAATAGGACAGTTTCTTCCAGACATGCCACATTTCACCCAAATATATCACATCTTCTCCAAGAAATACCAGCTTTCCCCCTTCAAATAGGACGTTTTCACCCACAAATACCTGTTTTATCCCCTAAAGAGGACAGTTTCTTCCAGGAATGCCGCATTTCTCCCAAATATATCACAACTCCTCCAAGAAATACCAGGTTTCCCCCTTCAAATAGGACCTTTTCAACCACTAATACCTCTTTTATCCCCAAAAGAGGACTGTTTCTTCCAGAAATGCCACATTTCTCCCAAATATATCACATCTTCTCCAAGAAATGCCAGGATTCCCCCTTCAAATAGGAACTTTTCACCCACAAATACCTCTTTTATCCCCAAAAGAGGACAGTTTCTTCCAGAAATGCCACATTTCTCCCAAATATATCACATCTTCTCCAAGAAATACCAGCTTTCCCCCTTCAAATAGGAACTTTTCACCCACAAATACCTGTTTTATCCCCAAAAGAGGACAGTTTCTTCCAGAAATGGCACATTTCTCCCAAACATATCACATCTCCTCCAAGAAATACCAGGATTCCTCCTGAAATAGGATCTTTTCTCCCACAAATACCACCCTTCTCCCCCCAAATAGGACATTTTCTTCCAGACATGCCACATTTCTCCCAAATATATCACATCTCCTTCAAGAAATACCAGCTTTCCCCCTTCAAATAGGACCTTTTCACCCACAAATACCACTTTTATCCCCAGAATAGGACAGTTTCTTCCAGATATGCCACATTTCTCCCAAATATATCACATCTTCTCCAAGAAATACCAGCTTTCCCCCTTCAAATAGGACCTTTTCACCCACACATACCTGTTTTATCCCCAAAAGAGGACAGTTTCTTCAAGAAATGCCACATTTCTACCAAATATTCCACATCTTCTCCAAGAAATACCACGTTTTCCCCTTCAAATATGACCTTTTCACCCACAAGTACCTGTTTTATCCCCAAAAGAGGACAGTTTCTTCAAGAAATGCCACATTTCTCCCAAATATATCACATCTTCTCCAAGAAATACCACGTTTCCCCCTTCAAATAGGACCTTTTCACCCACAAATACCTGTTTTATCCCCAAAAGAGGACAGTTTCTTCCAGACATGCCACATTTCTCCCAAATATATCACATCTTCTCCAAGAAATGCCACGTTTCCCCCTTCAAATAGGACCTTTTCACCCACATATACCTGTTTTATCCCCAAAAGAGGACAGTTTCTTCCAGAAATGGCACTTTTCTCCCAAACATATCACATCTTCTCCAAGAAATACCAGGTTTCCCCCTTCAAATAGGACCTTTTCACCCACAAATACCTGTTTTATCCCCAAAAGAGGACAGTTTCTCCCAGAAATGCCACATTTCTCCCAAACATATCACATCTTCTCATAGAATTACCAGCTTTCCCCCTTCAAATAGGACCTTTTCACCCACAAAAAATTCTTTTATCCCCAAAATAGGACAGTTTCTTCCAGAAATGCCTGATTTCTCCCAAATATATCACATCTTCTCCAAGAAATACCTGGTTTCCCCCTTCAAATACGACCTTTTCACCCACAAATACCTCTTTTATCCCTCAAATAGGACAGTTTCTTCCAGACATGCCACATTTCTCCCAAATATATCACATCTTCTCCAAGAAATACCAGGATTCCTCCTGAAAGAGGACCTTTTCTCCCTCAAATACCAGCCTGCTCCACACAAATAGGACAGTTTCTTCCTGACATGCCATATTTCACCCAAATATATCACATCTTCTCCAAGAAATACCACGTTTCCCCCTTCAAATAGGACCTTATCACCCACAAATACCACTTTTATCCCCAAAATAGGACAGTTTCTGCCAGAAAAGCCACATTTCTCCCAAATATATCACATCTTCTCCAAGAAATGCCACGTTTCCCCCTTCAATTAGGACCTTTTCTCCATGAAATACCTGTTTTATCCCCAAAACAGGACACTTTCTTCCAGAAATGCCACATTTCTCCCAAATATATCACATCTTCTCACACAAATACCAGGTTTCCCCCTTCAAATAGGACCTTTTCAACCACTAATACCTGTTTTATCCCCAAAGAGGACAGTTTCTTCCAGAAATGCCACATTTCTCCCAAATATATCACATCTTCTCCAAGAAATACCAGGATTCCTCCTGAAAGAGGACCTTCTCACCCAAAACTACCAGCGTTCTCCCCCCAAATTGGACATTTTCTTCCAGAAAGGCCACATTTCTCCCAAATATATCACATCTTCTCCAAGAAATACCAGGATTCCTCCTGAAATAGGACCTTCTCACCGAAAACTACTAGCCTTCTCCCCCCATATTGGACATTTCTTCCATAAAGTACGCATTTCTTCCAAATAGATCACATCTTCTACATGAAATACCAGCTTTCCCCCTTCAAATAGGACCTTTTCTCCCACAAATACCTGTTTTATCCCCAAAAGAGGACAGTTTCTTCCGGAAAGGCCACATTTCTCCCAAATAGATCACATCTTCTCCAAGAAATACCAGCTTTCCCCCTTCAAATAGGACCTTTTCAACCACAAATACCTGTTTTATCCCCAAAAGAGGACAGTTTCTTCCAGAAATGCCACATTTCTCCCAAACATATCACATCTTCTCCAAGAAATACCAGGTTTCCCCCTTCAAATAGGACCTTTTCACCCACAAATACCTGTTTTATCCCCAAAAGAGGACAGTTCCTTCCAGAAATGACACATTTCTCCCAAACATATCACATCTTCTGCAAGAAATACCAGGATTACTCCTGAAATAGGAACTTTTCTCCCACAAATTCCACCCTTCTCCCCCCAAATAGGACATTTTCTTCCAGAAAGGCCACATTTCCCCCAAACATATCACGTCTCCTCCAAGAAATACCAGGTTTTCCCCCGGAAATAGGACCTTTTCACCCACAAATACCTGTTCTATCCCCATAAGAGGACAGTTTCTTCCAGAAATGCCACATTTCTCCCAAATACATCACATCTTTTCCAAGAAATACCACGTTTCCCCCTACAAATAGGACCTTTTCCCCAAAAAAACCTCTTTTATCCCCAAAAGAGGACAGTTTCTTCCAGGAATGCCAGATTTCTCCCAAATATATCACATCTTCTCCAAGAAATACCACGTTTCCCCCTTCAAATAGGACCTTCTCACCCACAAATACCTGTTTTATCCCCAAAATAGGACAGTTTTTTCCAGACATGCCACATTTCTCCCAAATATATCACATCTTCTCCAAGAAATACCAGCTTTCCCCCTTCAAATAGGACCTTTTCACCCACAAATACCTGTTTTATCCCCAAAATAGGACAGTTTCTTCCAGAAATGCCTGATTTCTCCCAAATAGATCACATCTTCTCCAAGAAATACCAGGTTTCCCCCTTGAATTAGGACCTTTTATCCATGAAATACCTGTTTTATCCCCAAAAGAGGACAGTTTCTTCCAGAAATGCCACATTTCTCCCAAACATATCACATCTTCTCCAAGAAATACCAGCTTTCCCCCTTCAAATAGGACCTTTTCACCCACAAATACCTGTTCTATCCCCATAAGAGGACAGTTTCTGCCAGAAAGGCCACATTTCTCCCAAATATATCACATCTTCTCCAAGAAATACCAGGTTTCCCCCTTCAAATAGGACCTTTTCACCCACAAATACCTGTTTTATCCCCAAAACAGGACAGTTTCTTCCAGACATGCCACATTTCTCCCAAATATATCACATCTTCTCCAAGAAATACCAGCTTTCCCCCTTCAAATAGGACCTTTTCACCCACAAATACCTGTTTTATCCCCAAAAGAGGACAGTTTCTTCCAGAAATGCCACATTTCTCCCAAACATATCACATCTCCTCCAAGAAATACCAGGATTCCTCCTGAAATAGGACCTTCTCAACCAAAACTACCAGCCTTCTCCCCCCAAATTGGACATTTTCTTCCAGAAATGCCACATTTCTCCCAAATAGATCACATCTTCTCCAAGAAATACCAGGTTTTCCCCTGGAAATAGGACCTTTTCACCCACAAATACCTGTTCTATCCCCATAAGAGGACAGTTTCTTCCAGAAATGCCACATTTCTCCCAAATATATCACATCTTCTCCAAGAAATACCACGTTTCCCCCTTCAAATAGGACCTTATCACCCACAAATACCACTTTTATCCCCAAAAGAGGACAGTTTCTTCCAGGAATGCCAGATTTCTCCCAAATAGATCACATCTTCTCCAAGAAATACCACGTTTCCCCCTTCAAATAGGACCTTCTCACCCACAAATACCTCTTTTATCCCCAAAATAGGACAGTTTCTTCCAGACATGCCACATTTCTCCTAAATAGATCACATCTTCTCCAAGAAATACCAGGTTTCCCCCTTCAAATAGGACCTTTTCACCCACAAATACCACTTTTATCCCCAAAAGAGGACAGTTTCTTCCAGAAAGGCCACATTTCTCCCAAATATATATCATCTTCTCCAAGAAATACCAGGTTTCCCCCTTCAAATAGGACCTTTTCAACCACTAATACCTCTTTTATCCCCAAAAGAGGACAGTTTCTTCCAGAAATGCCACATTTCTCCCAAATATATCACATCTTCTCCAAGAAATGCCAGGATTCCTCCTGAAATAGGACCTTCTCACCGAATACTACCAGCCTTCTCCCCCCAAATTGGACATTTTCTTCCAGAAAGGCCACATTTCTCCCAAATATATCACATCTTCTCCAAGAAATGCCACGTTTCCCCCTTCAATTAGGACCTTTTCTCCATGAAATACCTGTTTTATCCCCAAAACAGGACACTTTCTTCCAGAAATGCCACATTTCTCCCAAATAGATCACATCTTCTCACACAAATACCAGGTTTCCCCCTTCAAATAGGACCTTTTCAACCACTAATACCTCTTTTATCCCCAAAGGAGGACAGTTTCTTCCAGAAATGCCACATTTCTCCCAAATATATCACATCTTCTCCAAGAAATACCAGGATTCCTCCTGAAAGAGGACCTTCTCACCCAAAACTACCAGCGTTCTCCCCCCAAATTGGACATTTTCTTCCAGAAATGCCACATTTCTCCCAAATAGATCACATCTTCTCCAAGAAATACCAGGTTTTCCCCTGGAAATAGGACCTTTTCACCCACAAATACCTGTTCTATCCCCATAAGAGGACAGTTTCTTCCAGAAATGCCACATTTCTCCCAAATATATCACATCTTCTCCAAGAAATACCACGTTTCCCCCTTCAAATAGGACCTTATCACCCAGAAATACCACTTTTATCCCCAAAAGAGGACAGTTTCTTCCAGGAATGCCAGATTTCTCCCAAATAGATCACATCTTCTCCAAGAAATACCACGTTTCCCCCTTCAAATAGGACCTTCTCACCCACAAATACCTCTTTTATCCCCAAAATAGGACAGTTTCTTCCAGACATGCCACATTTCTCCTAAATATATCACATCTTCTCCAAGAAATAACAGGTTTCCCCCTTCAAATAGGACCTTTTCACCCACAAATACCACTTTTATCCCCAAAAGAGGACAGTTTCTTCCAGAAATGCCACATTTCTCCCAAATATATCACATCTTCTCCAAGAAATACCAGGTTTCCCCCTTCAAATAGGACCTTTTCAACCACTAATACCTCTTTTATCCCCAAAAGAGGACAGTTTCTTCCAGAAATGCCACATTTCTCCCAAATATATCACATCTTCTCCAAGAAATGCCAGGATTCCTCCTGAAATAGGACCTTCTCACCGAATACTACCAGCCTTCTCCCCCCAAATTGGACATTTTCTTCCAGAAAGGCCACATTTCTCCCAAATATATCACATCTTCTCCAAGAAATGCCACGTTTCCCCCTTCAATTAGGACCTTTTCTCCATGAAAAACCTGTTTTATCCCCAAAACAGGACACTTTCTTCCAGAAATGCCACATTTCTCCCAAATAGATCACATCTTCTCACACAAATACCAGGTTTCCCCCTTCAAATAGGACCTTTTCAACCACTAATACCACTTTTATCCCCAAAGGAGGACAGTTTCTTCCAGAAATGCCACATTTCTCCCAAATATATCACATCTTCTCCAAGAAATACCAGGATTCCTCCTGAAAGAGGACCTTCTCACCGAAAACTACCAGCCTTCTCCCCCCAAATTGGACATTTTCTTCCAGAAAGGCCACATTTCTCCCAAATATATATCATCTTCTCCAAGAAATACCAGGATTCCTCCTGAAATAGGACCTTCTCACCGAAAACTACCAGCCTTCTCCCCCCATATTGGACATTTCTTCCAGACATGCCACATTTCTCCCAAATATATCACATCTTCTCCAAGAAATACCAGCTTTCCCCCTTCAAATAGGACCTTTTCTCCCACAAATACCTGTTTGATCCCCAAAATAGAACAGTTTCTTCCAGAAAGGCCACATTTCTCCCAAATAGATCACATCTTCTCCAAGAAATACCAGCTTTCCCCCTTCAAATAGGACCTTTTCAACCACAAATACCTGTTTTATCCCCAAAAGAGGACAGTTTCTTCCAGAAATGCCACATTTCTCCCAAACATATCACATCTTCTCCAAGAAATACCAGCTTTCCCCCTTCAAATAGGACCTTTTCACCCACAAATACCTGTTTTATCCCCAAAAGAGGACAGTTTCTTCCAGAAATGACACATTTCTCCCAAACATATCACATCTTCTGCAAGAAATACCAGGATTACTCCTGAAATAGGAACTTTTCTCCCACAAATACCACCCTTCTCCCCCCAAATAGGACATTTTCTTCCAGAAAGGCCACATTTCCCCCAAACATATCACGTCTCCTCCAAGAAATACCAGGTTTTTCCCCGGAAATAGGACCTTTTCACCCACAAATACCTGTTCTATCCCCATAAGAGGACAGTTTCTTCCAGAAATGCCACATTTCTCCCAAATACATCACATCTTTTCCAAGAAATACCACGTTTCCCCCTTCAAATAGGTCCTTTTCCCCAAAAAAACCTCTTTTATCCCCAAAAGAGGACAGTTTCTTCCAGGAATGCCAGATTTCTCCCAAATAGATCACATCTTCTCCAAGAAATACCACGTTTCCCCCTTCAAATAGGACCTTCTCACCCACAAATACCTCTTTTATCCCCAAAATAGGACAGTTTTTTCCAGACATGCCACATTTCTCCCAAATATATCACATCTTCTCCAAGAAATACCAGCTTTCCCCCTTCAAATAGGACCTTTTCACCCACAAATACCTGTTCTATCCCCATAAGAGGACAGTTTTTTCCAGACATGCCACATTTCTCCCAAATAGATCACATCTTCTCCAAGAAATACCAGGTTTTCCCCTGGAAATAGGACCTTTTCACCCACAAATACCTGTTCTATCCCCATAAGAGGACAGTTTCTTCCAGAAATGCCACATTTCTCCCAAATATATCACATCTTCTCCAAGAAATAACAGGTTTCCCCCTTCAAATAGGACCTTATCACCCACAAATACCACTTTTATCCCCAAAAGAGGACAGTTTCTTCCAGGAATGCCACATTTCTCCCAAAAATATCACATCTTCTCCAAGAAATACCACGTTTCCCCCTTCAATTAGGAAATTTTCTCCAAGAAATACCTGTTTTATCCCCAAAAGAGGACAGTTTCTTCCAGACATGCCACATTTCTCCCAAATAGATCACATCTTCTCCAAGAAATGCCACGTTTCCCCCTTCAAATAGGACCTTTTCACCCACAAATACCTCTTTTATCCCCAAAAGAGGACAGTTTCTTCCAGAAATGGCACTTTTCTCCCAAACATATCACATCTTCTCCAAGAAATACCAGGTTTCCCCCTTCAAATAGGACCTTTTCACCCACAAATACCTGTTTTATCCCCAAAATAGGACAGTTTCTCCCAGAAATGCCACATTTCTCCCAAACATATCACATCTTCTCATAGAATTACCAGCTTTCCCCCTTCAAATAGGACCTTTTCACCCACAAAAAATTCTTTTATCCCCAAAATAGGACAGTTTCTTCCAGAAATGCCACATTTCTCCCAAATATATCACATCTTCTCCAAGAAATACCTGGTTTCCCCCTTCAAATACGACCTTTTCACCCACAAATACCTCTTTTATCCCTCAAATAGGACAGTTTCTTCCAGACATGCCACATTTCTCCCAAATATATCACATCTTCTCCAAGAAATACCAGGATTCCTCCTGAAATAGGACCTATTCTCCCTCAAATACCAGCCTGCTCCACACAAATAGGACAGTTTCTTCCTGACATGCCATATTTCACCCAAATATATCACATCTTCTCCAAGAAATACCACGTTTCCCCCTTCAAATAGGACCTTATCACCCACAAATACCACTTTTATCCCCAAAATAGGACATTTTCTTCCAGAAAGGCCACATTTCTCCCAAATATATCACATCTTCTCCAAGAAATGCCACGTTTCCCCCTTCAATTAGGACCTTTTCTCCATGAAATACCTGTTTTATCCCCAAAACAGGACACTTTCTTCCAGAAATGCCACATTTCTCCCAAATAGATCACATCTTCTCACACAAATACCAGGTTTCCCCCTTCAAATAGGACCTTTTCAACCACTAATACCTCTTTTATCCCCAAAGGAGGACAGTTTCTTCCAGAAATGCCACATTTCTCCCAAATAGATCACATCTTCTCCAAGAAATACCAGGATTCCTCCTGAAAGAGGACCTTCTCACCCAAAACTACCAGCGTTCTCCCCCCAAATTGGACATTTTCTTCCAGAAATGCCACATTTCTCCCAAATATATCACATCTTCTCCAAGAAATACCAGGATTCCTCCTGAAATAGGACCTTCTCACCGAAAACTACCAGCCTTCTCCCCCCATATTGGACATTTCTTCCATAAAGGACGCATTTCTTCCAAATAGATCACATCTTCTACATGAAATACCAGCTTTCCCCCTTCAAATAGGACCTTATCTCCCACAAATACCTGTTTTATCCCCAAAAGAGGACAGTTTCTTCCGGAAAGGCCACATTTCTCCCAAATAGATCACATCTTCTCCAAGAAATACCAGCTTTCCCCCTTCAAATAGGACCTTTTCAACCACAAATACCTGTTTTATCCCCAAAAGAGGACAGTTTCTTCCAGAAATGCCACATTTCTCCCAAACATATCACATCTTCTCCAAGAAATACCAGGTTTCCCCCTTCAAATAGGACCTTTTCACCCACAAATACCTGTTTTATCCCCAAAAGAGGACAGTTTCTTCCAGAAATGACACATTTCTCCCAAACATATCACATCTTCTCCAAGAAATACCAGGATTACTCCTGAAATAGGAACTTTTCTCCCACAAATACCACCCTTCTCCCCCCAAATAGGACATTTTCTTCCAGAAAGGCCACATTTCCCCCAAACATATCACGTCTCCTCCAAGAAATACCAGGTTTTCCCCTTCAAATAGGACCTTTTCACCCACAAATACCTGTTCTATCCCCATAAGAGGACAGTTTCTTCCAGAAATGCCACATTTCTCCCAAATACATCACATCTTTTCCAAGAAATACCACGTTTCCCCCTTCAAATAGGACCTTTTCCCCAAAAAAACCTCTTTTATCCCCAAAAGAGGACAGTTTCTTCCAGGAATGCCAGATTTCTCCCAAATAGATCACATCTTCTCCAAGAAATACCACGTTTCCCCCTTCAAATAGGACCTTCTCACCCACAAATACCTCTTTTATCCCCAAAAGAGGACAGTTTTTTCCAGACATGCCACATTTCTCCCAAATATATCACATCTTCTACAAGAAATACCAGCTTTCCCCCTTCAAATAGGACCTTTTCACCCACAAATACCTGTTTTATCCCCAAAATAGGACAGTTTCTTCCAGAAATGCCTGATTTCTCCCAAATAGATCACATCTTCTCCAAGAAATACCAGGTTTCCCCTTTGAATTAGGACCTTTTATCCATGAAATACCTGTTTTATCCCCAAAAGAGGACAGTTTCTTCCAGAAATGCCACATTTCTCCCAAATAGATCACATCTTCTCCAAGAAATACCAGGTTTCCCCCTTCAAATAGGACCTTTTCACCCACATATAATTCTTTTATCCCCAAAATAGGACAGTTTCTTCCAGAAATGCCTGATTTCTCCCAAATATATCACATCTTCTCCAAGAAATACCAGGTTTCCCCCTTCAAATAGGACCTTTTCACCCACAAATACCTGTTTTATCCCCAAAATAGGACAGTTTCATCCAGACATGCCACATTTCTCCCAAATATATCACATCTTCTCCAAGAAATACCAGCTTTCCCCCTTCAAATAGGACCTTTTCACCCACAAATACCTGTTTTATCCCCAAAAGAGGACAGTTTCTTCCAAAAATGCCACATTTCTCCCAAACATATCACATCTTCTCCAAGAAATACCAGGTTTCCACCTTCAAATAGGACCTTTTCACCCACAAATACCTCTTTTATCCCCAAAAGAGGACAGTTTCTTCCAGAAATGCCATATTTCTCCCAAACATATCACATCTTCTCCAAGAAACACCAGGTTTCCACCTTCAAATAGGACCTTTTCACCCACAAATACCTCTTTTATCCACAAAAGAGGACAGTTTCTTCCAGAAATGGCACTTTTCTCCCAAACATATCACATCCCCTCCAAGAAATACCAGCTTTCCTCCTTCAAATAGGAACTTTTCTCCCACAAATACCACCCTTCTCCCCCTCAAATAGGACATTTTCTTCCAGAAAGGCCACATTTCTCCCAAATAGATCACATCTTCTCCAAGAAATACCAGGTTTTCCCCTGAAATAGGACCTTTTCACCCACAAATACCTGTTCTATCCCCATAAGAGGACAGTTTCTTCAAGAAATGCCACATTTCTCCCAAATAGATCACATCTTCTCCAAGAAATACCACGTTTCCCCCTTCAAATAGGACCTTTTCACCCACAAATACCTCTTTTATCCCCAAAAGAGGACAGTTTCTTCAAGAAATGCCAGATTTCTCCCAAATATATCACATCATCTCCAAGAAATACCAGGTTTCCCCCTTCAAATAGGACCTTTTCACCCACAAATACCTCTTTTATCCCCAAAAGAGGACAGTTTCTTCCTGACATGCCTGATTTCTCCCAAATATACCACATCTTCTCCAAGAAATACCACGTTTCCCCCTTCAAATAGGACCTTTTCAACCACTAATACCTCTTTTATCCCCAAAAGAGGACAGTTTCTTCCAGAAATGCCACATTTCTCCCAAATAGATCACATCTTCTCCAAGAAATGCCAGGATTCCTCCTGAAATAGGACCTTCTCACCGAAAACTACCAGCCTTCTCCCCCCAAATTGGACATTTTCTTCCAGAAAGGACACATTTCTCCCAAATATATCACATCTTCTCCAAGAAATACCAGGATTCCTCCTCAAATAGGACCTTCTCACCGAAAACTACCAGCCTTCTCCCCCCAAATTGGACATTTTCTTCCAGAAAGGCCACATTTCTCCCAAATATATCACATCTTCTCCAAGAAATACCAGCTTTCCCCCTTCAAATAGGACCTTTTCTCCCACAAATACCTGTTTTATCCCCCAAATAGGACAGTTTCTTGCGAAAATGCCACATTTCTCCCAAATATATCACATCTTCTCCAAGAAATACCAGGTTTCCCCCTTCAAATAGGACCTTTTCACCCACAAATACCTCTTTGATCCCCAAAAGAGGACAGTTTCTTCCAGACATGCCAGATTTCTCCAAAATATATCACATCTTCTCCAAGAAATAACAGGTTTCCCCCTTCAAATACAACGTTTTCACCCACAAATACCTCTTTTATCCCCAAAAGAGGACAGTTTCTTCCAGAAATGCCACATTTCTCCCAAATATATCACATCTTCTCCAAGAAATACCAGCTTTCCCCCTTCAAATAGGACCTTTTCAAACACAAGTACCTGTTTTATCCCCAAAAGAGGACAGTTTCTTCCAGAAAGGCCACATTTCTCCCAAATATATCACATCTTCTCCAAGAATTGCCACGTTTCCCCCTTCAAATAGGACCTTTTCACCCACAAATACCTCTTTTATCCCCAAAAGAGGACAGTCTCTTCCTGACATGCCACATTTCTCCCAAATAGATCACATCTTCTCATAGAATTACCAGCTTTCCCCCTTCAAATAGGACCTTTTCACCCACAAATACCTGTTTTATCCCCAAAAGAGGACAGTTTCTCCCAGAAATGCCACATTTCTCCCAAACATATCACATCTTCTCCAAGAAAAACCTGCTTTCCCCCTTCAAATAGGACCTTTTCACCAACAAAAAATTCTTTTATCCCCAAAAGAGGACAGTTTCTTCCAGAAATGCCACATTTCTCCCAAATATATCACATCTTCTAAAGAAATACCAGGATTCCTCCTGAAATAGGACCTTCTCACTGAAAACTACCAGCCTTCTCCCCACAAATTGGACATTTTCTTCCAGAAAGGCCACATTTCTCCCAAATATATCACATCTTCTCCTAGAAATACCAGCTTTCCCCCTTCAAATAGGACCTTTTCTCCCACAAATACCTGTTTTATCCCAAAAGAGGACAGTTTCTTCCAAAAATGCCACATTTCTCCCAAATATATCACCTCTTCTCCAAGAAATACCAGCTTTCCCCTTCAAATGGGAACTTTTCACCCACAAATACCACTTCTATCCCCAAAATAGGACAGTTTCTTCCAGAAATGCCACATTTCTCCCAAATATATCACATCTTCTCCAAGAAATACCAGGTTTCCCCCTTCAAATAGTACCTTTTCACCCACAAATACCTCTTTTATCCCAAAAGAGGACAGTTTCTTCCAGAAATGTCACATTTCTCCCAAATATATCACATCTTCTCCAAGAAATACCAGGATTCCTCCTAAAAGAGGACCTTTTCTCCCTCAAATACCAGCGTTCTCCCCCCAAATAGGACAGTTTCTTCCTGACATGCCATATTTCTCCCAAATATATCACATCTTCTCCAAGAAATACCAGGTTTCCCCCTTCAAATAGGACCTTATCACCCACAAATACCACTTTTATCCCCAAAATAGGACAGTTTCTGCCAGAAAGGCCACATTTCTCCCAAACATATCACATCTTCTCCAAGAAATACCAGGTTTCCCCTTCAAATAGGACCTTATCACCCACATATAATTCTTTTATCCCCAAAATAGGACAGTTTCTTCCAGACATGCCACATTTCTCCCAAATATATCACATCTTCTCCAAGAAATACCAGGGTTCCCCCTTCAAATAGGACCTTTTCACCCACAAATACCTCTTTTATCCCCAAAACAGGACACTTTCTTCCAGAAATGCCATATTTCTCCCAAACATATCACATCTTCTCCAAGAAATAACAGGTTTCCACCTTCAAATAGGACCTTTTCACCCACAAATACCTCTTTATCCCCAAAACAGGACACTTCTTCCAGAAAGGCCACATTTCTCCCAAACATATCACATCTCCTCCAAGAAATACCAGGATTCCTCCTGAAATAGGAACTTTTCTCCCACAGATACCACCCTTCTCCCCCCAAATAGGACATTTTCTTCCAGACATGCCACATTTCTCCCAAATATATCACATCTCCTTCAAGAAATACCAGCTTTCCCCCTTCAAATAGGACCTTATCACCCACAAATACCACTTTTATCCCCAGAATAGGACAGTTTCTTCCAGAAATGCCACATTTCTCCCAAATATATCACATCTTCTCCAAGAAATACCAGGTTTCCCCCTTCAAATACAACGTTTTCACCCACAAATACCTCTTTTATCCCCAAAATAGGACAGTTTCTTCCAGAAATGCCACATTTCTCCCAAATATACCACATCTTCTCCAAGAAATACCACTTTTCCACCTTCAAATAGGACCTTTTCACCCACAAGTACCTGTTTTATCCCCAAAAGAGGACAGTTTCTTCAAGAAATGCCACATTTCTCCCAAATATATCACATCTTCTCCAAGAAATACCACGTTTCCCCCTTCAAATGGGACCTTCTCACCCACAAATACCTCTTTTATCCCCAAAATAGGACAGTTTTTTCCAGACATGCCACATTTCTCCCAATAGATCACATCTTCTCCAAGAAATGCCACGTTCCCCCTTCAAATAGGACCTTTTCACCCACAAATACCTGTTCTATCCCCAAAAGAGTACAGTTTCTTCCAGACATGCCACATTTCTCCAAATAGATCACATCTTCTCCAAGAAATACCAGCTTTCCCCTTCAAATAGGACCTTTTCACCCACAAATACCTGTTTTATCCCCAAAAGAGGACAGTTTCTCCAGAAATGCCACATTTCTCCCAAACATATCACATCTTCTCATAGAATTACCAGCTTTCCCCCTTCAAATAGGACCTTTTCACCCACAAAAAGTTCTTTTATCCCCCAAATAGGACAGTTTCTTCAGAAATGCCTGATTTCTCCCAAATATATCACATCATCTCCAAGAAATACCTGGTTTCCCCCTTCAAATACGACCTTTTCACCCACAAATACCTCTTTTATCCCCAAAATAGGACAGTTTCTTCCAGAAATGCCACATTTCTCCAAAATATATCACATCTTCTCCAAGAAATACCAGGATTCCTCCTGAAATAGGCCCTTTTCTCCCTCAAATACCAGCCTGCTCCACACAAATAGGACAGTTTCTTCCTGACATGCCACATTTCTCCCAAATATATCACATCTTCTCCAAGAAATACCACGTTTCCCCCTTCAAATAGGACCTTATCACCCACAAATGACCACTTCTATCCCCAAAAGAGGACAGTTTCTGCCAGAAAGGCCACATATCTCCCAAATATATCACATCTTCTCCAAGAAATACCACGTTTCCCCTTCAATTAGGACCTTTTCTCCATGAAATACCTGTTTTATCCCCAAAACAGGATACTTTCTTCCAGAAATGCCACACTTCTCCCAAATATATCACATCTTCTCACACAAATACCAGGTTTCCCCCTTCAAATAGGACCTTTTCAACGACTAATACCTGTTTTATCCCAAAGGAGGACAGTTTCTTCCAGAAATGCCACATTTCTCCCAAATATATCACATCTTCTCCAAGAAATACCAGGATTCCTCCTGAAAGAGGACCTTCTCACCCAAAACTGCCAGCGTTCACCCCCCAAATTGGTCATTTTCTTCCAGACATGCCACATTTCTCCCAAATAGATCACATCTTCTCCAAGAAATACCAGCTTTCCTCCTGAAATAGGACCTTCTCACCGAAAACTACCAGCCTTCTCCCCCCAAATTGGACATTTTCTTCAGAAAGGACGCATTTCTCCCAAACATATCACATCTTCTCCAAGAAATACCAGGTTTCCCCCTTCAAATAGGACCTTTTCACCCACAAATACCTGTTTTATCCCAAAAGAGGACAGTTTCTTCCAGAAATGGCACATTTCTCCCAAACATATCACATCTTACGCAAAAAATACCAGGATTACTCCTGAAATAGGAACTTTTCTCCCACAAATACCACCCTTCTCCCCCAAAATAGGACATTTTCTTCCAGTAAGGCCACATTTCTCCCAAACATATCACGTCTCCTCCAAGAAATACCAGGTTTTCCCCTGGAAATAGAATCTTTTCTCCCACAAATACCTGTTCTATCCCCATAAGAGGACAGTTTCTTCCAGAAATGCCACATTTCTCCCAAACATATCACATCTTCTCCAAGAAATACCAGGTTCCCCCTTCAAATAGGAACTTTTCACCCACAAATACCTCTTGTATCCCCAAAATAGGACAGTTTCTTCCAGAAATGCCACATTTCTCCCAAATATATCACATCTTCTCCAAGAAATACCAGGTTTCCCCCTTCAAATAGGACCTTTTCTCCCACAAATACCTCTTTTATCCCCAAAAGAGGACAGTTTCTTCCAGAAATGCCACATTTCTCCCAAACATATCACATCTCCTACAAGAAATACCAGGATTCCTCCTGAAATAGGAACTTTTCTCCCACAAATACCACCCTTCTCCCCCCAAATAGGACATTTTCTTCCAGACATGCCACATTTCTCCCAAATATATCACATCTCCTTCAAGAAATACCAGCTTTCCCCCTTCAAATACGACCTTATCACCCACAAATACCACTTCTATCCCCAGAATAGGACAGTTTCTTCAGAAATGCCACATTTCTCCCAAATATATCACATCTTCTCCAAGAAATACCAGGATTCCCCTTCAATTACAACGTTTTCACCCACAAATACCTCTTTTATCCCCAAAAGAGGACTGTTTCTTCCTGACATGCCACATTTCTCCCAAATATACGACATCTTCTCCTAGAAATACCACGTTTCCCCCTTCAAATAGGACCTTTTCACCCACAAGTACCTGTTTTATCCCCAAAAGAGCACAGTTTCTTCAAGAAATGCCACATTTCTCCCAAATAGATCACATCTTCTCCAAGAAATACCACGTTTCCCCCTTCAAATAGGAACTTTTCACCCACAAATACCTCTTTTATCCCAAAAGAGGACAGTTTCTTCCAGAAATGCCACATTTCTCCCAAATATATCACATCTTCTCCAAGAAATGCCACGTTTCCCCCTTCAAATAGGACCTTTTCACCCACAAATACCTGTTTTATCCCCAAAAGAGGACAGTTTCTTCCAGAAAGGCCACATTTCTCCCAAACATATCACATCTTCTCCAAGAAATACCAGGTTTCGCCCTTCAAATAGGACCTTTTCACCCACAAATACCACTTTTATCCCCAAAAGAGGAGAGTTTCTCCCAGAAATGCCACATTTCTCCCAAACATATCACATCTTCTCATAGAATGACCAGCTTTCCCCCTTCAAATAGGACCTTTTCACCCACAAAAAATTCTTTTATCCCCAAAATAGGACAGTTTCTTCCAGAAATGCCTGATTTCTCCCAAATATATCACAACTCCTCCAAGAAATACCTGGTTTCCCCCTTCAAATACGACCTTTTCACCCACAAATACCTCTTTTATCCCTCAAATAGGACAGTTTCTTCCAGACATGCCACATTTCTCCAAATATATCACATCTTCTCCAAGAAATACCAGGATTCCTCCTGAAATAGGACCTTTTCTCCCTCAAATACCAGCCTGCTCCACACAAATAGGACAGTTTCTTCCTGACATGCCACATTTCTCCCAAATATATCACATCTTCTCCAAGAAATACCACGTTTCCCCCTTCTAATAGGACCTTATCACCCACAAATACCACTTCTATCCCCAAAATAGGACAGTTTCTGCCAGAAAGGCCACATTTCTCCCAAATAGATCACATCTTCTCCAAGAAATACCACGTTTCCCCCTTCAATTAGGACCTTTTCTCCATGAAATACCTGTTTTATCCCCAAAACAGGACACTTTCTTCCAGAAATGCCACATTTCTCCCAAATATATCACATCTTCTCACACAAATACCAGCTTTCCCCCTTCAAATAGGACCTTTTCAACCATTAATACCTGTTTTATGCCCAAAGGAGGACAGTTTCTTCCAGAAATGCCACATTTCTCCCAAATATATATCATCTTCTCCAAGAAATACCAGGATTCCTCCTGAAAGAGGACCTTCTCACCCAAAACTACCAGCGTTCTCCCCCCAAATTGGACATTTTCTTCCAGAAAGGCCACATTCTCCCAAATATATCCCATCTTCTCCAAGAAATACCAGGATTCCTCCTGAAATAGGACCTTCTCACCGAAAACTACCAGCCTTCTCCCCCCAAATTGGACATTTTCTTCCAGAAAGGACGCATTTCTCCCAAATAGATCACATCTTCTCCAAGAAATACCAGCTTTCCCCCTTCAAATAGGACCTTGTCACCCACAAATACCTCTTTTATCCCCAAAAGAGGACAGTTTCTGCCAGAAATGCCACATTTCTCCCAAATATATCACATCTTCTCCAAGAAATACCAGGTTTCCCCCTGGAAATAAGACCTTTTCACCCACAAATACCTCTTTGTCCCTCAAATAGGACATTTTCTTCCAGACATGCCACATTTCTCCCAAATATATCACATCTTCTCCAAGAAATACCTGCTTTCCCCCTTCAAATAGGACCTTTTCACCCACAAATACCAGCCTTCTCCCCCCAAATAGGGCAGTTTCTTCCAGAAATGCCACATTTCTCCCAAACATATCACATCTTCTCCAAGAAATACCAGCTTTCCCCCTTCAAATAGGACCTTTTCACCCACTAATAGCAGGCTTCTCCCCCAAATAGGACAGTTTCTTCCAGAAATGCCTGATTTCTCCCAAATATATCACATCTTCTCCAAGAAATGCCACGTTTCCCCCTTCAAATAGGACCTTTTCACCCACAAATACCTCTTTTATCCCCAAAAGAGGACAGTTTCTTCCAGAAATGCCACATTTCTCCCAAATATATCACATCTTCTCCAAGAAATACCAGCTTTCCCCCTTCAAATAGGACCTTTTCACCCACTAATAGCAGGCTTCTCCCCAAATAGGACAGTTTCTTCCAGAAATGCCACATTTCTCCCAAATATATCACATCTTCTCCAAGAAATGCCACGTTTCCCCCTTCAAATAGGACCTTTTCACCCACAAATACCTCTTTGATCCCCAAAATAGGACAGTTTCTTCCAGACATGCCACATTCTCCCAAATATATCACATCTCCTTCAAGAAATACCAGCTTTCCCCCTTCAAATAGGACCTTTTCTCCACAAATACCTGTTTTATCCCCAAAACAGGACAGTTTCTTCAAGAAATGCCACATTTCTCCCAAATATATCACATCTTCTCCAAGAAATACCATGTTTCCCCCTTCAAATAGGACCTTTTCACCCACAAATACCTGTTTTATCCCCAAAAGAGGACAGTTTCTTCCAGAAATGGCACATTTCTCCCAAACATACCACATCTTCTCAAGAAATACCAGGATTACTCCTGAAATAGGAACTTTTCTCCCACAAATACCACACTTCTCCCCCCAAATAGGACATTTTCTTCCAGAAAGGCCACATTTCTCCCAAACATATCACGTCTCCTCCAAGAAATACCAGGTTTTCCCCTGGAAATAGGACCTTTTCACCCACAAATACCCGTTCTATCCCCATAAGAGGACAGTTTCTTCCAGAAATGCCACATTTCTCCCAAATATATCACATTTTCTCCAAGAAATACCACGTTTCCCCCTTCAAATAGGACCTTTTCCCCAAAAAAACCTCTTTTATCCCCAAAAGAGTTCAGTTTCTTCCAGGAATGCCAGATTTCTCCCAAATATAGCACATCTTCTCCAAGAAATACCAGGTTTCCCCCTTCAAATAGGACCTTTACAACCACTAATACCTCTTTTATCCCCAAAAGAGCACAGTTTCTTCCAGAAAGGCCACATTTCTCCCAAATATATCACATCTTCTCCAAGAAATACCAGGATTCCTCCTGAAATAGGACCTTCTCACCGAAAACTACCAGTCTTCTCCCTCAAAATTGGACATTTTCTTCCAGAAAGGCCACATTTCTCCCAAACAAATCACATCTTCTCATAGAATTACCAGCTTTCCCCCTTCAAATAGGACCTTTTCACCCACAAATACCTCTTTTATCCCCAAAATAGGACAGTTTTTTCCAGACATGCCACATTTCACCCAAATATATCACATCTTCTCCAAGAAATACCAGGGTTCCCCCTTCAAATAGGACCTTTTCACCCACAAATACCTGTTTTATCCCAAAAGAGGATAGTTTCTTCCAGAAATGCCACATTTCTCCCAGAAATATCACAACTCCTCCAAGAAATACCAGGTTTCCCCTTCAATTAGGACATTTTCTCCATGAAATACCTGTTTTATCCCCAAAAGAGGACAGTTTCTTCCAGACATGCCACATTTCTCCAAAATATATCACATCTTCTCCAAGAAATACCACCTTTCCCCCTTCAAATACAACGTTTTCACCCACAAATACCTCTTTTATCCCCAAAAGAGGACAGTTTCATACAGAAAAAAGGCCACATTTCTCCCAAATATACCACATCTTCTCAAGAAATACCAGGTTTCCCCTTCAAATAGGACCTTTTCACCCACAAGTACCTGTTTTATCCCCAGAAGAGCACAGTTTCTTCAAGAAATGCCACATTTCTCCCAAATATATCACATCTTCTCCAAGAAATACCAGCTTTCCCCTTCAAATAGGACCTTTCACCACAAATACCTCTTTTATCCCCAAAATAGGACAGTTTCTTCCAGAAATGCCACATTTCTCCCAAATATATCACATCTTCACCAAGATATGCCACGTTTCCCCCTTCAAATAGGACCTTTTCACCCACAAATACCTCCTTTATCCCCAAAAGAGGACAGTTTCTCCCAGAAATGCCACATTTCTCCCAAACAAATCACATCTTCTCATAGAATTACCAGCTTTCCCCCTTCAAATAGGACCTTTTCACCCACAAAAAAATCTTTTATCCCCAAAATAGGACAGTTTCTTCCAGAAATGCCTGATTTCTCCCAAAAATATCACATCTTCTCCAAGAAATACCTGCTTTCCCCCTTCAAATACGACCTTTTCACCCACAAATACCTCTTTTATCCCCAAAAGAGGACAGTTTCTTCCAGAAATGGCACATTTCTCCCAGAAATATCACAACTCCTCCAAGAAATACCAGGTTTCCCCCTTCAATTAGGACATTTTCTCCATGAAATACCTGTTTTATCCCCAAAAGAGGACAGTTTCTTCCAGACATGCCACATTTCTCCAAAATATATCACATCTTCTCCAAGAAATACCACCCTTTCCCCCTTCAAATACAACGTTTTCACCCACAAATACCTCTTTTATCCCCAAAAGAGGACTGTTTCATACAGAAAGGCCACATTTCTCCCAAATATACCACATCTTCTCCAAGAAATACCAGGTTTCCCCCTTCAAATAGGACCTTTTCACCCACAAGTACCTGTTTTATCCCCAGAAGAGCACAGTTTCTTCAAGAAATGCCACATTTCTCCCAAATATATCACATCTTCTCCAAGAAATACCAGCTTTCCCCCTTCAAATAGGACCTTTTCACCCACAAATACCTCTTTTATCCCCAAAATAGGACAGTTTCTTCCAGAAATGCCACATTTCTCCCAAATATATCACATCTTCACCAAGATATGCCACGTTTCCCCCTTCAAATAGGACCTTTTCACCCACAAATACCTCCTTTATCCCCAAAAGAGGACAGTTTCTCCCAGAAATGCCACATTTCTCCCAAACAAATCACATCTTCTCATAGAATTACCAGCTTTCCCCTTCAAATAGGACCTTTTCACCCACAAAAAAATCTTTTATCCCAAAATAGGACAGTTTCTTCCAGAAATGCCTGATTTCTCCCAAAAATATCACATCTTCTCCAAGAAATACCTGCTTTCCCCTTCAAATACGACCTTTTCACCCACAAATACCTCTTTTATCCCCAAAAGAGGACAGTTTCTTCCAGAAATGGCACATTTCTCCCAAACATATCACATCTCCTCCAAGAATACCAGGATTCCTCCTGAAATAGGACCTTTTCTCCACAAACACCAGCCTTCTCCCACCAAATAGGACATTTTCTTCCAGACATGCGACATTTCTCCCAAACATATCACATCTTCTCCAAGAAATACCAGGTTTCCCCCTTCAAATAGGACCTTTTCACCCACAAATACCTCTTTTATCCCCAAAAGAGGACAGTTTTTTCCAGACATGCCACATTTCTCCCAAACATATCACATCTTCTCCAAGAAATACCTGCTTTCCCCCTTCAAATACGACCTTTTCACCCACAAAAAAATCTTTTATCCCCAAAATAGGACAGTTTCTTCCAGAATGCCTGATTTCTCCCAAATATATCACATCTTCTCCAAGAAATACCAGGTTTCCCCCTTCAACTAGGACCTTTTCACCCACAAATACCTGTTTTATCCCCAAAAGAGGACAGTTTCTTCCAGACATGCCACATTTCTCCCAAATAGATCACATCTTCTCCAAGAAATACCAGCTTTCCCCCTTCAAATAGGACCTTTTCACCCACAAATACCTCTTTTATCCCCAAAAGAGGACAGTTTCTTCCAGAAATACCATATTTCTCCCAAACATATCACATCTTCTCCAAGAAATATCTGCTTTCCCCCTTCAAATAGGACCTTTTCACCCATAAATACCTGTTTTATCCCCAAAAGAGGACAGTTTCTTCCAGAAATGGCACATTTCTCCCAAATATATCACATCTCCGCCAAGAAATACCAGGATTCCTCCTGAAATAGGAACTTTTCTCCCACAAATACACCCTTCTCCCCCAAATAGGACATTTTCTTCCAGACATGCCACATTTCTCCCAAATATATCACATCTTCTCCAAGAAATACCAGCTTTCCCCCTTCAAATAGGACCTTTTCACCCACAAATACCTGTTATATCCCCAAAAGAGGACTGTTTCTGCCAGAAAGGCCACATTTCTCCCAAACATATCACATCTTCTCCAAGAAATACCAGGTTTCCCCCTTCAAATAGGACCTTTTCACCCACAAATACCTCTTTTATCCCCAAAAGAGGACACCCACAAATACCTGTTCTATCCCCAAAAGAGGACAGTTTCTTCCAGAAAGGCCACATTTCTCCCAAATAGATCACATCTTCTCAAGAAATACCACGTTTCCCCCTTCAAATAGGACCTTTTCACCCACAAATACCTCTTTTATCCCCAAAAGAGGACAGTTTCTTCCAGAAAGGCCACATTTCTCCCAAATATATCACATCTTCTCCAAGAAATACCAGCTTTCCCCCTTCAGATAGGACCTTTTCACCCACAAAAATTCTCTTATCCCCAAAAGACGACAGTTTCTTCCAGAAATGCCACATTTCTCCCAAATATATCACATCTTCTCCAAGAAATACCCACGTTTCCCCCTTCTAATAGGACCTTATCACCCACAAATACCACTTCTATCCCCAAAATAGGACAGTTTCTGCCAGAAAGGCCACATTTCTCCCAAATAGATCACATCTTCTCCAAGAAATACCACGTTTCCCCCTTCAATTAGGACCTTTTCTCCATGAAATACCTGTTTTATCCCCAAAACAGGACACTTTCTTCCAGAAATGCCACATTTCTCCCAAATATATCACATCTTCTCACACAAATACCAGCTTTCCCCCTTCAAATAGGACCTTTTCAACCATTAATACCTGTTTTATGCCCAAAGGAGGAGAGTTTCTTCCAGAAATGCCACATTTCTCCCAAATATATATCATCTTCTCCAAGAAATACCAGGATTCCTCCTGAAAGAGGACCTTCTCACCCGAAACTACCAGCGTTCTCCCCCCAAATTGGACATTTTCTTCCAGAAAGGCCACATTTCTCCCAAATATATCCCATCTTCTCCAAGAAATACCAGGATTCCTCCTGAAATAGGACCTTCTCACTGAAAACTACCAGCCTTCTCCCCCCCAAATTGGACATTTTCTTCCAGAAAGGACGCATTTCTCCCAAATAGATCACATCTTCTCCAAGAAATACCAGCTTTCCCCCTTCAAATAGGACCTTTTCACCCACAAATACCTGTTTTATCCCCAAAAGAGGACAGTTTCTGCCAGAAATGCCACATTTCTCCCAAATATATCACATCTTCTCCAAGAAATACCAGGTTTCCCCCTGGAAATAAGACCTTTTCACCCACAAATACCTCTTTGTCCCTCAAATAGGACATTTTCTTCCAGACATGCCACATTTCTCCCAAATATATCACATCTTCTCCAAGAAATACCTGCTTTCCCCCCTTCAAATAGGACCTTTTCTCACACAAATACCAGCCTTCTCCCCCCAAATAGGGCAGTTTCTTCCAGAAATGCCACATTTCTCCCATACATATCACATCTTCTCCAAGAAATACCAGCTTTCCCCCTTCAAATAGGACCTTTTCACCCACTAATAGCAGGCTTCTCCCCCAAATAGGACAGTTTCTTCCAGAAATGCCACATTTCTCCCAAATATATCACATCTTCTCCAAGAAATGCCACGTTTCCCCCCTTCAAATAGGACCTTTTCACCCACAAATACCTCTTTTATCCCCAAAAGAGGACAGTTTCTTCCAGAAATGCCACATTTCTCCCAAATATATCACATCTTCTCCAAGAAATACCAGCTTTCCCCCTTCAAATAGGACCTTTTCACCCACTAATAGCAGGCTTCCTCCCCAAATAGGACAGTTTCTTCCAGAAATGCCACATTTCTCCCAAATATATCACATCTTCTCCAAGAAATGCCACGTTTCCCCCTTCAAATAGGACCTTTTCACCCACAAATACCTCTTTGATCCCCAAAATAGGACAGTTTCTTCCAGACATGCCACATTTCTCCCAAATATATCACATCTCCTTCAAGAAATACCAGCTTTCCCCCTTCAAATAGGACCTTTTCTCCCACAAATACCTGTTTTATCCCCAAAACAGGACAGTTTCTTCAAGAAATGCCACATTTCTCCCAAATATATCACATCTTCTCCAAGAAATACCAGGTTTCCCCCTTCAAATAGGACCTTTTCACCCACAAATACCTGTTTTATCCCCAAAAGAGGACAGTTTCTTCCAGAAATGGCACATTTCTCCCAAACATACCACATCTTCTCCAAGAAATACCAGGATTACTCCTGAAATAGGAACTTTTCTCCCACAAATACCACACTTCTCCCCCCAAATAGCACATTTTCTTCCAGAAAGGCCACATTTCTCCCAAACATATCACGTCTCCTCCAAGAAATACCAGGTTTTCCCCTGGAAATAGGACCTTTTCACCCACAAATACCCGTTCTATCCCCATAAGAGGACAGTTTCTTCCAGAAATGCCACATTTCTCCCAAATATATCACATTTTCTCCAAGAAATACCGCGTTTCCCCCTTCAAATAGGACCTTTTCCCCCAAAAAAACCTCTTTTATCCCCAAAAGAGTTCAGTTTCTTCCAGGAATGCCAGATTTCTCCCAAATATAGCTCATCTTCTCCAAGAAATACCAGGTTTCCCCCTTCAAATAGGACCTTTACAACCACTAATACCTCTTTTATCCCAAAAGAGCACAGTTTCTTCCAGAAAGGCCACATTTCTCCCAAATATATCACATCTTCTCCAAGAAATACCAGGATTCCTCCTGAAATAGGACCTTCTCACCGAAAACTACCAGTCTTCTCCCTCAAAATTGGACATTTTCTTCCAGAAAGGCCACATTTCTCCCAAACAAATCACATCTTCTCATAGAATTACCAGCTTTCCCCCTTCAAATAGGACCTTTCACCCACAAATACCTCTTTTATCCCCAAAATAGGACAGTTTTTTTCCAGACATGCCACATTTCACCCAAATATATCACATCTTCTCCAAGAAATACCAGGGTTCCCCCTTCAAATAGGACCTTTTCACCCACAAATACCTGTTTTATCCCCAAAAGAGGATAGTTTCTTCCAGAAATGCCACATTTCTCCCAAGATATATCACAACTCCTCCAAGAAATACCAGGTTTCCCCCTTCAATTAGGACATTTCTCCATGAAATACCTGTTTTATCCCCAAAAGAGGACAGTTTCTTCCAGACATGCCACATTTCTCCAAAATATATCACATCTTCTCCAAGAAATACCACCTTTCCCCTTCAAATACAACGTTTTCACCCACAAATACCTCTTTTATCCCCAAAAGAGGACAGTTTCATACAGAAAGGCCACAATTTCTCCCAAATATACCACATCTTCTCCAAGAAATACCAGGTTTCCCCCTTCAAATAGGACCTTTTCACCCACAAGTACCTGTTTATCCCCAGAAGAGCACAGTTTCTTCAAGAAATGCCACATTTCTCCCAAATATATCACATCTTCTCCAAGAAATACCAGCTTTCCCCCTTCAAATAGGACCTTTTCACCCACAAATACCTCTTTTATCCCCAAAAGAGGACAGTTTCTTCCAGAAATGCCACATTTCTCCCAAATATATCACATCTTCACCAAGATATGCCACGTTTCCCCTTCAAATAGGACCTTTTCACCCACAAATACCTCCTTTATCCCAAAAGAGGACAGTTTCTCCCAGAAATGCCACATTTCTCCCAAACAAATCACATCTTCTCATAGAATTACCAGCTTTCCCCCTTCAAATAGGACCTTTTCACCCACAAAAAAAATCTTTTATCCCCAAAAATAGGACAGTTTCTTCCAGAAATGCCTGATTTCTCCCAAAAATATCACATCTTCTCCAAGAAATACCTGCTTTCCCCCTTCAAATACGACCTTTTCACCCACAAATACCTCTTTTATCCCCAAAAAGAGGACAGTTTCTTCCAGAAATGGCACATTTCTCCCAAACATATCACATCTCCTCCAAGAAATACCAGGATTCCTCCTGAAATAGGACCTTTTCTCCCACAAACACCAGCCTTCTCCCACCAAATAGGACATTTTCTTCCAGACATGCGACATTTCTCCCAAACATATCACATCTTCTCCAAGAAATACCAGGTTTCCCCCTTCAAATAGGACCTTTTCACCCACAAATAACTCTTTTATCCCCAAAAGAGGACAGTTTTTTCCAGACATGCCACATTTCTCCCAAACATATCACATCTTCTCCAAGAAATACCTGCTTTCCCCCTTCAAATACGACCTTTTCACCCACAAAAAAATCTTTTATCCCCAAAATAGGACAGTTTCTTCCAGAAATGCCTGATTTCTCCCAAATATATCACATCTTCTCCAAGAAATACCAGGTTTCCCCCTTCAAATAGGACCTTTTCACCCACAAATACCTGTTTTATCCCCAAAAGAGGACAGTTTCTTCCAGACATGCCACATTTCTCCCAAATAGATCACATCTTCTCCAAGAAATACCAGCTTTCCCCCTTCAAATAGGACCTTTTCACCCACAAATACCTCTTTTATCCCCAAAAGAGGACAGTTTCTTCCAGAAATACCATATTTCTCCCAAACATATCACATCTTCTCCAAGAAATATCTGCTTTCCCCCCTTCAAATAGGACCTTTTCACCCATAAATACCTGTTTTATCCCCAAAAGAGGACAGTTTCTTCCAGAAATGGCACATTTCTCCCAAATATATCACATCTCCGCCAAGAAATACCAGGATTCCTCCTGAAATAGGAACTTTTCTCCCACAAATACCACCCTTCTCCCCCCAAATAGGACATTTTCTTCCAGACATGCCACATTTCTCCCAAATATATCACATCTTCTCCAAGAAATACCAGCTTTCCCCCTTCAAATAGGACCTTTTCACCCAACAAATACCTGTTATATCCCCCAAAAGAGGACTGTTTCTGCCAGAAAGGCCACATTTCTCCCAAACATATCACATCTTCTCCAAGAAATACCAGGTTTCCCCCTTCAAATAGGACCTTTTCACCCACAAATACCTCTTTTATCCCCAAAAGAGGACAGTTTCTTCCAGAAATGCCACATTTCTCCCAAATATAGCACATCTTCTCCAAGAAATACCAGGTTTCCCCCTTCAAATAGAACCTTTTCACCCACAAATACCTGTTCTATCCCCAAAAGAGGACAGTTTCTTCCAGAAAGGCCACATTTCTCCCAAATAGATCACATCTTCTCCAAGAAATACCACGTTTCCCCCTTCAAATAGGACCTTTTCACCCCACAAATACCTCTTTTATCCCCAAAAGAGGACAGTTTCTTCCAGAAAGGCCACATTTCTCCCAAATAGATCACATCTTCTCCAAGAAATACCACGTTTCCCCCCTTCAAATAGGACCTTTTCACCCACAAATACCTCTTTTATCCCAAAAGAGGACAGTTTCTTCCAGAAAGGCCACATTTCTCCCAAATATATCACATCTTCTCCAAGAAATACCAGCTTTCCCCCTTCAAATAGGACCTTTTCACCCACTAATAGCAGGCTTCTCCCCCAAATAGGACAGTTTCTTCCAGAAATGCCACATTTCTCCCAAATATATCACATCTTCTCCAAGAAATGCCACGTTTCCCCCCTTCAAATAGGACCTTTTCACCCACAAATACCTCTTTGATCCCCAAAATAGGACAGTTTCTTCCAGACATGCCACATTTCTCCCAAATATATCACATCTCCTTCAAGAAATACCAGCTTTCCCCCCTTCAAATAGGACCTTTTCTCCCACAAATACCTGTTTTATCCCCAAAACAGGACAGTTTCTTCAAGAAATGCCACATTTCTCCCAAATATATCACATCTTCTCCAAGAAATACCAGGTTTCCCCCTTCAAATAGGACCTTTTCACCCACAAATACCTGTTTTATCCCCAAAAGAGGACAGTTTCTTCCAGAAATGGCACATTTCTCCCAAACATACCACATCTTCTCCAAGAAATACCAGGATTACTCCTGAAATAGGAACTTTTCTCCCACAAATACCACACTTCTCCCCCCAAATAGGACATTTTCTTCCAGAAAGGCCACATTTCTCCCAAACATATCACGTCTCCTCCAAGAAATACCAGGTTTTCCCCTGGAAATAGGACCTTTTCACCCACAAATACCCCGTTCTATCCCCATAAGAGGACAGTTTCTTCCAGAAATGCCACATTTCTCCCAAATATATCACATTTTCTCCAAGAAATACCACGTTTCCCCCTTCAAATAGGACCTTTTCCCCAAAAAAACCTCTTTTATCCCCAAAAGAGTTCAGTTTCTTCCAGGAATGCCAGATTTCTCCCAAATATAGCTCATCTTCTCCAAGAAATACCAGGTTTCCCCCTTCAAATAGGACCTTTACAACCACTAATACCTCTTTTATCCCCAAAAGAGCACAGTTTCTTCCAGAAAGGCCACATTTCTCCCAAATATATCACATCTTCTCCAAGAAATACCAGGATTCCTCCTGAAATAGGACCTTCTCACCGAAAACTACCAGTCTTCTCCCTCAAAATTGGACATTTTCTTCCAGAAAGGCCACATTTCTCCCAAACAAATCACATCTTCTCATAGAATTACCAGCTTTCCCCCTTCAAATAGGACCTTTTCACCCACAAATACCTCTTTTATCCCCAAAATAGGACAGTTTTTTTCCAGACATGCCACATTTCACCCAAATATATCACATCTTCTCCAAGAAATACCAGGGTTCCCCCTTCAAATAGGACCTTTTCACCCACAAATACCTGTTTTATCCCCAAAAGAGGATAGTTTCTTCCAGAAATGCCACATTTCTCCCAGATATATCACAACTCCTCCAAGAAATACCAGGTTTCCCCCTTCAATTAGGACATTTTCTCCATGAAATACCACTTTTTATCCCCAAAAGAGGACAGTTTTCTTCCAGACATGCCACATTTCTCCAAAATATATCACATCTTCTCCAAGAAATACCAGGTTTCCCCCTTCAAATAGGACCTTTTCACCCACAAATACCTCTTTTATCCCCAAAAGAGGACAGTTTTCATACAGAAAGGCCACATTTCTCCCAAATATACCACATCTTCTCCAAGAAATACCAGGTTTTCCCCCTTCAAATAGGACCTTTTCACCCACAAGTACCTGTTTTATCCCCAGAAGAGCACAGTTTCTTCAAGAAATGCCACATTTCTCCCAAATATATCACATCTTCTCCAAGAAATACCAGCTTTCCCCCTTCAAATAGGACCTTTTCACCCACAAATACCTCTTTTATCCCCAAAATAGGACAGTTTCTTCCAGAAATATGCCACATTTCTCCCAAATAGATCACATCTTCACCAAGATATGCCACGTTTCCCCCTTCAAATAGGACCTTTTCACCACAAATACCTCCTTTATCCCCAAAAGAGGACAGTTTCTCCCAGAAATGCCACATTTCTCCCAAACAAATCACATCTTCTCATAGAATTACCAGCTTTCCCCCTTCAAATAGGACCTTTTCACCCACAAAAAAATCTTTTATCCCCAAAATAGGACAGTTTCTTCCAGAAATGCCTGATTTCTCCCAAAAATATCACATCTTCTCCAAGAAATACCTGCTTTCCCCCTTCAAATACGACCTTTTCACCCACAAATACCTCTTTTATCCCCAAAAGAGGACAGTTTCTTCCAGAAATGGCACATTTCTCCCAAACATATCACATCTCCTCCAAGAAATACCAGGATTCCTCCTGAAATAGGACCTTTTCTCCCACAAACACCAGCCTTCTCCCACCAAATAGGACATTTTCTTCCAGACATGCGACATTTCTCCCAAACATATCACATCTTCTCCAAGAAATACCAGGTTTCCCCCTTCAAATAGGACCTTTTCACCCACAAATACCTCTTTTATCCCCAAAAGAGGACAGTTTTTTTCCAGACATGCCACATTTCTCCCAAACATATCACATCTTCTCCAAGAAATACCTGCTTTCCCCCTTCAAATACGACCTTTTCACCCACAAAAAAATCTTTTATCCCCAAAATAGGACAGTTTCTTCCAGAAATGCCTGATTTCTCCCAAATATATCACATCTTCTCCAAGAAATACCAGGTTTCCCCCTTCAAATAGGACCTTTTCACCCACAAATACCTGTTTTATCCCCAAAAGAGGACAGTTTTCTTCCAGACATGCCACATTTCTCCCAAATAGATCACATCTTCTCCAAGAAATACCAGCTTTCCCCCTTCAAATAGGACCTTTTCACCCACAAATACCTCTTTTATCCCCAAAAGAGGACAGTTTCTTCCAGAAATACCATATTTCTCCCAAACATATCACATCTTCTCCAAGAAATATCTGCTTTCCCCTTCAAATAGGACCTTTTCACCCATAAATACCTGTTTTATCCCCAAAAGAGGACAGTTTCTTCCAGAAATGGCACATTTCTCCCAAATATATCACATCTCCGCCAAGAAATACCAGGATTCCTCCTGAAATAGGAACTTTTCTCCCACAAATACCACCCTTCTCCCCCCCAAATAGGACATTTTCTTCCAGACATGCCACATTTCTCCCAAATATATCACATCTTCTCCAAGAAATACCAGCTTTCCCCCTTCAAATAGGACCTTTTCACCCACAAATACCTGTTATATCCCCAAAAGAGGACTGTTTCTGCCAGAAAGGCCACATTTCTCCCAAACATATCACATCTTCTCCAAGAAATACCAGGTTTCCCCCTTCAAATAGGACCTTTTCACCCACAAATACCTCTTTTATCCCCAAAAGAGGACAGTTTCTTCCAGAAATGCCACATTTCTCCCAAATATAGCACATCTTCTCCAAGAAATACCAGGTTTCACCCTTCAAATAGGACCTTTTCACCCACAAATACCTGTTCTATCCCCAAAAGAGGACAGTTTCTTCCAGAAAGGCCACATTTCTCCCAAATAGATCACATCTTCTCCAAGAAATACCACGTTTCCCCCTTCAAATAGGACCTTTTCACCCACAAATACCTCTTTTATCCCCAAAAGAGGACAGTTTCTTCCAGAAAGGCCACATTTCTCCCAAATATATCACATCTTCTCCAAGAAATACCAGCTTTCCTCCTTCAGATAGGACCTTTTCACCCACAAAAAAATTCACTTATCCCCAAAAGACGACAGTTTCTTCCAGAAATGCCACATTTCTCCCAAATATATCACATCTTCTCCAAGAAATACCAGGTTTCCCCCTTCAATAGGACCTTTTTCACCCACAAAGACCTCTTTTATCCCAAAAGAGGACAGTTTCTTCCAGAAATGCCACATTTCTCCCAAATATATCACATCTTCTCCAAGAAATACCAGCTTTCCCCCTTCAAATAGGACCTTTTCACCCACAAATACCTCTTTTTATCCCCAAAAGTGCACAGTTTCTTCCAGAAAGGCCACATTTCTCCCAAATATATCACATCTTCTCCAAGAAATACCAGCTTTCCCCCTTCAAATAGGACCTTTTCACCCACAAATACCTCTTTTATCCCAAAAGAGGACAGTTTCTTCCAGAAAGGCCACAATTCTCCCAAATATATCACATCTTCTCCAAGAAATACCAGCTTTCCCCCTTCAAATAGGACCTTTCAACCACAAATACCTCTTTTATCCCCAAAATAGGACAGTTTCTTCCAGAAATGCCACATTTCTCCCAAATATATCACATCTTCTCCAAGAAATACCAGCTATCCCCCTTCAAATAGGACCTTTTCACCCACAAATACCTCTTTTATCCCCAAAAGAGGACAGTTTCTTCCTGAAAGGCCAGATTTCTCCCCAAATATATCACATCTTCTCCAAGAAATACCAGGTTTCCCCCTTCAAATAGGACCTTTTCACCACAAATACCTCTTTTATCCCCAAAATAGGACAGTTTTCTTCCAGACATGCCACATTTCTCCCAAATATACCTCATCTTCTCCAAGAAATACCAGCTTTCCCCCTTCAAATAGGACCTTTTCACCCACAAATACCTCTTTTATCCCCAAAAGAGGACAGGTTCTTCAAGAAATGCCACATTTCTCCCAAACATATCACATCTTCTCCAAGAAATACCAGGTTTTCCCCCTTCAAATAGGACCTTTTCAACCACAAATACCTCTTTTATCCCTCAAATTAGACATATTCTTCCAGAAATGCCACATTTCTCCAAATATATCACATCTTCTCCAAGAAATACCAGGTTTCCCCCTTCAAATAGGACCTTTTCACCCACAAATACCTGTTTTATCCCCAAAAGAGGACAGTTTTCTTCCAGAAAGGCCAGATTCTCCCCAAATATATCACATCTTCTCCAAGAAATACCAGGTTTCCCACTTCAAATAGGACCTTTTCACCCACTAAGGCTTCTCCCCCCAAATAGGACATTTTCTTCAAGAAATGCCACAATTCTCCCAAATAGATCACATCTTCTCCAAGAAATACCAGGTTTCCCCCTTCAAATAGGACCTTTTCACCCACAAATACCTGTTCTATCCCCAAAAGAGGACAGTTTCTTCCAGACATGCCACATTTCTCCCAAATAGATCACATCACCTCCAGAAATACCAGGATTCCTCCTGAAATAGGACCTTTTCTCCCACACATACCAGCCTTCTCCTCCCAAATAGGACATTTTCTTCCAGACATGCCACATATCACCCAGATATATCACATCTTCTCCAAGAAATACCAGCTTTCCCCCTTCAAATAGGACCTTTTCACCCACAAATACCTGTTATATGCCCAAAAGAGGACATTTTCTTCCAGAAAGGCCACATTTCTCCCAAACATATCACATCTTCTCCAAGAAATACCAGGTTTCCCCCTTCAAATAGGACCTTTTCACCCACAAATACCTCTTTTATCCCCAAAAGAGGACAGTTTCTTCCAGAAATGCCACATTTCTCCCAAATATAGCACATCTTCTCCAAGAAATACCACGTTTCCCCCTTCAAATAGGACCTTTTCACCCACAAATACCTCTTTTATCCCCAAAATAGGACAGTTTCTTCCAGAAAGGCCGCATTTCTCCCAAATAGATCACATCTTCTCCAAGAAATACCATGTTTCCCCCTTCAAATAGGACCTTTTCACCCACAAATACCTCTTTTATCCCCAAAAGAGGACAGTTTCTTCCAGAAATGCCACATTTCTCCCAAATAGATCACATCTTCTCCAAGAAATACCAGCTTTCCCCCTTCAAATAGGACCTTTTCACCCACAAATACCTCTTTTATCCCCAAAAGAGGACAGTTTCTTCCAGAAATGCCACATTTCTCCCAAATATATCACATCTTCTCCAAGAAATACCAGGTTTCCCCCTTCAAATAGGACCTTTTCACCCACAAATACCTCTTTTATCCCCAAAAGAGGACACTTTCTTCCAGAAATGCCACATTTCTCCCAAATATATCACATCTTCTCCAAGAAATACCAGCTTTCCCCCTTCAAATAGGACCTTTTCACCCACAAATACCTCTTTTATCCCAAAAGAGCACAGTTTCTTCCAGAAAGGCCACATTTCTCCCAAATATATCACATCTTCTCCAAGAAATACCAGGATTCCTCCTTCAAACAGGACCTTTTCACCCACAAATACCTCTTTTATCCCCAAAAGAGGACAGTTTCTTCCAGAAATGCCACATTTCTCCCAAATATATCACATCTTCTCCAAGAAATACCAGGTTTCCCCCTTCAAATAGGACCTTTTCACCCACAAATACCTCTTTTATCTCCAAAATAGGACAGTTTCTTCCAGAAATGCCACATTTCTCCCAAATATATCACATCTCCTCCAAGAAATACCAGCTATCCCCCTTCAAATAGGACCTTGTCACCCACAAATACCTCTTTTATCCCCAAAAGAGGACAGTTTCTTCCTGAAAGGCCAGATTTCTCCCAAATATATCACATCTTCTCCAAGAAATACCAGGTTTCCCCCTTCAAATAGGACCTTTTCACCCACAAATACCTCTTTTATCCCCAAAATAGGACAGTTCCTTCCAGAAATGCCACATTTCTCCCAAATATACCTCATCTTCTCCAAGAAATACCAGCTTTCCCCCTTCAAATAGGACCTTTTCACCCACAAATACCTCTTTTATCCCCAAAAGAGGACAGGTTCTTCCAGAAATGCCACATTTCTCCCAAACATATCACATCTTCTCCAAGAAATACCAGGTTTCCCCCTTCAAATAGGACCTTTTCAACCACAAATACCTCTTTTATCCCTCAAATTGGACATATTCTTCCAGAAATCCCAGATTTCTCCCAAATATATCACATCTACTCCAAGAAATACCACGTTTCCCCCTTCAAATAGGACCTTTTCACCCACAAATACCTCTTTTATCCCCAAAAGAGGACAGTTTCTTCCAGAAAGGCCACATTTCTCCCAAATAGATCACATCTTCTCCAAGAAATACCAGCTTTCCCCCTTCAAATAGGACCTTTTCACCCACAAATACCTCTTTTATCTCCAAAATAGGACAGTTTCTTCCAGAAATGCCACATTTCTCCCAAATATATCACATCTCCTCCAAGAAATACCAGCTATCCCCCTTCAAATAGGACCTTGTCACCCACAAATACCTCTTTTATCCCCAAAAGAGGACAGGTTCTTCCTGAAAGGCCAGATTTCTCCCAAATATATCACATCTTCTCCAAGAAATACCAGGTTTCCCCCTTCAAATAGGACCTTTTCACCCACAAATACCTCTTTTATCCCCAAAATAGGACAATTCCTTCCAGAAATGCCACATTTCTCCCAAATATACCTCATCTTCTCCAAGAAATACCAGCTTTCCCCCTTCAAATAGGACCTTTTCACCCACAAATACCTCTTTTATCCCCAAAAGAGGACAGTTTCTTCCAGAAATGCCACATTTCTCCCAAACATATCACATCTTCTCCAAGAAATAACAGGTTTCCCCCTTCAAATAGGACCTTTTCAACCACAAATACCTCTTTTATCCCTCAAATTGGACATATTCTTCCAGAAATCCCAGATTTCTCCCAAATATATCACATCTACTCCAAGAAATACCACGTTTCCCCCTTCAAATAGGACCTTTTCACCCACAAATACCTGTTTTATCCCCAAAATAGGACAGTTTCTTCCAGAAAGGCCAGATTTCTCCCAAATATATCACATCTTCTCCAAGAAATACCAGGTTTCCCACTTCAAATAGGACCTTTTCACCCACTAATACCAGGCTTCTCCCCCCAAATAGGACATTTTCTTCCAGAAATGCCACATTTCTCCCAAATAGATCACATCTTCTCCAAGAAATACCAGGTTTCCCCCTTCAAATAGGACCTTTTCACCCACAAATACCTGTTTTATCCCCAAAAGAGGACAGTTTCTTCCAGAAATGCCTCATTTCTCCCAAAATATATCACATCTTCTCCAAGAAATACCAGGGTTCCCCCTTCAAATAGGACCTTTTCACCCACAAATACCTCTTTTATTCCCAAAAAAGGACAGTTTCTGCCAGACATGCCACATTTCGCCCAAATAGATCACATCACCTCCGAGAAATACCAGGATTCCTCCTGAAATAGGACCTTTTTTCCCACAAATACCAGCCTTCTCCTCCCAATTAGGACATTTTCTTCCAGACATGTCACATATCACCCAGATATATCTCATCTTCTCCAAGAAATACCAGCTTTCCCCCTTCAAATAGGACCTTTTTACCTACAAATACCTGTTATATCCCCAAAAGAGGACTGTTTCTGCCAGAAAGGCCACATTTCTCCCAAACATATCACATCTTCTCCAAGAAATACCAGGTTTCCCCCTTCAAATAGGACCTTTTCACCCACAAATACCTTTTTTTTTTTCCCCAAAAGTGGACAGTTTCTTCCAGAAATGCCACATTTCTCCCAAACATATCACATCTTCTCCAAGAAATACCACGTTTCCCCCTTCAAATAGGACCTTTTCACCCACAAATACCTCTTATATCCCCAAAATAGGACAGCTTCTTCCAGACATGCCACATTTCTCCCAAATAGATCACATCTTCTCCAAGAAATACCAGCTTTCCCCCTTCAAATAGGACCTTTTCACCCACAAATACCTCTTATATCCCCAAAATAGGACAGCTTCTTACAGACATGCCACATTTCTCCCAAATAGATCACATCTTCTCCAAGAAAAACCACGTTTCCCCCTTCAAATACGACCTTTTCACCCACAAATACCTCTTTTATCCCCAAAAGAGGACAGTTTCTTCCAGAAAGGCCACATTTCTCCCAAATATATCACATCTTCTCCAAGAAATACCAGCTTTCCCCCTTCAAATAGGACCTTTTCACCCACAAAAAATTCTTTTATCCCCAAAAGAGGCCAGTTTCTTCCAGAAATGCCACATTTCTCCCAAATATATCACATCTTCTCCAAGAAATACCAGGTTTCCCACTTCAAATAGGACCTTTTCACCCACTAATACCTATTTTATCCCCAAAAGAGGACAGTTTCTTCCTGACATGCCACATTTCTCCCAAATATATCACATCTTCTCCAAGAAATACCAGGTTTCCCCCTTCAAATAGGACCTTTTCACCCACAAATACCTCTTTTATCCCCAAAAGAGCACAGTTTCTGCCAGAAAGGCCACATTTCTCCCAAATATATCACATCTTCTCCAAGAAATACCACGTTTCCCCCTTCAAATAGGACCTTTTCACCCACAAATACCTCTTTTATCCCCAAAAGAGGACAGTTTCTTCCAGAAATGCCAGATTTCTCCCAAATATATCACATCTTCTCCAAGAAATACCAGCTTTCCCCCTTCAAATAGGACCTTTTCACCCACAAATACCTCTTTTATCCCCAAAAGAGGACAGTTTCTTCCAGAAATGCCACATTTCTCCCAAATATATCACATCTTCTCCAAGAAATACCTGCTTTCCCCCTTCAAATAGGACCTTTTCACCCACAAATACCTCTTTTTATCCCCATAAGAGGACAGTTTCTTCCAGAAATGCCACATTTCTCCCAAATAGATCACATCTTCTCCAAGAAATACCAGGGTTCCCCCTTCAAATAGGACCTTTTCACCCACAAATACCTCTTTTATCCCTCAAATAGGAAAGTTTTTTCCAGACATGCCAGATTTCTCCAAATATATCACATCTTCTCCAAGAAATACCAGGGTTCCCCCTTCAAAAGGACCTTTTCACCCACAAATACATGTTTTGTCCCCAAAAGAGGACAGTTTCTTCCAGAAAGGCCACATTTCTCCCAAATATATCACATCTTCTCCAAGAAATACCAGCTTTCCCCCTTCAAATAGGACCTTTTCACCCACAAATACCTCTTTTATACCCAAAATAGGACAGTTTCTTCCAGAAATGCCACATTTCTCCCAAATATATCACATCTCCAAGAAATACCAGGTTTCCTCCTGAAATAGGACCTTGTCACCCACAGATTCCTGTTTTATCCCTTTGTTCCGAGCGACTTTTCGTTTTGGAGTGTTTATCCGGTGTTACTCTTCAGCATTCTGTGACGAATAAAATAGAAGAGAAAAGCCCCACTAATAAGGCAGCTAGAAGGTCCAGGATCCACACACATTGTGCTTTCAGGGAGGACGTTCCAGAAAGTCGATAGTTGTGGCTTCTTTCCTGCGGAGAAAAAAACCCCTTTTTTCAGGCAATGCAGGACGCTGAATTCGCACCTTCTCGGCATAGGAATACCGCTCCTTCGCTCTCGTGGCTCGAAAGCGGCACTCGCTCTGAACCGCTCCGGAGAGTCTGCAGTTGCTGTCCGGTCCATCGCGGTTCTGCCCGAGTGCCGCTTGCAGCTTCAGCAGCGCTCTCGTTTCTCTCGGATGCCGGGAAAGAGCGACTTCAGCCGGATGCTTTGCTCCGACGAGTGAGCGGCTTCTTCTGCGCACATCGCAATGGAGCCCTTCTGACTTCTCCTTCTGTCCATGCAGAATGCACTACGCTTCTCTCTCATTCTTATCCCTTTTTCCGAGCGAATAGAGTAGAAGTGGAAACCACACTAATAAGGCAGCTAGAAGTTCGAGGAGCGACACACGTTGTGCTTTCGGGGAGGACGTTCCAGAAAGTCGAGAGTTGTGGCTTCTTTCCGGCGGAGAAAAAACCCCTGTTTTCAGGCAATGCTGGACGCTGAATTCGCTCCTTCTCGGCATTTCAATACCGCTCCTTCGCTCTCGTGGCTCGAAAGCGGCACTTGCGCTGAACCGCTCCGGAGAGTCTGCAGTTGCTGGCCGGTCCATCGCGGTTCTGCCCGAGTGCCGCTTGCAGCCTTCAGCAGCGCTCTCGTTTCTCTCGGAAGCCCCTGTTTTCAGGCAATGCAGGACTCTGAATTCGCTCGTTCTCGGCATAGGAATGCCGCTCCTCCTCTCTCGTCGCTCGAAAGCGGCATTTGCGCTGAACCACACCGGACAGTCTGCAGTTGCAGACTACAGAATAGCCTGAAAACAGGGGGTTTTTTCTCCGCCGGAAAGAAGCCACAACTGTCGACTTTCTGGAACGTCCTCCCTGAAAGCACAACGTGTGTCGCTCCTCGAACGGCTAGCTGCCTTATTAGTGGGGCTTTTCTCTTCTACTCTATTCGTCACAGAATGCTGAAGTGTAGCATCGGATAAACACTCCAAAAAAAAATGTCGCTCGGAAGGAAGGGATAAGAATGAGAGAGAAGCGTAGTGCATTCTGCATGGACACATGGAGAAGTCAAAAGCGCTCCATTGCGATGTGCGCAGAAGAAGCCGCTCACTCGTCGGAGCAAAGCATCCTGCTGAAGTCGCTCTTTCCCGGCATCCGAGAGAAACGAGAGCGCTGCTGAAGGCTGCAAGCGGCACTCGGGCAGAACCGCGATGGACCGGACAGCAACTGCAGACTCTCCGGAGCGGTTCAGAGCAAGTGCCGCTTTCGAGCCACGAGAGCGAAGGAGCGGTATTGAAATGCCGAGAAGGAGAGAATTCAGCGTCCTGCATTGCCTGAAAACAGGGGTTTTTTTCTCCGCAGGAAAGAAGACACAACTCTCGACTTTCTGAAACGTCCTCCCTGAAAGCACAACGTGTGTGGATCTGGAGCTTCTAGCTGCCTTATTAGTGGGGCAATTCTCTTCTATATTATTCGTCACAGAATGCTGAAGTGTAGCATCGGATAAACACTCCAAAACAAAAAGTTGCTCGGAACAAAGGGATAAAACAGGAATCTGTGGGTGACAAGGTCCTATTTCAGGAGGAAACCTGGTATTTCTTGGAGATGTGATACATTTGGGAGAAATGTGGCATTTCTGGAAGAAACTGTCGTATTTTGGGGATAAAAGAGGTATTTGTGGGTGAAAAGGTCCTATTTGAAGAGGGAAACCTGGTATTTCTTGGAGAAGATGTGATCTATTTGGGAGAAATGTGGCATGTCTGGAAGAAACTGTCCTATTTTGGGGATAAAAGAGGTATTTGTGGGTGAAAAGGTCCTTTTGAAGGGGGAAACGTGGTATTTCTTGGAGAAGATGTGATATATTTGGGAGAAATGTGGCATGTCTGGAAGAAACTGTCCTCTTTTGGGGATAAAAGAGGTATTTGTTGGTGAAAAGGTCCTATTTGAAGGGGGAAACCTGGTATTTCTTGGAGAAGATGTGATACGTTTGGGAGAAATGTGGCATGTGGGGAAGAAACTGTCCTCTTTTGGGGATAAAACAGGTATTTGTGGGTGAAAAGGTCCTATTTGAAGGGGGAAAGCTGTTATTTCTTGGAGAAGATGTGATATATTTGGGAGAAATGTGGCATTTCTGGAAGAAACTGGCCTCTTTTGGGGATAAAAGAGGTATTTGTGGGTGAAAAGGTCCTATTTGAAGGGGGAAACCTGGTATTTCTTGGAGAAGATGTGATCTATTTGGGAGAAATGTGGCATTTCTGGAAGAAACTGTCCTCTTATGGGGATAAAAGAGGTATTTGTGGGTGAAAAGGTCCTATTTGAAGGGGGAAACGTGGTATTTCTTGGAGAAGAAGTGATATATTTGGGAGAAATGTGGCATTTCTGGACGAAACTGTCCTATTTTGGGGATAAAAGAGGTATTTGTGGGTGAAAAGGTCCTATTTGAAGGGGGAAAGCTGGTATTTCTTGGAGAAGATGTGATATGTTTGGGAGAAATGTGACATTTCTGGACGTAACTGTTCTATTTTGGGATAAAAGAGGTATTTGTGGGTGAAAAGGTCCTGTTTGAAGGAGGAAAGCTGGTATTTCTTGGAGAAGATGTGATATATTTGGGAGAAATGTGGCATTTCTGGAAGAATATGTCCAATTTGAGGGATAAACAGGTATTTGTGGTTGAAAAGGTCCTATTTGAAGGGGGAAACCTGGTATTTCTTGGAGAAGATGTGATCTATTTGGGAGAAATGTGGCCTTTCTGGAAGAAACTGTCCTATTTTAAGAATAAAAGAGGTATTTGTGGGTGAAAAGGTCCTATTTGAAGGGGGAAACCTGGTATTTCTTGGAGAAGATGTGATACGTTTGGGAGAAATGTGGCATGTGGGGAAGAAACTGTCCTATGTTGGGGATAAAACAGGTATTTGTGGGTGAAAAGGTCCTATTTGAAGGGGGAAAGCTGTTATTTCTTGGAGAAGATGTGATATATTTGGGAGAAATGTGGCATTTCTGGAAGAAACTGTCCTCTTTGGGGATAAAAGAGGTATTTGTGGGTGAAAAGGTCCTATTTGAAGGGGGAAACTTGGTATTTCTTGGAGAAGATGATATATATTTGGGAGAAATGTGGCCTTTCTGGAAGAAACTGTCCTCTTTTGGGGATAAAAGAGGTATTTCATGGAGAAAAGTTCCTATTTGTAGGGGGAAACGTGGTATTTCTTGGAGGAGTTGTGATATATTTGGGAGAAATGTGGCATTTCTGGAAGAAACTGTCCTCTTTTGGGGATCAAAGAGGTATTTGTGGGTGAAAAGGTCCTATTTGAAGGGGGAAAGCTGGTATTTCTTGGAGAAGATGTGCTATATTTGGGAGAAATGTGGCATGTCTGGAAGAAACTGTCCTCTTTTGGGGATAAAAGAGGTATTTGTGGGTGAAAAGGTCCTATTTGAAGGAAGAACCCCGGTATTTCTTGGAGAAGATGTGATATATTTGGGAGAAATGTGGCATGTCTGAAGAAGCTGTCCTATTTTGGGGATAAAACAGGTATTTGTGGGTGAAAAGGTCCTATTTGAAGGGGGAAACCTGGTATTTCTTGGAGAAGATGTGATCTATTTGGGAGAAATGTGGCATTTCTGGAAGAAACTGTCCTATTTGGGGGATAAAACAGGTATTTGTGGGAGAAAAGGTCCTATTTGAAGGGGGATAGCTGGTATTTCTTGGAGAAGATGTGATCTATTTGGGAGAAATGTGCATGTCAGGAAGAAACTGTCCTATTTTGGGGATAAAAGAGGTATTTGTGGGTGAAAAGGTCCTATTAGAAGGGGAAAACATGGTATTTCTTGGAGAAGATGTGATATATTTGGGAGAAATGTGGCCTTTCTGGCAGAAACTGTCCTCTTTTGGGATAAAAGAGGTATTTGTGGGTGAAAAGGTCGTATTTGAAGGGGGAAAGCTGGTATTTCTTGGAGAAGATGTGATCTATTTGGGAGAAATGTGGCATTTCTGGAAGAAACTGTCCTCTTTTGGGGATAAAAGAGGTATTTGTGGGTGAAAAGGTCCTATTTGAAGGGGGAAAGCTGGTATTTTCTTGGAGAAGATGTGATCTATTTGGGAGAAATGTGGCATGTCTGGAAGAAAATATCCAATCTGGGGGGAGAAGGCTGGTAGTTTTCGTGAGAAGGTCCTATTTCAGGAGGAATCCTGGTATTTCTTGGAGATGATGTGATATATTTGGGAGAAATGTGGCCTTTCCGGAAGAAACTGTCCTCTTTTGGGGATAAAAGAGGAATTAGTGTTTGAAAAGGTCCTATTTCCAGTGGGAAACCTGGTATTTCTTGGAGAAGATGTGATCTATTTGGGAGAAATGTGGCATTTCTGGAAGAAAATGTCCTTTTTTGGGGATAAAATAGGTATTTGTGGGAGAAATGGTCCTAATTCAAGGGGGAAACCTGGTATTTCTTGGAGAAGATGTGATCTATTTGGGAGAAATGTGGCATTTCTGGAAGAAACTGTCGTATTTTGGGCATAAAACAGGTATTTGTGGGTGAAAAGGTCCTATTTGAAGGGGGAAAGCTGGTATTTCTTGGAGAAGATGTGATCTATTTGGGAGAAATGTGGCATTTCTGGAAGAAACTGTCCTCTTTTGGGGATCAAAGAGGTATTTGTGGGTGAAAAGGTCCTATTTGAAGGGGGAAACGTGGTATTTCTTGGAGAAGATGTGATATATTTGGGAGAAATGTGGCATGTCTGGAAGAAACTGTCCCATTTGGGGGGAGAAGCCTGGTATTAGTGGGTGAGAAGGTCCTATTTCAGGAGGAATCCTGGTATTTCTTGGAGAAGATGTGATATATTTGGGAGAAATGTGGCATGTCTGGAAAAAACTGTCCTATTTTGGGATAAAAGAGGTATTTGTGGGTGAAAAGGTCCTATTTGAAGGGGGAAAGCTGGTATTTCTTGGAGAAGATTTGATATATTTGGGAGAAATGTGGCATGTCAGGAAGAAACTGTCCTCTTTTGGGGATAAAAGAGGTATTTGTGGGTGAAAAGGTCCTATTTGAAGGGGGAACCCTGGTATTTCTTGGAGAAGATGTGATATATTTGGGAGAAATGTGGCATGTCTGGAAGAAACTGTCCTCTTTTGGGGATAAAAGAGGTATGTGTGGGTGAAAAGGTCCTATTTGAAGGGGGAAAGCTGGTATTTCTAGGAGAAAATGTGATATATTTGGGAGAAATGTGGCATGTCTGGAAGAAAATGTCCTATGTGGGGGGAGAAGGCTGGTACTTGTGGGAGAAAAGGTCCTATTTCAGGAGGAATCCTGGTATTTCTTGGAGGAGATGTGATATGTTTGGGAGAAATGTGGCCTTTCTGGAAGAAACTGTCCTCTTTTGGGGATAAAAGAGGTATTTGTGGGTGAAAAGGTCGTATTTGAAGTTGGAAACCTGGTAATTCTTGGAGAAGATGTGATATTTATGGGAGAAATGTGGCATTTCTGGAAAAAACTATCCTCTTTTGGGATAAAACAGGTATTTGTGGGTGAAAATTTCCTATTTGAAGGGAGAAACCTGGTATTTCTTGGAGAAGATGTGATATATTTGGGAGAAATGTGGCATTTCTGGAAGAAACTGTCCTATTTTGGGGATAAAACAGGTATTGTGGGTGAAAAGGTCCTATTTGAATGGGGAAACGTGGCATTTCTTGGAGAAGATATGATATATTTGGGAGAAGTGTGGCATTTCTGGAAGAATATGTCCAATGTGAGGGATAAAACAGGTATTTGTGGGTGAAAAGGTCCTATTTGAAGGGGGAAAGCTGGTATTTCTTGGAGAAGATGTGATATATTTGGGAGAAATGTGGCATTTCTGGAAGAAACTGTCCTATTTTGGGGATAAAAGAGGTATTTGTGGGTGAAAAGGTCCTATTTGAAGGGGGAAAGCTGGTATTTCTTGGAGAAGATGAGGTATATTTGGGAGAAATGTGGCATGTCTGGAAGAAAATGTCAAATTTGGGGGGAGAAGGCTGGTAGTTTTCGGTGAGAAGGTCCTATTTGAAGTTGGAAACCTGGTATTTCTTGGAGAAGATGTGATGTATTTGGGAGAAATGTGGCATTGCTGGAAGAAACTGTCCTCTTTTGGGGATAAAAGAGGTATTTGTGGGTGATAAGGTCCTATTTGAAGGGGGAAACCTGGTATTTCTTGGAGAAGATGTGATATATTTGGGAGAAATGTGGCATTTCTGGAAGAAACTGTCCTATTTGGGGGATAAAAGAGGTATTTGTGGGAGAAAAGGTCCTATTTGAAGGGGAAAGCTGGTATTTCTTGGAGAAGATGTGATCTATTTGGGAGAAATGTGGCCTTTCTGGAAGAAAATGTCCAATTAGGGGGAGAAGGCTGGTAGTTTTCGGTGAGAAGGTCCTATTTCAGGAGGAATCCTGGTATTTCTTGGAGAAGATGTGATATATTTGGGAGAAATGTGGCATTTCTGGAAGAAAATGTCCAATTTGGGGGGAGAAGTCTGGTAGTTTTGGGTGAGAAGGTCCTATTTCAGGAGGAATCCTGGCATTTCTTGGAGAAGATGTGATCTATTTGGAGAAATGTGGACTTTCCGGAAGAAACTGTCCTCTTTTGGGGATAAAAGAGGTATTAGTGGGTGAAAAGTTCCTATTTGAAGGGGGAAACCTGGTATTTCTTGGAGAAGATGTGATATATTTGGGAGAAATGTGGCATTTCTGGAAGAAACTGTCCTCTTTTGGGGATAAAAGAGGTATTTCATGTTGAAAAGTTCCTATTTGAAGGGGGAAACCTGGTATTTCTTGGAGAAGATGTGATATATTTGGGAGAAAGGTGGCATTTCTGGAAGAAACTGTCCTCTTTTGGGATCAAAGAGGTATTTGTGGTTGAAAAGGTCCTATTTGAAGGGGAAACCTGGTATTTCTTGGAGAAGATGTGATATATTTGGGAGAAATGAGGCATTTCTGGAAGAAAATGTCCAATTTGTGGGGAGAAGGCTGGTAGCTGTGGGTGAGAAGGTCCTATTTCAGGAGGAATCCTGGTATTTCTTGGAGAAGATGTGATCTATTTGGGAGAAATGTGGCATGTCTGGAAAAAACTGTCCTCTTTTGGGGATAAAAGAGGAATGTGTGGGTGAAAAGTTCCTAATTCAAGGGGAAACCTGGTATTTCTTGGAGAAGATGTGATCTATTTGGAGAAATGTGGCATGTCTGGAAGAAAATGTCCTATTTGGGGGGTGAAGGCTGGTACTTGTGGGAGAAAAGGTCCTATTTCAGGAGGAATCCTGGTATTTCTTGGAGGAGATGTGATATGTTTGGGAGAAATGTGGCATGTCAGGAAGAAACTGTCCTCTTTTGGGGATAAAAGAGGTATTTGTGGGTGAAAAGTTCGTATTTGAAGGGGGAAACCTGGTATTTCTTGGAGAAGATGTGATCTATTTGGGAGAAATCTGGCATTTCTGGAAGAAACTGTCCTATTTTGGGGATAAAAGAGGTATTTGTGGGTGAAAAGGTCCTATTTGAAGGGGGAAACCTGGTATTTCTTGGAGAAGATGTGATCTATTTGGGAGAAATGTGGCATTTCTGGAAGAAACTGTCGTATTTTGGGGATAAAACAGGTATTTGTGGGTGAAAAGGTCCTATTTGAAGGGGAAACCTGGTATTTCTTGGAGAAGATGTGATATATTTGGGAGAAATCTGGCATTTCTGAAGAATATGTCCAATTTGAGGGATAAAAGAGGTATTTGTGGGTGAAAAGGTCCTATTTGAAGGGGGAAACGTGGTATTTCTTGGAGAAGATGTGGTATATTTGGAATAAATGTGGCATGTCTGGAAGAAACTGTCCTATTTTGGGGATAAAACAGTATTTGTGGGTGAAAACGTTGTATTTGAAGGGGGAAACCTGTTCTTTCTTGGAGAAGATGTGATATATTTGGGAGAAATCCGGCATTTCTGGAAGAAACTGTCCTCTTTTGGGGATAAAAGAGGTATTTGTGGGTGATAAGGTCCTATTTGAAGGGGGAAACCTGGTATTTCTTGGAGAAGATGTGATCTATTTGGGAGAAATGTGGCATGTCTGGAAGAAACTGTCCACTTTTGGGAATAAAAGAGGTATTTGTGGGAGAAAAGGTCCTATGTGAAGGGGAAAGCTGGTATTTCTTGGAGAAGATGTGATCTATTTGGGAGAAATGTGGCCTTTCTGGAAGAAAATGTCCAATTTGGGGGAGAAGGCTGGTAGTTTTCGGTGAGAAGGTCCTATTTCAGGAGGAATCCTGGTATTTCTTGGAGAAGATGTGATCTATTTGGGAGAAATTTGGCCTTTCTGGAAGAAAATGTCCAATTTGGGGGGAGAATTCTGGTAGTTTTGGGTGAGAAGGTCCTATTTCAGGAGGAATCCTGGCATTTCGTGGAGAAGATGTGATATATTTGGGAGAAATGTGGCCTTTCCGGAAGAAACTGTCCTCTTTTGGGGAGAAAAGAGGTATTAGTGGTTGAAAAGGTCCTATTTGAAGGGGGAAAGCTGGTATTTCTTGGAGAAGATGTGATATATTTGGAGAAATGTGGCATTTCTGGAAGAAAATGTCCTCTTTTGGGATAAAAGAGGCATTTCATGGAGAAAAGGTCCTAATTCAAGGGGAAACCTGGTATTTCTTGGAGAAGATGTGATCTATTTGGGAGAAATGTGGCATTTCTGGAAGAAACTGTCCTCTTTTGGGGATAAAACAGGTATTTGTGGGTGAAAAGGTCCTATTTGAAGGGGGAAACCTGGTATTTCTTGGAGAAGATGTGATCTATTTGGGAGAAATGTGGCATTTCTGGAAGAAACTGTCCTCTTTGGGGATAAAACAGGTACTTGTGGGTGAAAAGGTCCTATTTGAAGGGGGAAAGCTGGTATTTCTTGGAGAAGACGTGGAATATTTGGGAGAAATGTGGCATGTCTGGAAGAAACTGTCCTCTTTTGGGGATAAAAGAGGTATTTGTGGGTGAAAAGGTCCTATTAGAAGGGGAAAACCTGTTATTTCTTGGAGAAGATGTGATATATTTGGGAGAAATGTGGCATTTCTGGAAGAAACTGTCCTCTTTTGGGGATCAAAGAGGTATTTGTGGGTGAAATGTCCTATTTGAAGGGGGAAACCTGGTATTTCTTGGAGAAGATGTGATATATTTGGGAGAAATGTGGCATTTCTGGAAGAAACTGTCCTCTTTTGGGGATAAAAGAGGTATTTGTGGGTGAAAAGGTCCTATTTGAAGGGGGAAACCTGGTATTTCTTGGAGAAGATGTGATATATTTGGGAGAAATGTGGCATTTCTGGAAGAAACTGTCCTATTTTGGGATAAAAGAGGTATTTGTGGGTGAAAAGGTCCTATTTGAAGGGGGAACCCTGGTATTTCTTGGAGAAGATGTGATATATTTGGGAGAATGTGGCCTTTCTGGAAGAAACTGTCCTCTTTTGGGGATAAAAGAGGTATTTGTGGGTGAAAAGGTCCTATTTGAAGGGGGAAACCTGTTCTTTCTTGGAGAAGATGTGATATATTTGGGAGAAATGTGGCATTTCTGGACGGAACTGTCCTATTTTGGGGATAAAAGAGGTATTTGTGGGTGAAAAGGTCCTATTTGAAGAAGGAAAAGTGGTATTTCTTGGAGAAGATGTGATATGTTTGGGAGAAATGTGGCATTTCTGGACGTAACTGTTCTATTTTGGGGATAAAAGAGGTATTTGTGGGTGAAAAGGTCCTGTTTGAAGGAGGAAACCTGGTATTTCTTGGAGAAGATGTGATATATTTGGGAGAAATCTGGCATTTCTGGAAGAATATGTCCAATTTGTGGGATAAAACAGGTATTTGTGCTTGAAAAGGTCCTATTTGAAGGGGGAAAGCTGGTATTTCTTGGAGAAGATGTGATCTATTTGGGAGAAATGTGGCCTTTCTGGAAGAAACTGTCCTATTTTGGGGATAAAAGAGGTATTTGTGGGTGAAAAGGTCCTATTTGAAGGGGGAAACCTGGTATTTCTTGGAGAAGATGTGATATATTTGGGAGAAATGTGGCATTTCTGGAAGAAACTGTCCTCTTTTGGGGATAAAACAGGTATTTGTGGGTGAAAAGGTCCTATTTGAAGGGGGAAAGCTGTTATTTCTTGGAGAAGATGTGATATATTTGGAGAAATGTGGCATTTCTGGAAGAAACTGTCCTCTTTTGGGGATCAAAGAGGTATTTGTGGGTGAAAAGGTCCTATTTGAAGGGGGAATCCTGGTATTTCTTGGAGAAGATGTGATATATTTGGGAGAAATGTGGCATTTCTGGAAGAAACTGTCCTCTTTTGGGGATAAAGAGGTATTTGTGGGTGAAAAGGTCCTGTTTGAAGGGGGAACCCAGGTATTTCTTGGAGAAGATGTGATATATTTGGGAGAAATGTGGCATGTCTGGAAGAAGCTGTCCTATTTTGGGGATAAAAGAGGTATTAGTGGGTGAAAAGGTCCTATTTGAAGGGGGAAAGCTGGTATTTCTTGGAGAAGATGTGATATATTTGGGAGAAATGTGGCATTTCTGGAAGAAACTGTCCTATTTTGGGGATAAAAGAGGTATTTGTGGGTGAAAAGGTCCTATTTGAAGGGGGAAACCTGGTATTTCTTGGTGAAGATGTGATATATTTGGGAGAAATGTGGCATTTCTGGAAGAAACTGTCGTATTTTGGGGATAAAACAGGTATTTGTGGGTGAAAAGGTCCTATTTGAAGGGGGAAACCTGGTATTTCTTGGAGAAGATGTGATATATTTGGGAGAAATGTGGCATTTCTGGAAGAAACTGTCCTATGTTGGGGATAAAACAGGTATTTGTGGGTGAAAAGGTCCTATTTGAAGGGGGAAATGTGGTATTCTTGGAGAAGATGTGGTATATTTGGAATAAATGCGGCATGTCTGGAAGAAACTGCCCTATTTTGGGGATAAAACAGGTATTTGTGGGCGAAAACGTTGTATTTGAAGGGGGAAACCTGTTCTTCCTTGGAGAAGATGTGATATATTTGGGAGAAATCTGGCATTTCTGGAAGAAACTGTCCTCTTTTGGGATAAAAGAGGTATTTGTGGGTGAAAAGGTCCTATTTGAAGGGGGAAACGTGGTATTTCTTGGAGAAGATGTGATCTATTTGGGAGAAATGTGGCATTTCTGGAAGAAACTGTCCTATTTGGGGATAAAACAGGTATTTGTGGGAGAAAAGGTCCTATTTGAAGGGGGAAAGCTGGTATTTCTTGGAGAAGATGTGATCTATTTGGGAGAAATGTGGCATTTCTGGAAGAAACTGTCCTATTTTCGGGATAAAAGAGGTATTTGTGGGTGAAAAGGTCCTATTAGAAGGGGAAAACCTGGTATTTCTTGGAGAAGATGTGATATATTTGGGAGAAATGTGGCATTTCTGGAAGAAACTGTCCTATTTTGGGGATAAAAGAGGTATTTGTGGGTGATAAGGTCCTATTTGAAGGGGGAACCCTGGTATTTCTTGGAGAAGATGTGATATATTTGGGAGAAATGTGGCATTTCTGGAAGAAACTGTCCTATTTTGGGGATAAAAGAGGTATTTGTGGGTGAAAAGGTCCTATTTGAAGGGGGAAAGCTGGTATTTCTTGGAGAAGATGTGATCTATTTGGAGAAATGTGGCATGTCTGGAAGAAAATGTCCAATTTGGGGGGAGAAGGCTGGTAGTTTTCGGTGAGAAGGTCCTATTTCAGGAGGAATCCTGGTATTTCTTGGAGAAGATGTGATATATTTGGGAGAAATGTGGCATTTCTGGAAGAAAATGTCCAATTTGGGGGGAGAAGTCTGGTAGTTTTGGGTGAGAAGGTCCTATTTCAGGAGGAATCCTGGCATTTCTTGGAGAAGATGTGATATATTTGGGAGAAATGTGGCCTTTCCGGAAGAAACTGTCCTCTTTTGGGATAAAAGAGGTGTTAGTGTTTGAAAAGGTCCTATCTGAAGGGGGAAACCTGGTATTTCTTGGAGAAGATGTGATATATTTGGGAGAAATGTGGCATTTCTGGAAGAAAATGTCCTCTTTTGGGATAAAAGTGGTATTTGTGGGAGAAAAGGTCCTAATTCAAGGGGGAAACCTGGTATTTCTTGGAGAAGATGTGATATATTTGGGAGAAATGTGGCATTTGTGGAAGAAACTGTCGTATTTTGGGCATAAAACAGGTATTTGTGGTTGAAAAGGTCCTATTTGAAGGGGAAACCTGGTATTTCTTGGAGAAGATGTGATATATTTGGGAGAAATGTGGCCTTTCTGGAAGAAAATGTCCTCTTTTGGGGATAAAAGAGGTATTTGTGGGTGAAAAGGTCCTATTTGAAGGGGGAAACCTGGTATTTCTTGGAGAAGATGTGATATATTTGGGAGAAATGTGGCATTTCTGGAAGAAACTGTCCCATTTGGGGGAGAAGCCTGGTATTAGTGGGTGAGAAGGTCCTATTTCAGGAGGAAACCTGGTATTTCTTGGAGAAGATGTGATCTATTTGGGAGAAATGTGCCATTTCTGGAAGAAACTGTCCTCTTTTGGGGATAAAAGAGGTATTTGTGGGTGAAAAGGTCCTATTTGAAGGGGGAAAGCTGGTATTTCTTGGAGAAGATGTGATATATTTGGGAGAAATGTGGCATTTCTGGAAGAAACTGTCCTCTTTTGCGGATAAAAGAGGTATTTGTGGGTGAAAAGGTCCTATTTGAAGGGGGAACCCTGGTATTTCTTGAGAAGATGTGATATATTTGGGAGAAATGTGGCATGTCTGGAAGAAACTGTCCTCTTTTGGGGATAAAAGAGGTATGTGTGGGAGAAAAGGTCGTATTTGAAGGGGGAAAGCTGGTATTTCTTGGAGAAGATGTGATATATTTGGAGAAATGTGGCATGTCTGGAAGAAAAAGTCCTATTTGGGGGGAGAAGGCTGGTACTTGTGGGAGAAAAGGTCCTATTTCAGGAGGAAAGCTGTATTTCTTGGAGGAGATGTGATATGTTTGGGAGAAATGTGGCCTTTCTGGAAGAAACTGTCCTCTTTTGGGGATAAAAGAGGTATTTGTGGGTGAAAAGGTCGTATTTGAAGGGGGAAACCTGGTATTTCTTGGAGAAGATGTGATATATTTGGGAGAAATGTGGCATTTCTGGATAAAACTATCATCTTTTGGGGATAAAACAGGTATTTGTGGGTGAAAATTTCCTATTTGAAGGGAGAAAACTGGTATTTCTTGGAGAAGATGTGATATATTTGGGAGAAATGTGGCATTTCTGGAAGAAACTGTCCTATTTTGGGGATAAAACAGGTATTTGTGGGTGAAAAGGTCCTATTTGAAGGGGGAAACGTGGCATTTCTTGGAGAAGATATGATATATTTGGGAGAAATGTGGCATTTCTGGAAGAAACTGTCCTCTTTTGGGGATAAAAGAGGTATTTGTGGGTGATAAGGTCCTATTTGAAGGGGAAACCTGGTATTTCTTGGAGAAGATGTGATATATTTGGGAGAAATGTGGCATTTCTGGAAGAAACTGTCCTATTTTGGGGATAAAAGAGGTATTTGTGGGTGAAAAGGTCCTATTTGAAGGGGAACCCTGGTATTTCTTGGAGAAGATGTGATATATTTGGGAGAAATGTGGCCTTTCTGGAAGAAACTGTCCTCTTTTGGGGATAAAAGAGGTATTTGTGGGTGAAAAGGTCCTATTTGAAGGGGGAAACCTGTTCTTTCTTGGAGAAGATGTGATATATTTGGGAGAAATGTGGCATTTCTGGACGGAACTGTCCTATTTTGGGGATAAAAGAGGTATTTGTGGGTGAAAAGGTCCTATTTGAAGAACGAAAAGTGGTATTTCTTGGAGAAGATGTGATATGTTTGGGAGAAATGTGGCATTTCTGGACGTAACTGTTCTATTTTGGGGATAAAAGAGGTATTTGTGGGTGAAAAGGTCCTGTTTGAAGGAGGAAACCTGGTATTTCTTGGAGAAGATGTGATATATTTGGGAGAAATCTGGCATTTCTGGAAGAATATGTCCAATTTGTGGGATAAAACAGGTATTTGTGCTTGAAAAGGTCCTATTTGAAGGGGGAAAGCTGGTATTTCTTGGAGAAGATGTGATCTATTTGGGAGAAATGTGGCCTTTCTGGAAGAAACTGTCCTATTTTGGGGATAAAAGAGGTATTTGTGGGTGAAAAGGTCCTATTTGAAGGGGGAAACCTGGTATTTCTTGGAGAAGATGTGATATATTTGGGAGAAATGTGGCATTTCTGGAAGAAACTGTCCTCTTTTGGGGATAAAACAGGTATTTGTGGGTGAAAAGGTCCTATTTGAAGGGGGAAAGCTGTTATTTCTTGGAGAAGATGTGATATATTTGGGAGAAATGTGGCATTTCTGGAAGAAACTGTCCTCTTTTGGGGATCAAAGAGGTATTTGTGGGTGAAAAGGTCCTATTTGAAGGGGGAATCCTGGTATTTCTTGGAGAAGATGTGATATATTTGGGAGAAATGTGGCATTTCTGGAAGAAACTGTCCTCTTTTGGGGATAAAAGAGGTATTTGTGGGTGAAAAGGTCCTGTTTGAAGGGGAACCCAGGTATTTCTTGGAGAAGATGTGATATATTGGGAGAAATGTGGCATGTCTGGAAGAAGCTGTCCTATTTTGGGGATAAAAGAGGTATTAGTGGGTGAAAAGGTCCTATTTGAAGGGGGAAAGCTGGTATTTCTTGGAGAAGATGTGATATATTTGGGAGAAATGTGGCATTTCTGGAAGAAACTGTCCTCTTTTGGGATTAAAAGAGGTATTTGTGGGTGAAAAGGTCGTATTTGAAGGGGAAACCTGGTATTTCTTGGAGAAGATGTGATCTATTTGGGAGAACTCTGGCATTTCTGGAAGAAACTGTCCTATTTTGGGGATAAAAGAGGTATTTGTGGGTGAAAAGGTCCTATTTGAAGGGGAAACCTGGTATTTCTTGGTGAAGATGTGATATATTTGGGAGAAATGTGGCATTTCTGGAAGAAACTGTCGTATTTTGGGGATAAAACAGGTATTTGTGGGTGAAAAGGTCCTATTTGAAGGGGAAACCTGGTATTTCTTGGAGAAGATGTGATATATTTGGGAGAAATGTGGCATTTCTGGAAGAAACTGTCCTATGTTGGGGATAAACAGGTATTTGTGGGTGAAAAGGTCCTATTTGAAGGGGGAAATGTGGTATTTCTTGGAGAAGATGT
>JASCYN010000149.1:30938656-31015013 GCA_030408155.1 Lophura swinhoii
GTTTCCCCCTTCAAATACAACGTTTTCACCCACAAATACCTCTTTTATCCCCAAAAGAGGACAGTTTCTTCCAGAAATGCCACATTTCTCCCAAATATACCACATCTTCTCCAAGAAATACCAGGTTTTCCCCCTTCAAATAGGACCATTTCACCCACAAGTACCTGTTTTATCCCCAAAAGAGGACAGTTTCTTCAAGAAATGCCACATTTCTCCCAAATATATCACATCTTCTCCAAGAAATACCAGGTTTCCCCCTTCAAATAGGACCTTTTCATCCACAAATACCTCTTTTATCCCCAAAATAGGACAGTTTCTTCCATGACATGCCACATTTCTCCCAAATAGATCACATCTTCTCCAAGAAATGGCACGTTTCCCCCTTCAAATAGGACCTTTTCACCCAAAAAATACCTCTTTTATCCCCAAAAGAGGACAGTTTCTTCCTGACATGCCACATTTCTCCCAAAATATATCACATCTTCTCCAAGAAATACCAGCTTTCCCCCCTTCAAATAGGACCTTTTCACCCACAAATACCTGTTTTATCCCCAAAAAGAGGACAGTTTCTCCCAGAAATGCCACATTTCTCCCAAACATATCACTTCTTCTCATAGAATTACCAGCTTTCCCCCTTCAAATAGGACCTTTTCACCCACAAAAAATTCTTTTATCCCCAAAAGAGGACAGTTTCTTCCAGAAATGCCACATTTCTCCCAAATAGATCACATCTTCTCCAAGAAATACCAGGTTTCCCCCTTCAAATAGGACCTTTTCATCCACAAATACCTCTTTTAACCCCAAAAGAGGACAGTTTCTTCCAGAAATGCCACATTTCTCCCAAATATATCACATCTTCTCCAAGAAATACCAGGATTCCTCCTGAAAGAGGACCTTTTCTCCCTCAAATACCAGCCTTCTCCCCCCAAATAGGACATTTTCTACCAGAAATGCCACATTTCTCCCAAACATATCACATCTTCTCCAAGAAATACCACGTTTCCCCTTCAAATAGGACCTTTTCACCCACAAATACCTCTTTTATCCCCAAAGAGGACAGTTTCTTCCAGAAATGGCACATTTCTCCCAAGACATATCACATCTCCTCCACCTTGAAATACCAGGATTCCTCCTGAATAGGAAATTTTCCTCCATAATATCAATCAACAACCTTCTCCCCCCAATAGGACAGTTTCTTCCAGACATGCCACATTTCTCCAAATATATCACATCTTCTCCAAGAAATACCAGGTTTTTCCCCTGGAAATAGGACCTTTTCACCCCACAAATACCTGTTTGATCCCCGAAATAGGACAGTTTCTTCCAGAAATGCCACATTTCTCCCAAATAATCACATCTTCTCCAAGAAATACCACGTTTCCCCCTTCAAATAGGACCTTTTCCCCAAAAAAACGTCTTTTATCCCCAAAAGAGGACAGTTTCTTCAAAGAATGCCAGATTTCTCCCAAATATATCACATCTTCTCCAAGAAATACCAGCTTTCCCCTTCAAATAGGAACTTTTCACCCACAAATACCTCTTTTATCCCCGAAATAGGACAGTTTCTTCCAGACATGCCACATTTCTCCCAAATATATCACATCTCCTCCAAGAAATACCAGGATTCCTCCTGAAATAGGAACTTTTCTCCCACAAATACCTCCCTTCTCCCCCCAAATAGGATATTTTCTACCAGAAAGGCCACATTTCTCCCAAATATATCACATCTTCTCCAAGAAATACCAGGTTTCCCCCTTCAAAATAGGACCTTTTCACCCACAAATACCTCTTTTATCCCCAATAATAGGACATTTTCTTCCAGACATGCCACATTTCTCCGAAATATATCACATCTTCTCCAAGAAATACCAGGGTTCCCCCTTCAAATAGGAACTTTTCACCCACAAATACCTCTTTTATCCCCAAAAGAGGACAGTTTCTTCCAGAAATGCCACATTTCTCCCAAATATATCACATCTTCTCCAAGAAATACCAGCTTTCCCCCTTCAAATAGGACCTTTTCACCCACAAATACCTCTTTTATCCCCAAAAAGACGACAGTTTTCTTCCAGACATGCCACATTTCTCCCAAATATATCACCTCTTCTCCAAGAAATACCAGGTTTCCCCCTTCAAATAGGACCTTTTCACCCACAAATACCTCTTTTATCCCCAAAATAGGACAGTTTCTTCCAGACATGCCACATTTCTCCAAATATAGCACATCTTCTCCAAGAAATACCAGGTTTCCCCCTTCAAATAGGACCTTTTCACCCACAAATACCTCTTTTATCCCCAAAAGAGGACAGTTTCTTCCAGAAATGCCACATTTCTCCCAAATATATCACATCTTCTCCAAGAAATACCAGGTTTCCCCCTTCAAATAGGACCTTTTCACCCACAAATACCTGTTTTATCCCCAAAACAGGACACTTTCTTCCAGAAATGCCACATTTCTCCCAAATAGATCACATCTTCTCCAAGAAATACCAGGATTCATCCTGAAATAGGACCTTCTCACCGAAAACTACCAGCCTTCTCCCCCCAAATTGGACATTTTCTTCCAGAAAGGCCACATTTCTCCCAAATAGATCACATCTTCTCCAAGAAATACCAGGTTTCCCCCCTTCAAATAGGAGATTTCTCCCACAAATACCTGTTTTTATCCCCCAAATAGGACAGTTTCTTCCAGACATGCCACATTTCTCCCAAATATATCACCTCTTCTCCAAGAAATACCAGCTTTCCCCCTTCAAATAGGACCTTCTCACCCACAAATACCTGTTTTATCCCCCAAAATAAGACATTTTCTTCCAGAAAGGCCACATTTCTCCCAAATAGATCACATCTTCTCCAAGAAATACCAGGTTTCCCCTTCAAATAGGACCTTATCACCCACAAATACCTCTATTATCCCCAGAAGAGGACAGTTTCTTCCAGAAATGCCACATTTCTCCAAAATATATCACCTCTTCTCCAAGAAATACCAGGTTTCCCCCTTCAAATAGGACCTTTTCTCCACAAATACCTCTTTTATCCCCAAAATAGGACAGTTTCTTCCAGAAATGCCACATTTCTCCAAAATAGATCACATCTTCTCCAAGAAATAACAGGTTTCCCCCTTCAAATACAACGTTTTCACCCACAAATACCTCTTTTATCCCCAAAAGACGACAGTTTCTTCCAGACATGCCACATTTCTCCCCAAATATACCACATCTTCTCCAAGAAATACCGGCTTTCCCCCTTCAAATATGAACTTTTCACCCACAAATACCTCTTTTATCCCCAAAAGAGGACAGTTTCTTCCAGAAATGCCACATTTCTCCCAAACATATCACATCTTCTCCAAGAAATGCCACGTTTCCCCCCTTCAAATAGGACCTTTTCACCCAAAAAATACCTCTTTTATCCCCAAAAGAGGACAGTTTCTTCCAGACATGCCACATTTCTCCCAAATATATCACATCTTCTCCAAGAAATACCAGGATTCCTCCTGAAAGAGGACCTTTTCTCCCGCAAATACCAGCCTTCCCCCCCAAATAGGACAGTTTCTTCCAGACATGCCACATTTCTCCCAAATATATCGCATCTTCTCCAAGATATACCAGCTTTCCCCCTTCAAATAGGACCTTATCACCCACAAATACCAAATTTTATCCCCAAAATAGGACAGTTTCTGCCAGAAAAGGCCACATTTCTCCCAAACATATCACATCTTCTCCAAGAAATACCAGCTTTCCCCCTTCAAATAGGACCTTTTCACCCACAAATAATTCTTTTATCCCCAAAATAGGACAGTATCTTCCAGAAATGCCACATTTCTCCCAAATATATCACATCTTCTCCAAGAAATACCAGCTTTCCCCTTTCAAATAGGACCTTTTCACCCACAAATACCTCTTTTATCCCCAAAAGAGGACATTTTCTTCCAGACATGCCACATTTCTCCCAAATATATCACATCTTCTCCAAGAAATACCAGCTTTCCCCCTTCAAATAGGACCTTTTCACCCACAAATACCTCTTTTATCCCCAAAAGAGGATAGTTTCTTCCAGAAATGCCATATTTCTCCCAAACATATCACATCTTCTCCAAGAAATACCAGGTTTCCCCCTTCAAATAGGACCTTTTCACCCACAAATACCTCTTATATCCCCAAAAGAGGACAGTTTCTTCCAGAAATGCCACATTTCTCCCAAACATATCACATCTCCTACAAGAAATACCAGGATTCCTCCTGAAATAGGAACGTTTCTCCCACAAATACCACCCTTCTCCCCCCAAATAGGACATTTTCTTCCAGACACGCCACATTTCTCCCAAATACATCACATCTTCTCCAAGAAATACCAGGTTTTCCCCTGGAAATAGGACCTTTTCACCCACAAATACCTGTTCTATCCCCATAAGAGGACAGTTTCTTCCAGAAATGCCACATTTCTCCCAAATATATCACATCTTCTCCAAGAAATACCACGTTTCCCCCTTCAAATAGGACCTTTACCCCAAAAAAAACCACTTTTATCCCCAAAAGTGGAAAGTTTCTTCCAGGAATGCCAGATTTCTCCCAAATATATCACATCTTCTCCAAGAAATACCAGGTTTCCTCCTTCAAATAGGACCTTCTCACCCACAAATACCTCTTTTATCCCCAAAATAGGACAGTTTTTTCCAGACATGCCACATTTCTCCCAAATATATAACATCTTCTCCAAGAAATACCTGCTTTCCCCCTTCAAATAGGACCTTTTCTCCCACAAATACCAGCCTTCTCCTCCCAAATAGGACAGTTTCTTCCAGAAATGCCACATTTCACCCAAACATATCACATCTTCTTCAAGAAATACCAGCTTTCCCCCTTCAAATAGGACCTTTTCACCCACAAATACCTCTTTTATCCCCAAAATAGGACAGTTTCTTCCAGAAATGCCACATTTCTCCCAAATATATCACATCTTCTCCAAGAAATACCAGGTTTCCCCCTTCAAATAGGACCTTTTCACCAACAAATAGCAGGTTTCTCCCCCAAATAGGACAGTTTCTTCCAGAAATGCCACATTTCTCCAAAATATATCACATCTTCTCCAAGAAATACCAGCTTTCCCCCTTCAAATAGGACCTTTTCACCCACAAATACATGTTTTGTCCCCAATAGAGGACAGTTTCTTCCAGACATGCCACATTTCTCCCAAATATATCACATCTCCTTCAAGAAATACCAGCTTTCCACCTTCAAATAGGACCTTTTCACCCACAAATACCTGTTATATCCCCAAAACAGGACGCTATCTTCCAGAAATGCCACATTTCTCCCAAATATATCACATCTTCTCCAAGAAATACCAGCTTTCCCCCTTCAAATAGGACCTTTTCACCCACAAATACCTGTTTTAGCCCCAAAATAGGACAATTTCTTCCAGAAAGGCCACATTTCTCCCAAGTAGATCACATCTTCTCCTAGAAATGCCAGGTTTCCCCCTTCAAATAGGACCTTTCCAACCACAAATACCTTTTTTATCCCCAAAAGAGGACAGTTTCTTCCAGAAATGCCATATTTCTCCCAAACATATCACATCTTCTCCAATAAATACCAGGGTTCCCCCTTCAAATAGGACCTTTTCTCCCACAAATACCTGTTTTATCCCCAAAAGAGGACAGTTTCGTCAAGAAATGGCACATTTCTCCCAAATATATCACATCTCCTCCAAGAAATACCAGGATTCCTCCTGAAATAGGAACTTTTCTCCCACAAATACCACCCTTCTCCCCCCAAATAGGACATTTTCTTCCAGACATGCCACATTTCTCCCAAATATATCACATCTTCTCCAAGAAATACCAGGTTTTCCCCTGGAAATAGGACCTTTTCACCCCCAAATACCTGTTCTATCCCCATAAGAGGACAGTTTCTTCCAGAAATGCCTGATTTCTCCCAAATATATCACATCTTCTCCATGAAATACCACCTTTCCTCCTTCAAATAGGACCGTTTCCCCAAAAAAAACCTCTTTTATCCCCAAAAGAGGACAGTTTCTGCCAGGAATGCCAGATTTCTCCCAAATATATCACATCTTCTCCAAGAAATACCACGTTTCCCCCTTCAAATAGGACCTTCTCACCCACAAATACCTCTTTTATCCCCAAAAGAGGACAGTTTTTTCCAGACATGCCACATTTCTCCCAAATATATCACATCTTCTCCAAGAAATACCAGGTTTCCCCCTTGAATTAGGACCTTTTCTCCATGAAATACCTCTTTTATCCCCAAAATAGGACAGTTTCTTCCAGAAAGGCCACATTTCTCCCAAATATATCACATCTTCTCCAAGAAATACCAGGTTTCCCCCTTCAAATAGGACCTTTTCAACCACTAATACCTCTTTTATCCCCAAAAGAGGACAGTTTCTTCCAGAAATGCCACATTTCTCCCAAATAGATCACATCTTCTCCAAGAAATGCCAGGATTCCTCCTGAAATAGGACCTTCTCACCCAAAACCACCAGTCTTCTCCCCCCAAATTGGACATTCTCTCCCACAAATACCTGTTTTATCCCCAAAGTGGACACTTTCTTCCAGACATGCCACATTTCTCCCAAATATATCACCTCTTCTCCAAGAAATACCAGCTTTCCCCCTTCAAATAGGACCTTTTCTCCCACAAATACCTGTTTTATCCCCAAAAGAGGACAGTTTCTTCCAGAAATGCCACATTTCTCCCAAATATATCACATCTTCTCCAAGAAATACCAGCTTTCCCCCTTCAAATAGGACCTTATCACCCACAAATACCTCTTTTATCCCCAGAAGAGGACAGTTTCTTCCAGAAAGGCCACATTTCTCCCAAATATATCACACCTTCTCCAAGAAATATCAGGTTTCCCCCTTCAAATAGGACCTTTTCACCCACAAATACCTGTTTTATCCCCAAAATAGGAAAGTTTCTTCCAGAAATGCCACATTTCTCCAAAATATATCACATCTTCTCCAAGAAATAACAGGTTTCCCCCTTCAAATACAACGTTTTCACCCACAAATACCTCTTTTATCCCCAAAAGAGGACACTTTCTTCCGGAAATGCCACATTTCTCCCAAATATACCACATCTTCTCCAAGAAATACCTGCTTTCCCCCTTCAAATAGGACCTTTTCACCCACAAGTACCTGTTTTATCCCCAAAAGAGGACAGTTTCTTCCAGAAATGCCACATTTCTCCCAAATATATCACATCTTCTCCAAGAAATACCAGCTTTCCCCCTTCAAATAGGACCTTTACACCCACAAATACCTCTTTTATCCCCAAAAGAGGACAGTTTCTTCCAGAAATGCCACATTTCTCCCAAATAGATCACATCTTCTCCAAGAAATGCCACGTTTCCCCCTTCAAATAGGACTTTTCACCCACAAATACCTCTTTTATCCCCAAAAGAGGACAGTTTCTTCCTGACATTCCAGATTTCTCCCAAATATATCACATCTTCTCATAGAATTACCAGCTTTCCCCCTTCAAATAGGACCTTTTCTCCCATAAATACCTGTTTTATCCCCAAAAGAGGACAGTTTCTCCCAGAAATGCCACATTTCTCCCAAACATATCACATCTTCTCATAGAATTACCAGCTTTCCCCCTTCAAATAGGACCTTTTCACCCACAAAAAATTCTTTTATCCCCAAAATAGGACAGTTTCTTCCAGAAATGCCACATTTCTCCCAAATATATCACATCTTCTCCAAGAAATACCAGGTTTCCCCCTTCAAATAGGACCTTTTCACCCACAAATACCTCTTTAATCCCCAAAACAGGACAGTTTCTGCCAGACATGCCAAATTTCTCCCAAATAGATCACATCTTCTCCAAGAAATACCAGCTTTCCCCCTTCAAATACGACCTTATCACCCACAAATACCTCTTTTATCCCCAAAAGAGGACAGTTTCTTCCAGAAATGCCACATTTCTCCCAAACATATCACTTCTCCTACAAGAAATACCAGGATTCCTCCTGAAATAGGAACTTTTCTCCCACAAATACCACACTTCTCCCCCCAAATAGGACAGTTTCTTCCAGACATGCCTCATTTCTCCCAAATATATCACATCTTCTCCAAGAAATACCAGGTTTTCCCCTTCAAATAGGACCTTTTCACCCACAAAAACCTGTTTGATCCCCAAAAGAGGACAGTTTCTTTCAGAAATGCCACATTTCTCCCAAATATATCACATCTTCTCCAAGAAATACCACGTTTCCCAATTCAAATAGGACCTTTCCCCCAAAAAATCCTCTTTTATCCCCAAAAGAGGACAGTTTCTTCCAAGAATGCCAGATTTCTCCCAAATATATCACATCTTCTCCAAGAAATACCAGCTTTCCCCCTTCAAATAGGACATTTTCACCCACAAATAACTCATTTATCCCCAAAATAGGAAAGTTTTTTCCAGACATGCCACATTTCTCCCAAATATATCACATCTTCTCCAAGAAATACCAGGGTTCCCCCTTCAACTAGGACCTTTTCACCCACAAATACCTCTTTTATCCCCAAAAGAGGGCAGTTTCTTCCAGAAATGCCACATTTCTCCCAAATAGATCACATCTTCTCCAAGATATACCAGCTTTCCCCCTTCAAATAGGACCTTTTCACCCACAAATACCTCTTTTATCCCCAAAATAGGACAGTTTCTTCCAGAAATGCCACATTTCTCCCAAATATATCTCATCTTCTCCAAGAAATACCAGCTTTCCCCATTCAAATAGGACCTTTTCTCCATGAAATACCTCTTTTATCCCCAAAATAGGACAGTTTCTTCCAGAAATGCCACATTTCTCCCAAATATATCACATCTTCTCCAAGAAATACCTGGTTTCCTCCTGAAATAGGAACATTTCTCCCACAAATACCACCCTTCTCCCCCCAAATAGGACATTTTCTACCAGAAAGGCCACATTTCTCCCAAATAGATCACATCTTCTCCAAGAAATATCAGGTTTCCCCCTTCAAATAGGACCTTTTCACCCACAAATACCTCTTTTATCCCCAAAAGAGGACAGTTTCTTCCAGAAATGCCACATTTCTCCCAAATATATCACATCTTCCCCACGAAATAGCAGGATTCCTCCTGAAATAGGACCTTCTCTCCCACAACTACAAGCCTTCTCCCCCGAAATTGGACATTTTCTTCCAGAAATGCCTCATTTCTCCTAAATATATCACATCTTCACCAAGAAATACCACGTTTCCCCCTTCAAATAGGACCTTTTCACCCACAAATACCTCTTTTATCCCCAAAAGACGACAGCTTCTTCCAGAAATGCCACATTTCTCCCAAATATATCACATCTTCTCCAAGAAATACCAGCTTTCCCCCTTCAAATAGGACCTTTTCAACCACAAATACCTGTTTTATCCCCAAAATAGGACAGTTTCTTCCACAAATGCCACATTTCTCCCAAATATACCACATCTTCTCCTAGAAACACCAGGTTTCCCCATTCAAATAGGACCTTTTCTCCATGAAATACCTCTTTTATCCCCAAAAGAGGACATTTTCTTCCAGAAATGCCACATTTCTCCCAAATATATCACATATTCTCCAGGAAATACCAGGTTTCCCCCTGGAAATAGGACCTTTTCAACCACTAATACCTCTTTTATCCCCAAAAGAGGACAGTTTCTTCCAGAAAGGCCACATTTCTCCCAAATATATCACATCTTCTCCAAGAAATGCCAGGATTCCTCCTGAAATAGGACCTTCTCACCCAAAACTACCAGCCTTCTCCCCCCAAATTGGACATTTTCTTACAGAAATGCCACATATCACCCAAATATATCACATCTTCTCCAAGAAATACCAGGATTCCTCCTGAAATAGGACCTTCACACCGAAAACTACCAGCCTTCTCCCACCAAATTGGACATTTTCTTCCAGAAATGCCACATTTCTCCCAAATAGATCACATCTTCTCCAAGAAATTCCGGCTTTCTCCCTTCAAATAGGACATTTTCTCCCACAAATACCTGTTTTATCCCCCAAATAGGACAGTTTCTTCCAGAAATGCCAGATTTCTCCCAAATATATATCATCTTCTCCAAGAAATACCAGCTTTCCCCCTTCAAATAGGACCTTTTCAACCACAAATACCTCTTTTATCCCCAAAATAGGACAGTTTCTTCCAGACATGCCACATTTCTCCCAAATAGATCACATCTTCTCCAAGAAATACCAGGGTTCCCCCTTCAAATAGGAACTTTTCACCCACAGATACCTCTTTTATCCCCAAAAGAGGACAGTTTCTGCCAGAAATGCCACATTTCTCCCAAATATATCACATCTTCTCCAAGAAATACCAGCTTTCCCCCTTCAAATAGGACCTTTTCACCTACAAATACCTCTTTTATCCCCAAAAGAGGACAGTTTCTTCCAGAAATGCCACATTTCTCCCAAATATATCACATCTTCTCCAAGAAATACCAGCTTTCCACCTTCAAATAGGACCTTTTCACCCACAAATACCTGTTTTATCCCCAAAATAGGACAGTTTCTTCCAGAAATGCCTCATTTCTCCCAAATATATCACATCTTCACCAAGAAATACCAGGTTTCCCCCTTCAAATAGGACCTTTTTACCCACAAATACCTCTTTTATCCCCAAAAGAGGACAGTTTCTTCCAGAAATGCCACATTTCTCCCAAATGTATCACATCTTCTCCAAGAAATACCAGGGTTCCTCCTGAAATAGGACCTTCTCTCCCACAACTACAAGCCTTCTCCCCCGAAATTGGACATTTTCTTCAAGAAATGCCTCATTTCTCCGAAATATATCAAATCTTCACCAAGAAATACCACGTTTCCCCCTTCAAATAGGACCTTTTCACCCACAAATACCTCTTTTATCCCCAAAAGAGGACAGTTTCTTCCAGAAAGGCCACATTTCTCCCAAATAGATCACATCTTCTCCAAGAAATACCAGGTTTCCCCCTTCAAATAGGACCTTTTCAACCACAAATACCTGTTTTATCCCCAAAATAGGACAGTTTCTTCCAGACATGCCACATTTCTCCCAAATATATATCATCTTCTCCAAGAAATACCAGGGTTCCCCCTTCAAATAGGACCTTATCACCCACAAATACCTCTTTTATCCCCAAAATAGGACAGTTTCTTCCAGACATGCCACATTTCCCCCAAATAGATCACATCTTCTCCAAGAAATACCTGGTTTCCCCCTTCAAATAGGACCTTTTCACCCACAAATACCTCTTTTATCCCCAAAAGAGGACAGTTTCTTCCAGACATGCCACATTTCTCCCAAATATATCACATCTTCTCCAAGAAATACCAGGTTTCCCACTTCAAATAGGACCTTTTCACCCACTACTACCAGGCTTCTCCCCCCAAATAGGACATTTTCATCCAGAAATGCCACATTTCTCGAAAATATATCACATCTTCTCCAAGAAATACCAGGTTTCCCCCTTCAAATAGGAAATTTTCACCCACAAGTACCTGTTTTATCCCCAAAAGAGGACAGTTTCTTCCAGAAATGCCACTTTTCTCCAAAATACATCACATCGTTTCCAAGAAATACCAGGGTTCCCCCTTCAAATAGGACCTTTTCACCCACAAATACCTCTTTTATCCCCAAAATAGGACAGTTTCTTCCAGAAATGCCACATTTCTCCCAAACATATCACATCTCCTCCAAGAAATACCAGGATTTCTCCTGTAATAGGACCTTTTCTCCCACAAATACCAGCCTTTTCCCCCCAAAATAGGACAGTTTCTTCCAGAATGGCCACATTTCTCCCAAATATATCACATCTTCTCCAAGAAATACCAGCTTTCCCCCTTCAAATAGGACCTTTTCACCCACAAATACCTCTTTTATCCCCAAAAGAGGACAGTTTCTTCCAGAAATGCCACATTTCTCCCAAACATATCACATCTTCTCCAAGAAATACCAGGTTTCCCCCTTCAAATAGGACCTTTTCACCCAAAAAAACTCTTTTATCCCCAAATGAGGACAGTTTCTTCCAGAAATGCCACATTTCTCCCAAATATATCACATCTTCTCCAAGAAATACCAGCTTTCCCCCTTCAAATAGGACCTTTTCACCCACAAATACCTCTTTTATCCCCAAAAGAGGACAGTTTCTTCCAGACATGCCACATTTCTCCCAAATATATCACATCTTCTCCAAGAAATGCCAGGATTCCTCCTGAAATAGGACCTTTTCACCCACAAATACCTCTTTTATCCCCAAAAGAGGACAGTTTCTTCCAGACATGCCTCATTTCTCCCAAATATATCACATCTTCTCCAAGAAATACCAGGATTCCTCCTGAAATTGGACCTTTTCTCCCACAAATACCAGACTTCTCCCCCCAAATAGGACAGTTTCTTCCAGAAATGCCACATTTCTCCCAAATAGATCACATCTTCTCCAAGAAATACCAGCTTTCCCCCTTCAAATAGGACCTTATCACCCACAAATACCTCTTTTATCCCCAAAATAGAACAGTTAAGTCCAGAAATGCCAAATTTCTCCCAAACATATCACATCTTCTCCAAGAAATACCAGCTTTCCTCCTTGAAATAGGACCTTTTCACCCACAAATACCTGTCTTATCCCCAAAAGAGGACAGTTTCTTCCAGACATGCCAGATTTCTCCCAAATATAGCACATCTTCTCCAAGAAATACCAGGTTTCCCCCTTCAAATACGACCTTTTCTCCCACAAATACCTCTTTTATCCCCATAAGAGGACAGTTTCTTCCAGAAATGCCAGATTTCTCCCAAATATATCACATCTTCTCCAAGAAATTCCACGTTTCCCCCTTCAAATAGGAAATTTTCACCCACAAATACCTGTTTTATCCCCAAAAGAGGACAGTTTCTTCCAGGAATGCCAGATTTCTCCCAAATAGATCACATCTTCTCCAAGAAATACCAGGTTTCCCCCTTCAAATAGGACCTTTTCACCCACAAATACCTCTTTTATCCCCAAAAGACGACAGTTTCTTCCAGAAATGCCACATTTCTCCCAAATATATCACATCTTCTCCAAGAAATACCAGCTTTCCCCCTTCAAATAGGACCTTTTCACCCACAAATACCTGTTTTATCCCCAAAAGAGGACAGTTTCTTCCAGAAAGGCCACATTTCTCCCAAATAGATCACATCTTCTCCAAGAAATACCACGTTTCCCCCTTCAAATAGGACCTTTTCACCCACCAATACCTCTTTGATCCCCAAAATAGAACAGTTTCTTCCAGAAATGCCACATTTCTCCCAAATATATCACATCTTCTCCAAGAAATTCCAGCTTTCCCCCTTCAAATAGGACCTTTTCAACCACTAATAGCAGGCTTCTCCCCCAAATAGGACAGTTTCTTCCAGAAATGCCAGATTTCTCCCAAATAGATCACATCTTCTCCAAGAAATACCAGCTTTCCCCCTTCAAATATTACCTTTTCACCCACAAATACCTCTTTTATCCCCAAAAGAGGACAGTTTCTGCCAGACATGCCACATTTCTCCCAAATATATCACATCTCCTTCAAGTAATACCAGCTTTCCCCCTTCAAATAGGACCTTTTCACCCACAAATACCTGTTTTATCCCCAAAACAGGACATTTTCTTCCAGAAATGCCACATTTCTCCCAAATAGATCACATCTTCTCCAAGAAATACCAGCTTTCCCCCTTCAAATACGACCTTTTCACCCACAAATACCTGGTTTAACACCAAAATACGACAGTTTCTTCCAGACATGCCACATTTCTCCCAAATATATCACATCTTCTCCAAGAAATACCAGGTTTCCCCCTTCAAAAGGACCTTTTCACCCACAAATACATGTTTTGTCCCCAAAAGAGGACAGTTTCTTCCAGAAATGCCAAATTTCTACCAAATAGATCACATCTTCGCCAAGAAATACCAGGTTTCCCCCTTCAAATAGGACCTTTTCACCCACAAATACCTCTTATATCCCCAAAAGAGGACAGTTTCTTCCAGAAAGGCCACATTTCTCCCAAACATATCACATCTCCTTCAAGAAATACCAGGATTCCTCCTGAAATAGGACATTTTCTCCCACAAGTACCAGCCTTCTCACCCCAAATAGGACATTTTCTTCCAGAAAGGCCACATTTCTCCCAAATATATCACATCTTCTCTAAGAAATACCAGGTTTTCCCCCTTCAAATAGGACCTTTTCACCCACAAGTACCTGTTTTATCCCCAAAAGAGGACAGTTTATTCCAGAAATGCCACATTTCTCCCAAATATATCACATCTTCTCCAAGAAATACCAGCTTTCCCCCTTCAAATAGGACCTTTTCACCCACAAATACCTCTTTTATCCCCAAAAGAGGACAGTTTCTTCCAGAAATGCCACATTTCTCCCAAATATATCACATCTTCTCCAAGAAATACCAGGGTTCCCCCTTCAAATAGGACCTTTTCAACCACTAATACCTCCTTTATCCCCAAAAGAGGACAGTTTCTTCCAGAAATGCCACATTTCTCCCAAATATATCACATCTTCTCCAAGAAATACCAGGATTCCTCCTGAAATAGGACCTTCTCACCGAAAACTACCAGCCTTCTCCCCCCAAACTGGACATTTTCTTCCAGAAAGGCCACATTTCTCCCAAATATATCACATCTTCTCCAAGAAATACCAGGTTTCCCCCTTCAAATAGGACCTTTTCACCCACAAATACCTCTTTTATCCCCAAAATAGGACAGCTTCTTCCAGACATGCCACATTTCTCCCAATTATATCACATCTTCTCCAAGAAATACCAGGGTTGCCCCTTCAAATAGGACCTTATCACCCACAAATACCTCTTTTATCCCCAAATGGGACAGTTTCTTCCAGAAATGCCACATTTCTCCCAAATATATCACATCTTCTCCAAGAAATACCAGGTTTCCCCCTTCAAATAGGACCTTTTCACCCACAAATACCTCTTTTATCCCCAAAAGAGGACAGTTTCTGCCAGAAAGGCCAGATTTCTCCCAAATATATCACATCTTCTCCAAGAAATACCAGGGTTCCCCCTTCAAATACAACGTTTTCACCCACAAATACCTGTTTTATCCCCAAAAGAGGACAGTTTCTTCCAGAAATGCCACATTTCTCCCAAATAGATCACATCTTCTCCAAGAAATACCAGCTTTCCCCCTTCAAATAGGACCTTATCACCCACAAATACCACTTTTATCCCCAAAATAGGACAGTTTCTTCCAGAAAGGCCACATTTCTCCCAAACATATCACATCTTCTCCAAGAAATACCACGTTTCCCCCTTCAAATAGGACCTTTTCACCCACAAAAAATTCTTTTATCCCCAAAATAGGACAGTTTCTTCCAGAAATGCCACATTTCTCCCAAATATACCACATCTTCTCCAAGAAATATCACATTTCCCCCTTCAAATAGGACCTTTTCACCCACAAATACCTGTTTGATCCCCAAAAGAGGACAGTTTCTTCCAGACATGCCACATTTCTCCCAAATAGATCACATCTTCTCCAAGAAATACCAGGATTCCTCCTGAAAGAGGACCTTTTCTCCCACAAATACCAGCCTTCTCCCCCAAAATAGGACAGTTTCCTCCAGAAATGCCACATTTCTCCCAAACATATCACATCTTCTCCAAGAAATACCAGCTTTCCCCCTTCAAATAGGAACTTTTCACCCACAAATACCTGTTATATCCCCAAAAGAGGACAGTTTCTTCCAGAAATGCCACATTTCTACCAAATATATCACCCCTTCTCCAAGAAATACCAGGTATCCCCTTCAAATAGGACCTTTTCTCCAACAAATTCCTCTTTTATCCCCAAAATAGGACAGTTTCTTCCAGAAAGGCCACATTTCTCCCGAATATATCACATCTCCTTCAAGAAATACCAGCTTTCCCCCTTCAAATAGGACCTTTTCACCCACAAATACCTGTTTCATACCCAAAATAGGACAGTTTCTTCCAGACATGCCACATTTCCCCCAAATAGATCACATCTTCTCCAAGAAATACCAGCTTTCCCCATTCAAATAGGACCTTTTCAACCACTAATACCTCTTTTATCCCCAAAATATGACAGTTTCTTCCAGACATGCCACATTTCTCCCAAACATATCACATCTCCTCCAAGAAATACCAGGATTCCTCCTGAAATAGGAACTTTTCTCCCACAAATACCACCCTTCTCCCCCCAAATAGGACAGTTTCTTCCAGAAATGCCACATTTCTCCCAAATATATCACATCTTCTCCAAGAAATACCAGGTTTTCCCCTGGAAATAGGAACTTTTCACCCACAAATACCTGTTCTATCCCTATAAGAGGACAGTTTCTTCCAGAAATGCCACATTTCTCCCAAATATATCACATCTTCTCCAAGAAATACCAGCTTTCCCCCTTCAAATAGGACCTTTTCACCCACAAATACCTCTTTTATCCCCAAAATAGGACAGTTTCTTCCAGGAATGCCAGATTTCTCCCAAATATATCACATCTTCTCCAAGAAATACCAGCTTTCCCCCTTCAAATAGGACCTTTTCACCCACAAATACCTCTTTTATCCCCAGAAGAGGACAGTTTTTTCCAGACATGCCACATTTCTCCCAAATATATCACATCTTCTCCAAGAAATACCAGGGTTCCCCCTTCAAATAGGACCTTTTCTCCCACAAATACCTCTTTTATCCCCAAAAGAGGACAGTTTCTTCCAGAAATGCCACATTTCTCCCAAATATATCACAACTCCTCCAAGAAATACCAGGTTTCCCCCTTCAAATAGGACCTTTTCTCCATGAAATACCTGTTTTATCCCCCAAATAGGACAGTTTCTTCCAGAAATGCCATATTTCTCCCAAATATATCACATCTTCTCCAAGAAATACCAGGTTTCCCCCTTCAAATAGGACCTATTCAACCACTAATACCTCTTTTATCCCCAAAAGAGGACAGTTTCTTCCGGAAAGGCCACATTTCTCCCAAATATATCACATCTCCAAGAAATGCCAGGATTCCTCCTGAAATAGGACCTTCTCACCCAAAACTACAGGCCTTCTCCCCCCAAATTGGACATTTTCTTCCAGAAAGGCCACATTTCTCCCAAATATATCACATCTTCTCCAAGAAATAGCAGGATTCCTCCTGAAATAGGACATTCTCACCGAAAACTACCAGCCTTCTCCCCCCAAATTGGACATTTTCTTCCAGAAATGCCACATTTCTCCCAAATAGATCACATCTTCTCCAAGAAATACCAGGTTTCCCCCTTCAAATAGGACCTTTTCACCCACAAATACCTCTTTTATCCCCAAAAGAGGACAGTTTCTTCCAGAAATGCCACATTTCTCCCAAATATATCACATCTTCTCCAAGAAATACCACGTTTCCCCCTTCAAATAGGACCTTTTCACCAACAAATACCTCTTTTATCCCCAAAAGAGGACAGTTTCTTCCAGAAATGCCACATTTCTCCCAAATAGATCACATCTTCTCCAAGAAATACCAGGTTTCCCCCTTCAAATAGGACCTTTTCTCCCACAAATACCTGTTTTATCCCCAAAATAGGACAGTTTCTTCCAGAAATGCCACATTTCTCCTAAATAGATCACATCTTCTCCAAGAAATACCAGGTTTTCCCCTGGAAATAGGACCTTTTCACCCAAAAATACCTCTTTTATCCCCAAAAGAGGACAGTTTCTTCCAGAAAGGCCACATTTCTCCCAAACATATCACATCTCCTCCAAGAAATACCAGGATACCTCCGGAAATAGGACCTTTTCTCCCACAAGTACCAGCCTTCTCCCCCCAAATAGGACATTTTCTTCCAGACATGCCACATTTCTCCCAAATATATCGCATCTTCTCCAAGAAATACCAGGTTTTCCCCTTTAAATAGGACCTTTTCACCCACAAATACCTGTTTTATCCCGAAAAGAGGACAGTTTCTTCCAAAAATGCCACATTTCTCCCAAATATATCACATCTTCTCCAAGAAATACCAGCTTTCCCCCTTCAAATAGGACCTTTTCTCCCACAAATACCTCTTTTATCCCCAAAAGAGGACAGTTTCTTCCAGAAATGCCAGATTTCTCCCAAATATATCACATCTTCTCCAAGAAATACCAGGTTTCCCCCTTCAAATAGGACCTTTTCACCCACAAATACCTGTTTTATCCCCAAAAGAGGACAGTTTCTTCCAGAAAGGCCACATTTCGCCCAAATAGATCACATCTTCTCCAAGAAATACCAGCTTTCCCCCTTCAAATAGGACCTTTTCTCCATGAAATACTTCTTTTATCCCCAAAAGAGGACAGTTTCTTCCAGAAATGCCACATTTCTCCCAAATAGATCACATCTTCTCCAAGAAATACCACGTTTCCCCCTTCAAATAGGACCTTTTCACCCACAAATACCACTTTTATCCCCAAAATAGGACAGTTTCTTCCAGAAATGCCACATTTCTCCCAAATATATCACATCTTCTCCAAGAAATTCCAGGTTTCCCCCTTCAAATAGGACCTTTTCACCCACTAATAGCAGGCTTCTCCCCCAAATACGACAGTTTCTTCCAGAAATGCCAGATTTCTCCCAAATAGATCACATCTTCTCCAAGAAATACCAGCTTTCCCCCTTCAAATAGGACCTTTTCACCCACAAATACCTCTTTTATCCCAAAAGAGGACAGTTTCTGCCAGACATGCCACATTTCTCCCAAATATATCACATCTCCTTCAAGAAATACCAGCTTTCCCCCTTCAAATAGGACCTTTTCACCCACAAATACCTGTTTTATCCCCAAAACAGGACATTTTCTTCCAGAAATGCCACATTTCTCCCAAATATATCACATCTTCTCCAAGAAATACCACGTTTCCCCCTTCAAATAGGACCTTTTCACCCACAAATACCTCTTTTATCCCCAAAATACGACAGTTTCTTCCAGACATGCCACATTTCTCCCAAATATATCACATCTTCTCCAAGAAATACCAGGTTTCCCCCTTCAAAAGGACCTTTTCACCCACAAATACATGTTTTGTCCCCAAAAGAGGACAGTTTCTTCCAGAAATGCCAAATTTCTACCAAATAGATCACATCTTCTCCAAGAAATACCAGGTTTCCCCCTTCAAATAGGACCTTTTCACCCACAAATACCTCTTTTATCCCCAAAATAGGACAGTTTCTTCCAGAAAGGCCACATTTCTCCCAAACATATCACATCTCCTTCAAGAAATACCAGGATTCCTCCTGAAATAGGACATTTTCTCCCACAAGTACCAGCCTTCTCAACCCAAATAGGACATTTTCTTCCAGACATGCCACATTTCTCCCAAATATATCACATCTTCTCTAAGAAATACCAGGTTTTCCCCCTTCAAATAGGACCTTTTCACCCACAAGTACCTGTTTTATCTCCAAAAGAGGACAGTTTCTTCAAGAAAGGCCACATTTCTCCCAAATATATCACATCTTCTCCAAGAAATACCAGCTTTCCCCCTTCAAATAGGACCTTTTCACCCACAAATACCTCTTTTATCCCCAAAAGAGGACAGTTTCTTCCAGAAATGCCACATTTCTCCCAAATATATCACATCTTCTCCAAGAAATACCAGGGTTCCCCCTTCAAATAGGACCTTTTCACCCACAAATACCTCTTTTATCCCCAAAATAGGACAGTTTCTTCCAGAAATGCCACATTTCTCCCAAATATATCACATCTTCTCCAAGAAATACCAGGATTCCTCCTGAAATAGGACCATCTCACCGAAAACTACCAGCCTTCTCCCCCCAAACTGGACATTTTCTTCCAGAAAGGCCACATTTCTCCCAAATATATCACCTCTTCTCCAAGAAATACAACGTTTCCCCTTTCAAATAGGACCTTTTCACCCACAAATACCTCTTTTATCCCCAAAAGAGGACAGTTTCTTCCAGAAATGCCACATTTCTCCCAAGTATATCACATCTTCTCCAAGAAATGCCACGTTTCCCCCTTCAAATAGGACCTTATCACCCACAAATACCTCTTTTATCCCCAAAATAGGACAGTTTCTTCCAGAAATGCCACATTTCTCCGAAATATATCACATCTTCTCCAAGAAATACCAGCTTTCCCCCTTGAATTAGGACCTTTTCTCCATGAAATACCTATTTATCCCCAAAAGAGGACAGTTTCTTCCGGAAAGGCCACATTTCTCCCAAATATATCACATCTTCTCCAAGAAATGCCAGGATTCCTCCTGAATTAGGACCTTCTCACCCAAAACTACCAGCCCTCTCCCCCCAAATTGGACATTTTCTTCCAGAAAGGCCACATTTCTCCCAAATATATCACATCTTCTCCAAGAAATACCAGGATTCCTTCTGAAATAGGACCTTCTCACCTAAAACTACCAGCCTTCTCCCCCAAAATTGGATATTTTCTTCCAGACATGCCACATTTCTCCCAAATAGATCACATCTTCTCCAAGAAATACCAGCTTTCCCCCTTCAAATAGGACCTTATCACCCACAAATACCTCTTTTATCCCCAAAATAGGACAGTTTCTTCCAGAAATGCCACATTTCTCCCAAATATATCGCATCTTCTCCAAGAAATACCAGGTTTCCCCCTTCAAATAGGACCTTTTCACCCACAAATACCTCTTTTATCCCCAAAATAGGACAGCTTCTTCCAGACATGCCACATTTCTCCCAAATAGATCACATCTTCTCCAAGAAATACCAGGGTTGCCCCTTCAAATAGGACCTTATCACCCACAAATACCTCTTTTATCCCCAAATGGGACAGTTTCTTCCATAAATGCCACATTTCTCCCAAATATATCACATCTTCTCCAAGAAATACCAGGTTTCCCCCTTCAAATAGGACCTTTTCACCCACAAATACCTCTTTTATCCCCAAAAGAGGACAGTTTCTGCCAGAAAGGCCAGATTTCTCCCAAATATATCACATCTTCTCCAAGAAATACCAGGGTTCCCCCTTCAAATACAACGTTTTCACCCACAAATACCTGTTTTATCCCCAAAAGAGGACAGTTTCTTCCAGAAATGCCACATTTCTCCCAAATATACCACATCTTCTCCAAGAAATACCAGGTTTCCCCCTTCAAATAGGACCTTATCACATACAAATACCACTTTTATCCCCAAAAGAGGACAGTTTCTTCCAGAAAGGCCACATTTCTCCCAAACATATCACATCTTCTCCAAGAAATACCATGTTTCCCCCTTCAAATAGGACCTTTTCACCCACAAAAAATTGTTTTATCCCCAAAAGAGGACAGTTTCTTCCAGAAATGCCACATTTCTCCCAAATATACCACATCTTCTCCAAGAAATATCACGTTTCCCCCTTCAAATAGGACCTTTTCACCCACAAATACCTGTTTGATCCCCAAAAGAGGACAGTTTCTTCCAGACATGCCACATTTCTCCCAAATAGATCACATCTTCTCCAAGAAATACCAGGATTCCTCCTGAAAGAGGACCTTTTCTCCCACAAATACCAGCCTTCTCCCCCAAAATAGGACAGTTTCCTCCAGAAATGCCAAATATCTCCCAAACATATCACATCTTCTCCAAGAAATACCAGCTTTCCCCCTTCAAATAGGAACTTTTCACCCACAAATACCTGTTATATCCCCAAAAGAGGACAGTTTCTTCCAGAAATGCCACATTTCTACCAAATATATCACCCCTTCTCCAAGAAATACCAGGTATCCCCTTCAAATAGGACCTTTTCTCCAACAAATTCCTCTTTTATCCCCAAAATAGGACAGTTTCTTCCAGAAAGGCCACATTTCTCCCAAATATATCACATCTCCTTCAAGAAATACCAGCTTTCCCCCTTCAAATAGGACCTTTTCTCCCACAAATACCTGTTTTATCCCCAAAACAGGACACTTTCTTCCAGAAATGCCACATTTCTCCCAAATATATCACATCTTCTCCAAGAAATATCAGGTTTCCCCCTTCAAATAGGACCTTTTCACCCACAAATACCTGTTTTATCCCCAAAAGAGGACAGTTTCTTCCAGAAAGGCCACATTTCCCCCAAATAGATCACATCTTCTCCAAGAAATACCAGGTTTCCCCCTTCAAATAGGACCTTATCTCCCACAAATACCTGTTTCATACCCAAAATAGGACAGTTTCTTCCAGAAATGCCACATTTCTCCCAAATAGATCACATCTTCTCCAAGAAATACCAGGTTTCCCCCTTCAAATAGGACCTTTTCACCCACAAATACCTCTTTTATCCCCAAAATATGACAGTTTCTTCCAGAAAGGCCACATTTCTCCCAAACATATCACATCTCCTCCAAGAAATACCAGGATTCCTACTGATATAGGAACTTTTCTCCCACAAATACCACCCTTCTCCCCCCAAATAGGACATTTTCTTCCAGACATGCCACTTTTCTCCCAAATATATCACATCTTCTCCAAGAAATACCAGGTTTTCCCCTGGAAATAGGAACTTTTCACCCACAAATACCTGTTCTATCCCCATAAGAGGACAGTTTCTTCCAGAAATGCCACATTTCTCCCAAATATATCACATCTTCTCCAAGAAATACCAGCTTTCCCCCTTCAAATAGGACCTTTTCACCCACAAATACCTCTTTTATCCCCAAAATAGGACAGTTTCTTCCAGGAATGCCAGATTTCTCCCAAATATATCACATCTTCTCCAAGAAATACCAGCTTTCCCCTTCAAATAGGACCTTTTCACCCACAAATACCTCTTTTATCCCCAGAAGAGGACAGTTTTTTCCAGACATGCCACATTTCTCCCAAATATATCACATCTTCTCCAAGAAATACCAGGGTTCCCCCTTCAAATAGGACCTTTTCTCCCACAAATACCTCTTTTATCCCCAAAAGAGGACAGTTTCTTCCAGAAATGCCACATTTCTCCCAAATATATCACAACTCCTCCAAGAAATACCAGGTTTCCCCCTTCAAATAGGAACTTTTCTCCATGAAATACCTGTTTTATCCCCCAAATAGGACAGTTTCTTCCAGAAAGGCCACATTTCTCCAAAATATATCACATCTTCTCCAAGAAATACCAGGTTTCCCCCTTCAAATAGGACCTATTCAACCACTAATACCTCTTTTATCCCCAAAAGAGGACAGTTTCTTCCGGAAAGGCCACATTTTTCCCAAATATATCACATCTCCAAGAAATGCCAGGATTCCTCCTGAAATAGGACCTTCTCACCGAAAACTACCAGCCTTCTCCCCCCAAATTGGACATTTTCTTCCAGAAATGCCATATTTCTCCCAAATAGATCACATCTTCTCCAAGAAATACCAGGTTTCCCCCTTCAAATAGGAACTTTTCACCCACAAATACCTCTTTTATCCCCAAAAGAGGACAGTTTCTTCCAGAAATGCCACATTTCTCCCAAATATATCACATCTTCTCCAAGAAATACCAGGTTTCCCCCTTGAATTAGGACCTTTTCACCAACAAATACCTCTTTTATTCCCAAAAGAGGACAGTTTCTTCCAGAAATGCCACATTTCTCCCAAATATATCACATCTTCTCCAAGAAATACCACGTTTCCCCCTTCAAATAGGACCTTTTCTCCCACAAATACCTGTTTTATCCCCAAAATAGGACAGTTTCTTCCAGAAATGCCACATTTCTCCTAAATAGATCACATCTTCTCCAAGAAATACCAGGTTTTCCCCTGGAAATAGGACCTTTTCACCCACAAATACCTCTTTTATCCCCAAAAGAGGACAGTTTCTTCCAGAAAGGCCACATTTCTCCCAAACATATCACATCTCCTCCAAGAAATACCAGGATACCTCCGGAAATAGGACCTTTTCTCCCACAAGTACCAGCCTTCTCCCCCCAAATAGGACATTTTCTTCCAGACATGCCACATTTCTCCCAAATATATCGCATCTTCTCCAAGAAATACCAGGTTTTCCCCTTCAAATAGGACCTTTTCACCCACAAATACCTGTTTTATCCCCAAAAGAGGACAGTTTCTTCCAAAAATGCCACATTTCTCCCAAATAGATCACATCTTCTCCAAGAAATACCAGCTTTCCCCCTTCAAATAGGACCTTTTCTCCCACAAATACCTCTTTTATCCCCAAAAGAGGACAGTTTCTTCCAGAAATGCCAGATATCTCCCAAATATATCACATCTTCTCCAAGAAATACCAGGTTTCCCCCTTCAAATAGGACCTTTTCACCCACAAATACCTGTTTTATCCCCAAAAGAGGACAGTTTCTTCCAGAAAGGCCACATTTCTCCCAAATAGATCACATCTTCTCCAAGAAATACCAGGTTTCCCTCTTGAATTAGGACCTTTTCTCCATGAAATACCTCTTTTATCCCCAAAAGAGGACAGTTTCTTCCAGACATGCCACATTTCTACCAAATAGATCACATCTTCTCCAAGAAATACCAGGTTTCCAACTTCAAATAGGACCTTTTCACCCACAAGTACATCTTTTATCCCCAAAAGAGGACAGTTTCTTCCAGAAAGGCCACATTTCTCCAAAACATATCACATCCCCTCCAAGAAATACCAGGATTCCTCCTGAAATAGGACCTTTTCTCCCACAAATACCACCCTTCTCCCCCCAAATAGGACATTTTCTTCCAGACATGCCACATTTCTCCCAAATATATCACATCTTCTCCAAGAAATACCAGGTTTCCCCCTTCAAATAGGACCTTTTCACCCACAAATACCTGTTCTATCCCCAAAAGAGGACAGTTTCTTCCAGAAATGCCACATTTCTCCCAAATATATCACATCTTCTCCAAGAAATACCACGTTTCCCCCTTCAAATAGGACCTTTTCCCCAAAAAAACCTCTTTTATCCCCAAAATAGGACAGTTTCTTCCAGAAATGCCACATTTCTCACAAATATATATCATCTTCTCCAAGAAATACCAGGTTTCCCCCTTCAAATAGGACCTTTTCACCCACAAATACCTCTTTTATCCCCAAAATAGGACAGCTTCTTCCAGACATGCCACATTTCTCCCAAATATATCACATCTTCTCCAAGAAATACCAGGGTTCCCCCTTCAAATAGGACCTTTTCTCCCACAAATACCTCTTTTATCCCCAAAATACGACAGTTTCTTCCAGAAATGCCACATTTCTCCCAAATATATCACAACTCCTCCAAGAAATACCAGGTTTCCCCCTTCAATTAGGACCTTTTCTCCATGAAATACCTCTTTTAACCCCAAAAGAGGACAGTTTCTTCCAGAAAGGCCACATTTCTCCCAAACATATCACATCTCCTCCAAGAAATGCCAGGATTCCTCCTTCAAATAGGACCTTTTCTCCCACAACTACCAGCCTTCTGCCCCTTCAAATAGGACATTTTCTTCCAGACATGCCACATTTCTCCCAAATATATCACATCTTCTCCAAGAAATACCAGGTTTCCCCCTTGAATTAGGAAATTTTCACCCACACATTCCTCGTTTATCCCCAAAAGAGGACAGTTTCTTCCAGTCATGCCACATTTCTCCCAAATATATCACATCTTCTCCAAGAAATACCAGGGTTCCCCCTTCAAATAGGACCTTTTCACCCACAAATACCTGTTTGATCCCCTAAAGAGGACAGTTTCTTCCAGACATGCCACATTTCTCCCAAATAGATCACATCTTCTCCAAGAAATACCAGGATTCCTCCTGAAAGAGGACCTTTTCTCCCACAAATTCCAGCCTTCTCCCCCCAAATAGGACAGTTTATTCCAGAAATGCCACATTTCTCCCAAACATATCACATCTTCTCCAAGAAATACCAGCTTTCCCCCTTCAAATAGGACCTCTTCACCCACTAATAGTAGGCTTCTCCCCCCAAATAGGAGAGTTTCTTCCAGAAATGCCAGATTTCTCCCAAATATATCACATCTTCTCCAAGAAATACCAGGTTTCCCCCTTCAAATAGGACCTTTTCACCCACAAATACCTCTTTTATCCCCAAAAGAGGACAGTTTCTTCCAGAAAGGCCACATTTCTCCCAAATATATCACATCTCCTTCAAGAAATACCAGCTTTCCCCCTTCAAATAGGACCTTTTCTCCATGAAATACCTGTTTTATCCCCAAAAGAGGACAGTTTCTTCCAGAAAGGCCACATTTCTCCCAAATATATCACATCTTCTCCAAGAAATACCAGCTTTCCCCCTTCAAATAGGACCTTTTCACCCACAAATACCTCTTTTATCCCCCAAATAGGACATTTTCTTCCAGACATGCCACATTTCTCCCAAATAGATCACATCTTCTCCAAGAAATACCAGCTTTCCCTCTTGAATTAGGACCTTTTCTCCATGAAATACCTCATTTATCCCCAAAGGAGGACAGTTTCTTCCAGACATGCCACATTTCTCCCAAATAGATCACATCTTCTCCAAGAAATACCACGTTTCCGCCTTCTAATAGGAACTTTTCCCCAAAAAAACCTCTTTTATCCCCAAAAGAGGACAGTTTCTGCCAGGAATGCCAGATTTCTCCCAAATATATCACATCTTCTCCAAGAAATACCAGCTTTCCCCCTTCAAATAGGACCTTTTCTCCCACAAATACCTCTTTTATCCCCAAAAGAGGACAGTTTCTTCCAGAAATGCCACATTTCTCCCAAATATATCACAACTCCTCCAAGAAATACCAGGTTTCCCCCTTCAATTAGGACCTTTTCTCCCACAAATACCTCTTTTATCCCCAAAAGAGGACAGTTTCTTCCAGAAAGGCCACACTTCTCACAAATATATCACATCTTCTCCAAGAAATACCAGGTTTCCCCCTTCAAATAGGAACTTTTCTACCACTAATACCTCTTTTATCCCCCAAATTGGACATTTTCTTCCAGAAAGGCCACATTTCTCCAAAATAGATCACATCTTCTCCAAGAAATACCAGGATTCCTCCTGAAATAGGACCTTCTCAGCAAAAACTACCAGCCTTCTCCCCCCAAATGGGACATTTTCCTCCAGAAATGCCACATTTTTCCCAAATATATCACATTTTCTCCATGAAATACCAGCTTTCCCCCTTCAAATAGGACCTTTTCTCCCACAAATACCTGTTTTATCCCCCAAATAGGACATTATCTGCCAGACATGCCACATTTCTCCCAAATATATCACATCTTCTCCAAGAAATACCAGGTTTCCCCCTTCAAATAGGACCTTTTCACCCACAAATACCTCTTTTATCCCCAAAAGAGGACAGTTTCTTCCAGAAATGCCACATTTCTCCAAATATATCACATCTTCTCCAAGAAATACCAGCATTCCCCCTTCAAATAGGACCTTTTCACCCACAAGTACCTGTTTTATCCCCAAAATAGGACAGTTTCTTCCAGAAAGGCCACATTTCTCCCAAACATATCACATCTCCTTCAAGAAATACCAGGATTCCTCCTGAAATAGGAAATTTTCTCCCACAAGTACCAGCCTTCTCACCCCAAATAGGACATTTTCTTCCAGACATGCCACATTTCTCCCAAATATATCACATCTTCTCTAAGAAATACCAGGTTTTCCCCCTTCAAATAGGACCTTTTCACCCACAAGTACCTGTTTTATCCCCAAAAGAGGACAGTTTCTTCAAGAAAGGCCACATTTCTCCCAAATATATCACATCTTCTCCAAGAAATACCAGCTTTCCCCCTTCAAATAGGACCTTTTCACCCACAAATACCTCTTTTATCCCCAAAAGAGGACAGTTTCTTCCAGATATGCCACATTTCTCCCAAATATATCACATCTTCTCCAAGAAATACCAGGGTTCCCCCTTCAAATAGGACCTTTTCACCCACAAATACCTCTTTTATCCCGAAAAGAGGACAGTTTCTTCCAGAAATGCCACATTTCTCCCAAATATATCACATCTTCTCCAAGAAATAGCAGGATTCCTCCTGAAATAGGACATTCTCACCGAAAACTACCAGCCTTCTCCCCCCAAACTGGACATTTTCTTCCAGAAAGGCCACATTTCTCCCAAATATATCACATCTTCTCCAAGAAATACCAGCTTTCCCCCTTCAAATAGGACCTTATCACCCACAAATACCTCTTTTATCCCCAAAATAGGACAGTTTCTTCCAGAAATGCCACATTTCTCCGAAATATATCACATCTTCTCCAAGAAATACCAGCTTTCCCCCTTGAATTAGGACCTTTTCTCCATGAAATACCTATTTATCCCCAAAAGAGGACAGTTTCTTCCGGAAAGGCCACATTTCTCCCAAATATATCACATCTTCTCCAAGAAATGCCAGGATTCCTCCTGAATTAGGACCTTCTCACCCAAAACTACCAGCCTTCTCCCCCCAAATTGGACATTTTCTTCCAGAAAGGCCACATTTCTCCCAAATATATCACATCTTCTCCAAGAAATACCAGGATTCCTTCTGAAATAGGACCTTCTCACCTAAAACTACCAGCCTTCTCCCCCCAAATTGGATATTTTCTTCCAGACATGCCACATTTCTCCCAAATAGATCACATCTTCTCCAAGAAATACCAGCTTTCCCCCTTCAAATAGGACCTTTCCTCCCACAAATACCTGTTTTATCCCCCAAATAGGACAGTTTCTTCCAGAAATGCCACATTTCTCCCAAATATATCGCATCTTCTCCAAGAAATACCAGGTTTCCCCCTTCAAATAGGACCTTTTCACCCACAAATACCTCTTTTATCCCCAAAATAGGACAGCTTCTTCCAGACATGCCACATTTCTCCCAAATATATCACATCTTCTCCAAGAAATACCAGGGTTGCCCCTTCAAATAGGACCTTATCACCCACAAATACCTCTTTTATCCCCAAATGGGACAGTTTCTTCCAGAAATGCCACATTTCTCCCAAATATATCACATCTTCTCCAAGAAATACCAGGTTTCCCCCTTCAAATAGGACCTTTTCACCCACAAATACCTCTTTTATCCCCAAAAGAGGACAGTTTCTGCCAGAAAGGCCAGATTTCTCCCAAATATATCACATCTTCTCCAAGAAATACCAGGGTTCCCCCTTCAAATACAACTTTTTCACCCACAAATACCTGTTTTATCCCCAAAAGAGGACAGTTTCTTGCAGAAATGCCACATTTCTCCCAAATATACCACATCTTCTCCAAGAAATACCAGGTTTCCCCCTTCAAATAGGACCTTATCACATACAAATACCACTTTTATCCCCAAAAGAGGACAGTTTCTTCCAGAAAGGCCACATTTCTCCCAAACATATCACATCTTCTCCAAGAAATACCATGTTTCCCCCTTCAAATAGGACCTTTTCACCCACAAAAAATTGTTTTATCCCCAAAAGAGGACAGTTTCTTCCAGAAATGCCACATTTCTCCCAAATATACCACATCATCTCCAAGAAATATCACGTTTCCCCCTTCAAATAGGACCTTTTCACCCACAAATACCTGTTTGCTCCCCAAAAGAGGACAGTTTCTTCCAGACATGCCACATTTCTCCCAAATAGATCACATCTTCTCCAAGAAATACCAGGATTCCTCCTGAAAGAGGACCTTTTCTCCCACAAATACCAGCCTTCTCCCCCAAAATAGGACAGTTTCCTCCAGAAATGCCACATTTCTCCCAAACATATCACATCTTCTCCAAGAAATACCAGCTTTCCCCCTTCAAATAGGAACTTTTCACCCACAAATACCTGTTATATCCCCAAAAGAGGACAGTTTCTTCCAGAAATGCCACATTTCTACCAAATATATCACCCCTTCTCCAAGAAATACCAGGAATCCCCTTCATATAGGACCTTTTCTCCAACAAATTCCTCTTTTATCCCCAAAATAGGACTGTTTCTTCCAGACATGCCACATTTCTCCCAAATATATCACATCTCCTTCAAGAAATACCAGCTTTCCCCCTTCAAATAGGACCTTTTCTCCCACAAATACCTGTTTTATCCCCAAAACAGGACACTTTCTTCCAGAAATGCCACATTTCTCCCAAATATATCACATCTTCTCCAAGAAATACCAGGTTTCCCCCTTCAAATAGGACCTTTTCACCCACAAATACCTGTTTTATCCCCAAAATAGGACAGTTTCTTCCAGAAAGGCCACATTTCCCCCAAATAGATCACATCTTCTCCAAGAAATACCAGGTTTCCCCCTTCAAATAGGACCTTATCTCCCACAAATACCTGTTTCATACCCAAAATAGGACAGTTTCTTCCAGACATGCCACATTTCTCCCAAATAGATCACATCTTCTCCAAGAAATACCAGGTTTCCCCCTTCAAATAGGACCTTTTCACCCACAAATACCTCTTTTATCCCCAAAATATGACAGTTTCTTCCAGAAAGGCCACATTTCTCCCAAACATATCACATCTCCTCCAAGAAATACCAGGATTCCTACTGATATAGGAACTTTTCTCCCACAAATACCACCCTTCTCCCCCCAAATAGGACATTTTCTTCCAGACATGCCACTTTTCTCCCAAATATATCACATCTTCTCCAAGAAATACCAGGTTTTCCCCTGGAAATAGGAACTTTTCACCCACAAATACCTGTTCTATCCCCATAAGAGGACAGTTTCTTCCAGAAATGCCACATTTCTCCCAAATATATCACATCTTCTCCAAGAAATACCAGCTTTCCCCCTTCAAATAGGACCTTTTCACCCACAAATACCTCTTTTATCCCCAAAATAGGACAGTTTCTTCCAGGAATGCCAGATTTCTCCCAAATAGATCACATCTTCTCCAAGAAATACCAGCTTTCCCCCTTCAAATAGGACCTTTTCACCCACAAATACCTCTTTCATCCCCAGAAGAGGACAGTTTTTTCCAGACATGCCACATTTCTCCCAAATATATCACATCTTCTCCAAGAAATACCAGGGTTCCCCCTTCAAATAGGACCTTTTCTCCCACAAATACCTCTTTTATCCCCAAAAGAGGACAGTTTCTTCCAGAAATGCCACATTTCTCCCAAATATATCACAACTCCTCCAAGAAATACCAGGTTTCCCCCTTCAAATAGGACCTTTTCTCCATGAAATACCTGTTTTATCCCCCAAATAGGACAGTTTCTTCCAGAAATGCCACATTTCTCCAAAATATATCACATCTTCTCCAAGAAATACCAGGTTTCCCCCTTCAAATAGGACCTATTCAACCACTAATACCTCTTTTATCCCCAAAAGAGGACAGTTTCTTCCGGAAAGGCCACATTTCTCCCAAATATATCACATCTCCAAGAAATGCCAGGATTCCTCCTGAAATAGGACCTTCTCACCGAAAACTACCAGCCTTCTCCCCCCAAATTGGACATTTTCTTCCAGAAATGCCATATTTCTCCCAAATAGATCACATCTTCTCCAAGAAATACCAGGTTTCCCCCTTCAAATAGGAACTTTTCACCCACAAATACCTCTTTTATCCCCAAAAGAGGACAGTTTCTTCCAGAAATGCCACATTTCTCCCAAATATATCACATCTTCTCCAAGAAATACCAGGTTTCCCCCTTGAATTAGGACCTTTTCACCAACAAATACCTCTTTTATCCCCAAAAGAGGACAGTTTCTTCCAGAAATGCCACATTTCTCCCAAATAGATCACATCTTCTCCAAGAAATACCAGGTTTCCCCCTTCAAATAGGACCTTTTCTCCCACAAATACCTGTTTTATCCCCAAAATAGGACAGTTTCTTCCAGAAATGCCACATTTCTCCTAAATAGATCACATCTTCTCCAAGAAATACCAGGTTTTCCCCTGGAAATAGGACCTTTTCACCCACAAATACCTCTTTTATCCCCAAAAGAGGACAGTTTCTTCCAGAAAGGCCACATTTCTCCCAAACATATCACATCTCCTCCAAGAAATACCAGGATACCTCCGGAAATAGGACCTTTTCTCCCACAAGTACCAGCCTTCTCCCCCCAAATAGGACATTTTCTTCCAGACATGCCACATTTCTCCCAAATATATCGCATCTTCTCCAAGAAATACCAGGTTTTCCCCTTCAAATAGGACCTTTTCACCCACAAATACCTGTTTTATCCCCCAAATAGGACAGTTTCTTCCAAAAATGCCACATTTCTCCCAAACATATCACATCTTCTCCAAGAAATACCAGCTTTCCCCCTTCAAATAGGACCTTTTCTCCCACAAATACCTCTTTTATCCCCAAAAGAGGACAGTTTCTTCCAGAAATGCCAGATATCTCCCAAATATATCACATCTTCTCCAAGAAATACCAGGTTTCCCCCTTCAAATAGGACCTTTTCACCCACAAATACCTGTTTTATCCCCAAAAGAGGACAGTTTCTTCCAGAAAGGCCACATTTCTCCCAAATAGATCACATCTTCTCCAAGAAATACCAGGTTTCCCTCTTGAATTAGGACCTTTTCTCCATGAAATACCTCTTTTATCCCAATGGAGGACAGTTTCTTCCAGACATGCCACATTTCTACCAAATAGATCACATCTTCTCCAAGAAATACCAGCTTTCCCCCTTCAAATAGGACCTTTTCACCCACAAATACCTCTTTTATCCCCAAAAGAGGACAGTTTCTTCCAGAAAGGCCACATTTCTCCAAAACATATCACATCCCCTCCAAGAAATACCAGGATTCCTCCTGAAATAGGACCTTTTCTCCCACAAATACCACCCTTCTCCCCCCAAATAGGACATTTTCTTCCAGACATGCCACATTTCTCCCAAATAGATCACATCTTCTCCTAGAAATACCAGCTTTCCCCTTCAAATAGGACCTTTTCTCCCACAAATACCTGTTTTATCCCCCAAATAGGACAGTTTCTTCCAGAAATGCCACATTTCTCCCAAATATATCACATCTTCTCCAAGAAATACCAGGTTTCCCCCTTGAATTAGGACCTTTTCTCCATGAAATACCTCTTTTATCCCCAAAAGAGGGCATTTTCTTCCAGAAATGCCACATTTCTCCCAAATAGATCACATCTTCTCCAAGAAATACCAGGTTTCCCCTGGAAATAGGACCTTTTCACCCACAAATATCTGTTCTATCCCCAGAAGAGGACAGTTTCTTCCAGAAATGCCACATTTCTCCCAAATATATCACATCTCCTCCAAGAAATACCACGTTTCCCCCTTCAAATAGGACCTTTTCCCCAAAAAAACCTCTTTTATCCCCAAAAGAGGACGGTTTCTTCCAGAAATGCCAGATTTCTCCCAAATATATCACATCTTCTCCAAGAAATACCAGGTTTCCCCCTTCAAATAGGACCTTTTCAACCACTAATACCTCTTTTATCCCCAAAAGAGGACAGTTTCTTCCAGACATGCCACATTTCTCCCAAATAGATCATATCTTCTCCAAGAAATACCAGCTTTCCCCCTTCAAATAGGACCTTTTCACCCACAAATACCTCTTTTATCCCAAAAGAGGACAGTTTCTTCCAGAAAGGCCACATTTCTCCAAATCATATCACATACCCTCCAAGAAATACCTGGATTGCTCCTGAAATAGGACCTTTTCTCCCACAAGTACCAGCCTTCTCCCCCCAAATAGGACATTTTCTTCCAGACATGCCACATTTCTCCCAAATATATCACATCTTCTCCAAGAAATACCAGGTTTCCCCCTTCAAAGAGGACCTTTTCACCCACAAATACCTGTTCTATCCCCAAAAGAGGACAGTTTCTTCCAGAAATGCCACATTTCTCCCAAATATATCACATCTTCTCCAAGAAACACCACGTTTCCCCCTTCAAATAGGACCTTTTCCCCAAAAAAGCCTCTTTTATCCCCAAAAGAGGACAGTTTCTTCCAGAAATGCCACATTTCTCACAAATATATATTATCTTCTCCAAGAAATACCAGCTTTCCCCCTTCAAATAGGACCTTTTCACCCACAAATACCTCTTTTATCCCCAAAAGAGGACAGTTTCTTCCAGAAAGGCCACATTTCTCCCAAATATATCACATCTTCTCCAAGAAATACCAGGATTCCTCCTGAAATAGGAACTTTTCTCCCAAAAATACCACCCTTCTCCCCCCAAATAGGACACTTTCTTCCTGACATGCCACATTTCTCCCAAATATATCACATCTTCTCCAAGAAATACCAGCTTTCCCCCTTCAAATAGGACCTTTTCACCCACAAATACCTGTTCTATCCCCATAAGAGGACTGTTTCTTCCAGAAATGCCACATTTCTCCCAAATATATCACATCTTCTCCAAGAAATACCACGTTTCCCCTTTCAAATAGGAACTTTTCCTCAAAAAAACCTCTTTTATCCCCAAAAGAGGACAGTTTCTTCCAGGAATGCCAGATTTCTCCCAAATATATCACATCTTCTCCAAGAAATACCAGCTTTCCCCCTTCAAATAGGACCTTTTCACCCACTAATACCTCTTTTATCCCCAAAAGAGGACAGCTTCTTCCAGACATGCCACATTTCTCCCAAATATATCACATCTTCTCCAAGAAATACCAGGGTTCCCCCTTCAAATAGGGCCTTTTCTCCCACAAATACCTCTTTTATCCCCAGAAGAGGACAGTTTCTTCCAGAAATGCCACATTTCTCCCAAATATATCACAACTCCTCCAAGAAATACCAGGTTTCCCCCTTCAATTAGGACCTTTTCTCCATGAAATACCTCTTTTATCCCCAAAAGAGGACAGTTTCTTCCAGAAAGGCCACACTTCTCACAAATATATCACATCTTCTCCAAGAAATACCAGCTTTCCCCCTTCAAATAGGAACTTTTCTATCACTAATACCTCTTTTATCCCCAAAAGAGGACAGTTTCTTCCAGAAATGCCACATTTCTCCCAAATATATCACATCTTCTCCAAGAAATGCCAGGATTCCTCCTGAAATAAGACCTTCTCACCCAAAACTACCAGCCTTCTCCCCCCAAATTGGACATTTTCTTCCAGAAAGGCCACATTTCTCCAAAATATATCACATCTTCTCCAAGAAATACCAGGATTCCTCCTGAAATAGGACCTTCTCAGCAAAAACTACCAGCCTTCTCCCCCCAAATGGGACATTTTCTTCCAGAAATGCCACATTTTTCCCAAATATATCACATCTTCTCCATGAAATACCAGCTTTCCCCCTTCAAATAGGACATTTTCTCCCTCAAATACCTGTTTTATCCCCCAAATAGGACATTATCTGCCAGACATGCCACATTTCTCCCAAATATATCACCTCTTCTCCAAGAAATACCAGGTTTCCCCTTCAAATAGGACCTTTTCACCCACAAATACCTCTTTTATCCCCAAAAGAGGACAGTTTCTTCCAGAAATGCCACATTTCTCCCAAATAGATCACATCTTCTCCAAGAAATAACAGCATTCCCCCTTCAAATAGGAACTTTTCACCCACAAATACCTCTTTTATCCCCAAAAGAGGACAGTTTCTTCCAGAAATGCCACATTTCTCCCAAATAGATCACATCTTCTCCAAGAAATACCAGCTTTCCCCTTGAAATAGGACCTTTTCTCCCACAAATCCCTCTTTTATCCCCAAAAGAGGACAGTTTCTTCCAGAAATGCCACATTTCTCCCAAATATATCACATCTTCTCCAAGAAATACCAGCTTTCCCCCTTCAAATAGGACCTTTTCACCCACAAGTACCTGTTTTATCCCCAAAAGAGGACAGTTTCTTCCAGAAAGGCCACATTTCTCCTAAACATATCACATCTCCTCCAAGAAATACCAGGATTCCTCCTGAAATAGGACCTTTTCTCCCACAAGTACCAGCCTTCTCCCCCCAAATAGGACATTTTCTTCCTGACATGACACATTTCTCCCAGATAGATCACATCTTCTCCAAGAAATACCAGGTTTTCCCCTTCAAATAGGACCTTTTCACCCAAAAATACCTCTTTTATCCCCAAAAGAGGACAGTTTCTTCCAGACATGCCACATTTCTCCCAAATATATCATATCTTCTCCAAGAAATACCAGGTTTCCCCCTTCAAATAGGACCTTTTCACCCACAAATACCTGTTTTATCCCCAAAAGAGGACAGTTTCTTCCAGAAATGCCACATTTCTCCCAAATAGATCACATCTTCTCCAAGAAATACCAGGTTTCCCCCTTCAAATAGGACCTTTTCACCCACAAATACCTGTTTGATCCCCTAAAGAGGAAAGTTTCTTCCAGAAATGCCACATTTCTCCCAAATATATCACATCTTCTCCAAGAAATACCAGGATTCCTCCTGAAATAGGACCTTCTCACCCAAATCTACCAGCCTTCTCCCCCCAAATTGGACATTTTCTTCCAGAAATGCCACATTTCTCCCAAATATATCACATCTTCTCCAAGAAATACCAGGATTCCTCCCGAAATAGGACCTTCTCACCGAAAACTACCAGCCTTCTCCCCCCAAATTGGACATTTTCTTCCAGACATGCCACATTTCTCCCAAATAGATCACATCTTCTCCAAGAAATACCAGCTTTCCCCCTTCAAATAGGACCTTTTCTCCCACAAATACCTGTTTTATCCCCAACATAGGACAGTTTCTTCCAGACATGCCACATTTCTCCCAAATATATCACATCTTCTCCAAGAAATACCAGGTTTTCCCCTGGAAATAGGACCTTTTCACCCACAAATATCTGTTCTATCCCCAGAAGAGGACAGTTTCTTCCAGAAATGCCACATTTCTCCCAAATATATCACATCTCCTCCAAGAAATACCAGGATTCATCCTGAAATAGGAACTTTTCACCCACAAATACCTCTTTTATCCCCAAAAGAGGACAGTTTCTTCCAGGAATGCCAGATTTCTCCCAAATATATCACATCTTCTCCAAGAAATACCAGGTTTCCCCCTTCAAATAGGACCTTTTCACCCACAAATACCTCTTTTATCCCCAAAAGAGGACAGTTTCTTCCAGACATGCCACATTTCCCCCAAATATATCACATCTTCTCCAAGAAATTCCAGGTTTCCCGCTTCAAATAGGACCTTTTCACCCACAAATACCTCTTTTATCCCTAAAAGAGGACAGTTTCTTCCAGACATGCCACATTTCTCCCAAATATATCACATCTTCTCCAAGAAATACCAGCTTTCCCCCTTCAAATAGGACCTTTTCACCCACACATACCTCTTTTACCCCAAAAGAGCTCGGTTTCTATCAGAAAGGCCACATTTCTCCCAAATATATCACATCTTCTCCAAGAAATACCAGGATTCCTCCTGAAATAGGACCTTCTCACCCACAACTACCAGCCTTCTCCCCCCAAATTGGACATTTTCTTCCAGAAATGCCTCATTTCTCCCAAATAGATCACATCTTCTCCAAGAAATACCAGCTTTCCCCTTCAAATAGGACCTTTTCAACCACAAATACCTGTTTTATCCCCAAAAGAGGACAGTTTCTTCCAGAAATGCCACATTTCTCCCAATTATATCACATCTTGTCCAAGAAATACCAGCTTTCCCCCTTCAAATAGGACCTTTTCAACCACAAATACCTGTTTTATCCCCAAAAGAGGACAGTTTCTTCCAGAAATGCCACATTTCTCCCAAATATATCACATCTTCTCCAAGAAATACCAGGTTTCCCCCTTCAAATAGGACCTTTTCTCCATGAAATACCTCTTTTATCCCCAAAAGAGGACATTTTCTTCCAGAAATGCCACATGTCTCCCAAATATATCACATCTTCTCCAAGAAATACCAGGTTTCCCCCTTCAAATATGACCTTTTCAACCACTAATACCTCTTTTATCCCCAAAAGAGGACAGTTTCTTCCGGAAAGGCCACATTTCTCCCAAATATATCACATCTTCTCCAAGAAATACCAGGATTCCTCCTGAAATAGGACCTTCTCACCGATAACTACCACCCTTCTCCCCCCAAATTGGACATTTTCTTCCAGAAAGGCCACGTTTCTCCCAAATATATCACATCTTCTCCAAGAAATACCAGGATTCCTCCTGAAATAGGACCTTCTCACCGAAAACTACCAGCCTTCTCCCCCAAATTGGACATTTTCTTCCAGAAAGGCCACATTTCTCCAAATAGATCACATCTTCTCCAAGAAATACCAGCTTTCCCCTTCAAATAGGACCTTTTCTCCCACAAATACCTCTTTTATCCCCAAAAGTGGACAGTTTCTTCCAGACATGCCACATTTCTCCCAAATATATCACATCTTCTCATAGAATTACCAGCTTTCCCCCTTCAAATAGGACCTTATCACCCACAAATACCTCTTTTATCCCCAAAAGAGGACAGTTTCTTCCAGAAATGCCAGATTTCTCCCAAATATATCACATCTTCTCCAAGAAATACCAGCTTTCCCCCTTCAAATAGGACCTTTTCACCCACAAATACCTCTTTTATCCCCAAAATAGGACAGTTTCTTCCAGACATGCCACATTTTTCCCAAATAGATCACATCTTCTCCAAGAAATACCAGGTTTCCCCCTTCAAATAGGACCTTTTCACCCACAAATACCTCTTTTATCCCCAAAAGAGGACACTTTCTTCCAGAAATGCCACATTTCTCCCAAATAGATCACATCTTCTCCAAGAAATACCAGGTTTCCAACTTCAAATAGGACCTTTTCTCCCACAAATACCTCTTTTATCCCCAAAAGTGGACAGTTTCTTACAGACATGCCACATTTCTCCCAAATAGATCACATCTTCTCCAAGAAATACCAGCTTTCCCCCTTCAAATAGGACCTTTTCACCCACAAATACCTCTTTTATACCCAAAAGAGGACAGTTTCTTCCAGAAATGCCAGATTTCTCCCAAATAGATCACATCTTCTCCAAGAAATACCAGGTTTCCCCCTTCAAATACAACGTTTTCACCCACAAATACCTGTTTTATCCCCAAAATAGGACAGTTTCTTGCAGACATGCCACATTTATTCCAAATATACCACATCATCTCCAAGAAATACCACGTTTCCCCCTTCAAATAGGACCTTTTCACCCACAAATACCTCTTTGATCCTCAAATTGGACATATTCTTCCAGAAATGCCAGATTTCTCCCAAATAGATCACATCTTCTCCAAGAAATACCAGCTTTCCCCCTTCAAATAGGACCTTTTCAACCACAAATACCTCTTTTATCCCCAAAATAGGACAGTTTCTTCCAGACATGCCACATTTCTCCCAAATACATCACATCTTCTCCAAGAAATACCAGCTTTCCCCCTTCAAATAGGACCTTTTCTCCATGAAATACCTCTTTTATCCCCAAAAGAGGACAGTTTCTTCCAGACATGCCACATTTCTCCCAAATAGATCACATCTTCTCCAAGAAATACCAGGTTTCCCCCTTCAAATAGGACCTTTTCAACCACTAATACCTCTTTTATCCCCAAAAGAGGGCAGTTTCTTCCGGAAAGTCCACATTTCTCCCAAATAGATCACATCTTCTCCAAGAAATGCCAGGATTCCTCCTGAAATAGGACCTTCTCACCCAAAACTACCAGACTTCTCCCCCCAAATTGGACATTTTCTTCCAGAAATGCCACATTTCTCCCAAATATATCACATCATCTCCAAGAAATACCAGGATTCCTCCTGAAATAGGACCTTCTCACCGAAAACTACCAGCCTTCTCCCCCTAAATTGGACAGTTTCTTCCAGACATGCCACATTTCTCCCAAATAGATCACATCTTCTCCAAGAAATACCAGCTTTCCCCCTTCAAATAGGACCTTTTCACCCACAAATACCTCTTTGATCCCCAAAAGAGGACAGTTTCTTCCAGAAATGCCACATTTCTCCCAAATAGATCACATCTCCTCCAAGAAATACCAGCTTTCCCCCTTCAAATAGGACCTTTTCAACCACAAATACCTGTTTTATCCCCAAAATAGGACAGTTTCTTCCAGAAATGCCACATTTCTCCCAAATAGATCACATCTTCTCCAAGAAATAACAGGTTTCCCCCTTCAAATAGGACCTTTTCTCCATGAAATACCTCTTTTATCCCCAAAATAGGACAGTTTCTTCCAGAAATGCCACATTTCTCCCAAATATATCACATCTTCTCCAAGAAATACCAGGTTTCCCCCTTCAAATAGGACCTTTTCTCCCACAAATACCTCTTTTATCCCCAAAAGAGGACAGTTTCTTCCGGAACGTCCACATTTCTCCCAAATAGATCACATCTCCTCCAAGAAATGCCAGGATTCCTCCTGAAATAGGACCTTCTCACCCAAAACTACCAGATTTCTCCCCCCAAATTGGACATTTTCTTCCAGAAAGGCCACATTTCTCCCAAATATATCACATCTTCTCCAAGAAATACCAGGATTCCTCCTGAAATAGGACCTTCTCACCGAAAACTACCAGCCTTCTTCCCCTAAATTGGACATTTTATTCCAGAAATGCCACATTTCTCCCAAATAGATCACATCATCTCCAAGAAATACCAGCTTTCCCCCTTCAAATTGGACCTTTTCTCCCACAAATACCTGTTTTATCCCCCAAATAGGACAGTTTCTTCCAGAAATGCCACATTTCTCCCAAATATATCACATCTTCTCCAAGAAATACCAGGTTTCCCCCTTCAAATAGGACCTTTTCACCCACAAATACCTGTTTTATCCCCAAAATACGACAGTTTCTTCCAGAAATGCCACATTTCTCCCAAATATATCACATCTTCTCCAAGAAATACCAGGGTTCCCCCTTCAAATAGGACCTTATCACCCACAAATACCTCTTTTATCCCCAAAAGAGGACAGTTTCTTCCAGAAATGCCACATTTCTCCCAAATGCATCACATCTTCTCCAAGAAATACCAGCTTTCCAACTTCAAATAGGACCTTCTCACCCAAAACTACCAGCCTTCTCCCCCCAAATTGGACATTTTCTTCCAGAAAGGCCACATTTCTCCAAAATAGATCACATCTTCTCCAAGAAATACCAGGTTTCCCCCTTCAAATACAACGTTTTCACCCACAAATACCTGTTTTATCCCCAAAATAGGACAGTTTCTACCAGAAATGCCACATTTCTCCCAAATAGATCACATCTTCTCCAAGAAATACCAGGATTCCTCCTGAAATAGGACCTTCTCACCCACTAATACCAGGCTTCTCCCCTCAAATGGGACAGTTTCTTCCAGAAATGCCTCATTTCTCCCAAATATATCACATCTTCTCCAAGAAATACCAGGTTTCCCCCTTCAAATAGGACCTTTTCACCCTCAAATACCTCTTTTATCCCCAAAAGAGGACAGTTTCTTCCGGAAAGGCCACATTTCTCCCAAATATATCACATCTTCTCCAAGAAATACCAGGTTTCCCCCTTCAAATAGGACCTTATCACCCACATATACCTCTTTTATCCCCAAAAGAGGACAGTTTCTTCCAGAAATGCCACATTTCTCCCAAATAGATCACATCTTCTCCAAGAAATACCAGGTTTCCCCCTTCAAATAGGACCTTTTCACCCACAAATACCTCTTTTATCCCCAAAAGAGGACAGTTTCTTCCAGAAATGCCACATTTCTCCCAAATATATCACATCTTCTCCAAGAAATACCAGGTTTCCCCCTTCAAAGAGGACCTTTTCACCCACAAATACCTGTTTTATCCCCAAAAGAGGACAGTTTATTCCAGAAAGGCCACATTTCACCCAAATAGATCACACCTTCTCCAAGAAATACCAGCTTTCCACCTTCAAATAGGACCTTTTCAACCACAAATACCTGTTTTATCCCTCAAATTGGACATATTCTTCCAGAAATGCCACATTTCTCCCAAATAGATCACATCTTCTCCAAGAAATACCAGGATTCCTCCTTCAAACAGGACCTTTTCACCCACAAATACCTCTTTTATCCCCAAAATAGAACAGTTACGCCCAGAAATGCCACATTTCTCCCAAACATATCACATCTTCTCCAAGAAATACCACGTTTCCCCCTTCAAATAGGACCTTTTCACCCACAAATACCTCTTTTATCCCCAAAAGAGGACAGTTTCTTCCAGAAAGGCCACATTTCTCCCAAATAGATCACATCTTCTCCAAGAAATACCTGGTTTCCCCCTTCAAATAGGAACTTTTCACCCACAAATACCTCTTTTATCCCCAAAAGAGGACAGTTTCTTCCAGACATGCCACATTTCTCCCAAATATATCACATCTTCTCCAAGAAATACCAGGGTTCCCCCTTCAAATAGGACCTTTTCACCCACAAATACCTCTTTTATCCCCAAAATAGGACAGTTTCTTCCAGAAATGCCACATTTCTCCCAAATATATCACAACTTCTACAAGAAATACCAGGATTCCTCCTGAAATAGGACCTTCCCACCCACAACTACCAGCCTTCTCCCCACAAATTGGACATATTCTTCCAGAAATGCCTCATTTCTCCCAAATATATCACATCTTCTCCAAGAAATACCAGCTTTCCCCCTTCAAATAGGACCTTTTCACCCACAAATACCTCTTTTATCCCCAAAAGAGGACAGTTTCTTCCAGAAATGCCACATTTCTCCCAAACATATCACATCTTCTCCAAGAAATACCAGGTTTCCCCCTTCAAATAGGACCTTTTCAACCACAAATACCTCTTTTATCCCCAAAAGAGGACAGTTTCTTCCAGAAATGCCACATTTCTCCCAAATAGATCACATCTTCTCCAAGAAATACCAGGTTTCCCCCTTGAATTAGGACCTTTTCTCCATGAAATACCTCTTTTATCCCCAAAAGAGGACATTTTCTTCCAGAAATGCCACATGTCTCCCAAATATATCACATCTTCTCCAAGAAATACCAGGTTTCCCCCTTCAAATAGGACCTTTTCAACCACTAATACCTCTTTTATCCCCAAAAGAGGACAGTTTCTTCCAGAAAGGCCACATTTCTCCCAAATATATCACATCTTCTCCAAGAAATGCCAGGATTCCTCCTGAAATAGGACCTTCTAACCACAAACTAACAGCCTTCTCCCCCCAAATTGGACATTTTCTTCCAGAAAGGCCACATTTCTCCCAAATATATCACATCTTCTCCAAGAAATACCAGGATTCCTCCTGAAATAGGACCTTCTCACCGAAAACTACCAGCCTTCTCCCCCCAAATTGGACATTTTCTTCCAGAAAGGCCACATTTCTCCCCAATAGATCACATCTTCTCCTAGAAATACCTGCTTTCCCCCTTCAAATAGGACCTTTTCACCCACAAATACCTCTTTTATCCCCAAAAGTGGATAGTTTCTTCCAGACATGCCACATTTCTCCCAAATAGATCACATCTTCTCCAAGAAATACCAGGTTTCCCCCTTCAAATAGGACCTTTTCACCCACAAATACCTCTTTTATCCCCAAAAGAGGACAGTTTCTTCCAGAAATGCCAGATTTCTCCCAAATATATCACATCTTCAAGAAATAACAGGTTTCCCCCTTCAAATACAACGTTTTCACCCACAAATACCTGTTTTATCCCCAAAATCGGACAGTTTCTTCCAGACATGCCACATTTATTCCAAATATACCACATCTTCTCCAAGAAATACCAGCTTTCCCCCTTCAAATAGGACCTTTTCACCCACAAATACCTCTTTTATCCCTCAAATTGGACATATTCTTCCAGAAATGCCAGATTTCTCCCAAATATATCACATCTTCTCCAAGAAATACCAGGTTTCCCCCTTCAAATAGGACCTTTTCACCCACAAATACCTGTTTTATCCCCAAAAGAGGACAGTTTCTTCCAGAAATGCCACATTTCTCCCAAATATATCACATCTTCTCCAAGAAATAACAGGTTTCCCCCTTCAAAGAGGACCTTTTCACCCACAAATACCTGTTTTATCCCCAAAATAGGACAGTTTCTTCCAGACATGCCACATTTATTCCAAATATACCACATCTTCTCCAAGAAATACCACGTTTCCCCCTTCAAATAGGAACTTTTCACCCACAAATACCTCTTTTATCCCCAAAAGAGGACATTTTCTTCCGGAAAGGCCACATTTCTCCCAAATATATCACATCTTCTCCAAGAAATGCCAGGATTCCTCCTGAAATAGGACCTTCTCACCACAAACTACCAGCCTTCTCCCCACAAATTGGACATTTTCTTCCAGAAAGGCCACATTTCTCCCAAATATATCACATCTTCTCCAAGAAATACCAGGATTCCTCCTGAAATAGGACCTTCTCACCGAAAACTACCAGCCTTCTCCCCCCAAATTGGACATTTTCTTCCAGAAAGGCCACATTTCTCCCCAATAGATCACATCTTCTCCAAGAAATACCAGCTTTCCCCCTTCAAATAGGACCTTTTCGCCCACAAATACCTATTTTATCCCCAAAAGAGGACCGTTTCTTCCAGAAATGCCACATTTCTCCCAAATATATCACATCTTCTCCAAGAAATAACAGGTTTCCCCCTTCAAATACAACGTTTTCACCCACAAATACCTGTTTTATCCCCAAAAGAGGACAGTTTCTTCCAGACATGCCACATTTATTCCAAATATACCACATCTTCTCCAAGAAATACCACGTTTCCCCTTCAAATAGGACCTTTTCACCCACAAATACCTCTTTTATCCCTCAAATTGGACATATTCTTTCAGAAATGCCAGATTTCTCCCAAATATATCACATCTTCTCCAAGAAATACCAGGTTTCCCCCTTCAAATACGACCTTTTCTCCCACAAATACCTCTTTTATCCCCAAAAGTGGACAGTTTCTTCCAGACATGCCACATTTCTCCCAAATAGATCACATCTTCTCCAAGAAATACCAGGTTTCCCCCTTCAAATAGGACCTTTTCACCCACAAATACCTCTTTTATCCCCAAAAGAGGACAGTTTCTTCCAGAAATGCCACATTTCTCCCAAATATATCACATCTTCTCCAAGAAATAACAGGTTTCCCCCTTCTAATACAACGTTTTCACCCACAAATACCAGTTTTATCCCCAAAAGAGGACATTTTTCTTCCAAACATGCCACATTTATTCCAAGTATACCACATCTTCTCCAAGAAATACCACGTTTCCCCTTCAAATAGGACCTTTTCACCCACAAATACCTCTTTTATCCCTCAAATTGGACATATTCTTCCAGAAATGCCAGATTTCTCCCAAATATATCACATCTTCTCCAAGAAATACCAGGTTTCCCCCTTCAAATAGGACCTTTTTACCCACAAATACCTGTTTTATCCCCAAAATACGACAGTTTCTTCCAGAAATGCCACATTTCTCCCAAATAGATCACATCTTCTCCAAGAAATACCAGGTTTTCCCCTTCAAATAGGACCTTTTCACCCACAAATACCTGTTTTATCCCCAAAAGAGGACAGTTTCTTCCAGACATGCCACATTTCTCCCAAATAGATCACATCTTCTCCAAGAAATACCAGGTTTCCCCCTTCAAAAACGACCTTTTCACCCACAAATACCTCTTTTATCCCCAAAAGAGGACAGTTTCTTCCAGAAAGGCCACATTTCTCCCAAACATATCACATCTCCTCCAAGAAATACCAGGATTCCTCCTGAAATAGGACCTTTTCTCCCACAAGTACCAGCCTTCTCCCTCCAAATAGGACTTTTTCTTCCAGACATGCCTCATTTCTCCCAAATATATCACATCTTCTCCAAGAAATACCAGGTTTCCCCCTTGAATTAGGAACTTTTCACCCACACATTCCTCTTTTATCCCCAAAAGAGGACAGTTTTTTCCAGACATGCCACATTTCTCCCAAATATATCACATCTTCTCCAAGAAATAGGAGGATTCCTCCTGAAATAGGACCTCCTCACCCACAACTACCAGCCTTCTCCCCACAAATTGGACATTTTCTTCCAGAAATGCGTCATTTCTCCCAAATATATTACATCTTCTCCAAGAAATACCAGCTTTCCCCCTTCAAATAGGACCTTTTCACCCACAAATACCTCTTTGATCCCCAAAAGAGGACAGTTTCTTCCAGAAATGCCACATTTCTCCCAAATAGATCACATCTTCTCCAAGAAATACCAGGTTTCCCCCTTCAAATAGGACCTTTTCAACCACTAATACCTGTTTTATGCCCAAAATAGGACAGTTTCTTCCAGAAATGCCACATTTCTCCCAAATATATCACATCTTCTCCAAGAAATACCAGGTTTCCCCCTTCAAATAGGACCTTTTCACCCAAAAAAACTCTTTTATCCCCAAATGAGGACAGTTTCTTCCAGAAATGCCACATTTCTCCCAAATATATCACATCTTCTCCAAGAAATACCAGCTTTCCCCCTTCAAATAGGACCTTTTCACCCACAAATACCTCTTTTATCCCCAAAAGAGGACAGTTTCTTTCAGAAATGCCACATTTCTCCCAAATAGATCACATCTTCTCCAAGAAATACCAGGTTTCCCCCTTCAAATAGGACCTTTTCTACCACTAATACCTCTTTTATCCCCAAAAGAGGACAGTTTCTTCCGGAAAGTCCACATTTCTCCCAAATAGATCACATCTTCTCCAAGAAATGCCAGGATTCCTCCTGAAATAGGACCTTCTCACCGAAAACTACCAGCCTTCTCCCCCCAAATTGGACATTTTCTTCCGGAAATGCCACATTTCTCCCAAATATATCACATCTTCTCCAAGAAATACCAGGATTCCTCCTGAAATAGGACCTTCTCACCGAAAACTACCAGCCTTCTCCCCCTAAATTGGACATTTTCTTCCAGAAAGGCCACATTTCTCCCAAATAGATCACATCTTCTCCAAGAAATACCAGCTTTCCCCCTTCAAATAGGACCTTTTCTCCCACAAATACCTGTTTTATCCCCCAAATAGGACAGTTTCTTCCAGAAATGCCACATTTCTCCCAAATATATCACATCTTCTCCAAGAAATACCAGTTTTCCCCCTTCAAATAGGACCTTTTCACCCGCAAATACCACTTTGATCACCAAAAGAGGACAGCTTCTTCCAGAAATGCCACATTTCTCCCAAATATATCACATCTTCTCCAAGAAATACCAGGGTTCCCCCTTCAAATAGGACCTTATCACCCACAAATACCTCTTTTATCCCCAAAAGAGGACAGTTTCTTCCAGAAATGCCACATTTCTCCCAAATACATCACATCTTCTCCAAGAAATACCAGGTTTCCAACTTCAAATAGGACCTTCTCACCGAAAACTACCAGCCTTCTCCCCCCAAATTGGACATTTTCTTCCAGAAAGGCCACATTTCTCCCAAATAGATCACATCTTCTCCAAGAAATAACAGGTTTCCCCCTTCAAATAGGACCTTTTCTCCCACAAATACCTCTTTTATCCCCAAAAGAGGACAGTTTCTTCCAGAAAGGCCACATTTCTCCCAAACATATCACATCTCCTCCAAGAAATACCAGGATTCCTCCTGAAATCGGACCTTTTCTCCCACAGGTACCAGCCTTCTCCCCCAAATAGGACTTTTTCTTCCAGACATGCCACATTTCTCCCAAATATATCACATCTTCTCCAAGAAATACCAGCTTTCCCCATTCAAATAGGACCTTTTCACCCACAAATACCTCTTTTATCCCCAAAAGAGGACAGTTTTTTCCAGAAATGCCACATTTCTCCCAAATAGATCACATCTTCTCCAAGAAATACCAGCTTTCCCCCTTCAAATAGGACCTTTTCACCCACAAATACCTGTTTTATTCCCAAAGTAGGACAGTTTCTTCCAGAACTGGCACATTTCTCCCAAATAGATCACATCTTCTCCATGAAATACCAGGATTTCTCCTGAAATAGGACCTTCTCACCCACTAATACCAGGCCTCTCCCCCCAAATGGGACAGTTTCTTCCAGAAATGCCACATTTCTCCCAAATATATCACATCTTCTCCAAGAAATACCAGGTTTCCCCCTTCAAATAGGACCTTTTCACCCACAAATACCTCTTTTATCCCCAAAAGAGGACAGTTTCTTCCAGAAAGGCCACATTTCTCCCAAATATATCACATCTTCTCCAAGAAATACCAGGTTTCCCCCTTCAAATAGGACATGTTCAACCACAAATACCTGTTTTATGCCCAAAATACGACAGTTTCTTCCAGAAATGCCACATTTCTCCCAAATAGATCACATCTTCTCCAAGAAATACCAGGTTTCCCCCTTGAATTAGGACCTTTTCTCCCACAAATACCTCTTTTATCCCCAAAAGAGGACATTTTCTTCCAGAAATGCCACATTTCTCCCAAATATATCACATCTTCTCCAAGAAATAACTGGTTTCCCCCTGGAAATAGGACCTTTTCGAACACTAATACCTCTTTTATCCCCAAAAGAGGACAGTTTCTTCCAGACATGCCACATTTCTCCCAAATATATCACATCTTCTCCAAGAAATACCAGGGTTCCCCCTTCAAATAGGACCTTTTCACCCACAAATACCTCTTTTATCCCCAAAATAGGACAGTTTCTTCCAGAAATGCCACATTTCTCCCAAATATATCACATCTTCTCCAAGAAATACCAGGATTCCTCCTGAAATAGGACCTTCTCACCCACAACTACCAGCCTTCTCCCCACAAATTGGACATTTTCTTCCAGAAATGCCTCATTTCTCCCAAATATATCACATCTTCTCCAAGAAATACCAGGTTTCCCCCTTCAAATAGGACCTTTTCAACCACAAATACCTCTTTTATCCCCAAAAGAGGACAGTTTCTTCCAGAAATGCCACATTTCTCCCAAACATATCACATCTTCTCCAAGAAATACCAGCTTTCCCCCTTCAAATAGGACCTTTTCAACCACAAATACCTGTTTTATCCCCAAAAGAGGACAGTTTCTTCCAGAAATGCCACATTTCTCCCAAATAGATCACATCTTCTCCAAGAAATACCAGGTTTCCCCCTTGAATTAGGACCTTTTCTCCATGAAATACCTCTTTTATCCCCAAAAGAGGACATTTTCTTCCAGAAATGCCACATGTCTCCCAAATATATCACATCTTCTCCAAGAAATACCAGGTTTCCCCCTTCAAATAGGACCTTTTCAACCACTAATACCTCTTTTATCCCCAAAAGAGGACAGTTTCTTCCGGAAAGGCCACATTTCTCCCAAATATATCACATCTTCTCCAAGAAATGCCAGGATTCCTCCTGTAATAGGACCTTCTCACCGAAAACTACCAGCCTTCTCCCCCCAAATTGGACATTTTCTTCCAGAAAGGCCACATTTCTCCCCAATAGATCACATCTTCTCCAAGAAATACCAGCTTTCCCCCTTCAAATACGACCTTTTCTCCCACAAATACCTCTTTTATCCCCAAAAGTGGACAGTTTCTTCCAGACATGCCACATTTCTCCCAAATAGATCACATCTTCTCCAAGAAATACCAGGTTTCCCCCTTCAAATAGGACCTTTTCACCCACAAATACCTCTTTTATCCCCAAAAGAGGACAGTTTCTTCCAGAAATGCCACATTTCTCCCAAATATATCACATCTTCTCCAAGAAATAACAGGTTTCCCCCTTCTAATACAACGTTTTCACCCACAAATACCAGTTTTATCCCCAAAAGAGGACATTTTCTTCCAAACATGCCACATTTATTCCAAGTATACCACATCTTCTCCAAGAAATACCACGTTTCCCCTTCAAATAGGACCTTTTCACCCACAAATACCTCTTTTATCCCTCAAATTGGACATATTCTTCAGAAATGCCAGATTTCTCCCAAATATAGCACATCTTCTCCAAGAAATACCAGGTTTCCCCCTTCAAATAGGACCTTTTCACCCACAAATACCTGTTTTATCCCCAAAATACGACAGTTTCTTCCAGAAATGCCACATTTCTCCCAAATAGATCACATCTTCTCCAAGAAATACCAGGTTTTCCCCTTCAAATAGGACCTTTTCACCCACAAATACCTGTTTTATCCCCAAAAGAGGACAGTTTCTTCCAGACATGCCACATTTCTCCCAAATAGATCACATCTTCTCCAAGAAATACCAGGTTTCCCCCTTCAAATACGACCTTTTCACCCACAAATACCTCTTTTATCCCCAAAAGAGGACAGTTTCTTCCAGAAAGGCCACATTTCTCCCAAACATATCACATCTCCTCCAAGAAATACCAGGATTCCTCCTGAAATAGGACCTTTTCTCCCACAAGTACCAGCCTTCTCCCTCCAAATAGGACTTTTTCTTCCAGACATGCCTCATTTCTCCCAAATATATCACATCTTCTCCAAGAAATACCAGGTTTCCCCCTTGAATTAGGAACTTTTCACCCACACATTCCTCTTTTATCCCCAAAAGAGGACAGTTTTTTCCAGACATGCCACATTTCTCCCAAATATATCACATCTTCTCCAAGAAATAGCAGGATTCCTCCTGAAATAGGACCTCCTCACCCACAACTACCAGCCTTCTCCCCACAAATTGGACATTTTCTTCCAGAAATGCCTCATTTCTCCCAAATATATTACATCTTCTCCAAGAAATACCAGCTTTCCCCCTTCAAATAGGACCTTTTCACCCACAAATACCTCTTTGATCCCCAAAAGAGGACAGTTTCTTCCAGAAATGCCACATTTCTCCCAAATAGATCACATCTTCTCCAAGAAATACCAGGTTTCCCCCTTCAAATAGGACCTTTTCAACCACTAATACCTGTTTTATGCCCAAAATAGGACAGTTTCTTCCAGAAATGCCACATTTCTCCCAAATATATCACATCTTCTCTAAGAAATACCAGGTTTCCCCCTTCAAATAGGACCTTTTCTCCATGAAATACCTGTTTTATCCCCAAAAGAGGACAGTTTCTTTCAGAAATGCCACATTTCTCCCAAATAGATCACATCTTCTCCAAGAAATACCAGGTTTCCCCCTTCAAATAGGACCTTTTCTACCACTAATACCTCTTTTATCCCCAAAAGAGGACAGTTTCTTCCGGAAAGTCCACATTTCTCCCAAATAGATCACATCTTCTCCAAGAAATGCCAGGATTCCTCCTGAAATAGGACCTTCTCACCGAAAACTACCAGCCTTCTCCCCCCAAATTGGACATTTTCTTCCGGAAATGCCACATTTCTCCCAAATATATCACATCTTCTCCAAGAAATACCAGGATTCCTCCTGAATTAGGACCTTCTCACCGTAAACTACCAGCCTTCTCCCCCCAAATTGGACATTTTCTTCCAGAAAGGCCACATTTCTCCCAAATAGATCACATCTTCTCCAAGAAATACCAGCTTTCCCCCTTCAAATAGGACCTTTTCTCCCACAAATACCTGTTTTATCCCCCAAATAGGACAGTTTCTTCCAGAAATGCCACATTTCTCCCAAATATATCACATCTTCTCCAAGAAATACCAGTTTTCCCCCTTCAAATAGGACCTTTTCACCCACAAATACCACTTTGATCACCAAAAGAGGACAGCTTCTTCCAGAAATGCCAAATTTCTCCCAAATATATCACATCTTCTCCAAGAAATACCAGGGTTCCCCCTTCAAATAGGACCTTTTCACCCACAAATACCTCTTTTATCCCCAAAAGAGGACAGTTTCTTCCAGAAATGCCACATTTCTCCCAAATACATCACATCTTCTCCAAGAAATACCAGGTTTCCAACTTCAAATAGGACCTTCTCACCGAAAACTACCAGCCTTCTCCCCCCAAATTGGACATTTTCTTCCAGAAAGGCCACATTTCTCCCAAATAGATCACATCTTCTCCAAGAAATAACAGGTTTCCCCCTTCAAATACAACGTTTTCTCCCACAAATACCTCTTTTATCCCCAAAAGAGGACAGTTTCTTCCAGAAAGGCCACATTTCTCCCAAACGTATCACATCTCCTCCAAGAAATACCAGGATTCCTCCTGAAATCGGACCTTTTCTCCCACAGGTACCAGCCTTCTCCCCCCAAATAGGACTTTTTCTTCCAGACATGCCACATTTCTCCCAAATAGATCACATCTTCTCCAAGAAATACCAGCTTTCCCCCTTCAAATAGGACCTTTTCACCCACAAATACCTCTTTTATCCCCAAAAGAGGACAGTTTTTTCCAGACATGCCACATTTCTCCCAAATAGATCACATCTTCTCCAAGAAATACCAGGTTTCCCCCTTCAAATAGGACCTTTTCACCCACAAATACCTCTTTTATCCTCAAAAGAGGACAGTTTCTTCCAGAAATGCCACATTTCTCCCAAATAGATCACATCTTCTCCAAGAAATACCAGCTTTCCCCCTTCAAATAGGACCTTTTCACCCACAAATACCTGTTTTATTCCCAAAATAGGACAGTTTCTTCCAGAACTGGCACATTTCTCCCAAATAGATCTCATCTTCTCCATGAAATACCAGGATTCCTCCTGAAATAGGACCTTCTCACCCACTAATACCAGGCCTCTCCCCCAAATGGGACAGTTTCTTCCAGAAAAGCCTCATTTCTCCCAAATAGATCACATCTTCTCCAAGAAATACCAGGTTTCCCCCTTCAAATAGGACCTTTTCACCCACAAATACCTCTTTTATCCCCAGAAGAGGACATTTTCTTCCAGAAAGGCCACATTTCTCCCAAATAGATCACATCTTCTCCAAGAAATACCAGGTTTCCCCCTTCAAATAGGACATTTTCAACCACAAATACCTGTTTTATGCCCAAAATACGACAGTTTCTTCAAGAAATGCCACATTTCTCCCAAATAGATCACATCTTCTCCAAGAAATACCAGGTTTCCCCCTTGAATTAGGACCTTTTCTCCCACAAATACCTCTTTTATCCCCAAAAGAGGACATTTTCTTCCAGAAATGCCACATTTCTCCCAAATATATCACATCTTCTCCAAGAAATACCAGGGTTCCCCCTTCAAATAGGACCTTTTCGAACACTAATACCTCTTTTATCCCCAAAAGAGGACAGTTTCTTCCGGAAAGGCCACATTTCTCCCAAATATATCACATCTTCTCCAAGAAATGCCAGGATTCCTCCTGAAGTGGGACCTTCTCACCCAAAACTACCAGACTTCTCCCCCCAAATTGGACATTTTCTTCCAGAAATGCCACATTTCTCCCAAATACATCACATCTTCTCCAAGAAATACCAGGATTCCTCCTGAAATAGGACCTTCTCACCGAAAGCTACCAGCCTTCTCCCCCCATATTGGACATTTTCTTCCAGACATGCCACATTTCTCCCAAATAGATCACATCTTCTCCAAGAAATACCACGTTTCCCCCTTCAAATAGGACCTTTTCACCCACAAATACCTCTTTGATCCCCAAAAGAGGACAGTTTCTTCCAGAAAGGCCACACTTCTCCCAAATAGATCACATCTTCTCCAAGAAATACCAGCTTTCCCCCTTCAAATAGGACCTTTTCACCCACAAATACCTCTTTTATCCCCAAAATAGGACAGTTTCTTCCAGAAATGCCACATTTCTCCCAAATATATCACATCTTCTCCAAGAAATACCAGCTTTCCCCCTTCAAATAGGACCTTTTCAACCACTAATACCTCTTTTATCCCCAAAACAGGACAGTTTCTTCCGGAAAGGCCACATTTCTCCCAAATATATCACATCTTCTCCAAGAAATGCCAGGATTCCTCCTGAAATAGGACCTTCTCACCCACTAATACCAGACTTCTACCCCCAAATTGGACATTTTCTTCCAGAAAGGCCACATTTCTCCCAAATAGATCACATCTTCTCCAAGAAATACCAGGATTCCTCCTGAAATAGGACCTTCTCACCGAAAACTACCTGCCTTCTCCCCCCAAATTGGACATTTTCTTCCAGAAAGGCCACATTTCTCCCAAATATATCACATCTTCTCCAAGAAATACCAGCTTTCCCCCTTCAAATAGGACCTTTTCTCCCAGAAATACCTCTTTTATCCCCAAAAGAGGACAGTTTCTTCCGGAAAGTCCACATTTCTCCCAAATAGATCACATCTTCTCCAAGAAATGCCAGGATTCCTCCTGAAATAGGACCTTCTCACCCAAAACTACCAGACTTCTCCCCCCAAATTGGACATTTTCTTCCGGAAATGCCACATTTCTCCCAAATAGATCACATCTTCTCCAAGAAATACCAGGATTCCTCCTGAAATAGGACCTTCTCACCGAAAACTACCAGCCTTCTCCCCCCAAATTGGACATTTTCTTCCAGAAAGGCCACATTTCTCCCAAACATATCACATCTTCTCCAAGAAATAACAGGTTTCCCCCTTCAAATACAACGTTTTCACCCACAAATACCTGTTTTATCCCCAAAAGAGGACAGTTTCTTCCAGAAATGCCACATTTCTCCCAAATATACCATATCTTCTCCAAGAAATACCAGGTTTCCCCCTTCAAATAGGACCTTTTCACCCACAAATACCTGTTTTATCCCTCAAATTGGACATATTCTTCCAGAAATGCCACATTTCTCCCAAATATATCATATCTTCTCCAAGAAATACCAGGGTTCCCCCTTCAAATAGGACCTTTTCACCCACAAATACCTCTTTTATCCCCAAAATAGGACAGTTTCTTCCAGAAATGCCACATTTCTCCCAAATATATCACATCTTCTCCAAGAAATACCAGGTTTCTCCCTTCAAATAGGAAATTTTCACCCACAAATACCTGTTTTATCCCCAAAAGATGATAGTTTTTTCCAGAAATGCCACATTTCTCCCAAATATATCACATCTTCTCCAAGAAATACCAGGTTTCCCCCTTCAAATACGACCTTTTCACCCACAAATACCTCTTTTATCCCCAAAAGAGGACAGTTTCTTCCAGAAAGGCCACATTTCTCCCAAACATATCACATCTCCTCCAAGAAATACCAGGATTCCTCCTGAAATAGGACCTTTTCTCCCACAAGTACCAGCCTTCTCCCCCCAAATATGACTTTTTCTTCCAGACATGCCACATTTCTCCCAAATATATCACATCTTCTCCAAGAAATACCAGCTTTCCCCCTTCAAATACGACCTTTTCTCCCACACATACCTCTTTTATCCCCAAAAGAGGACAGTTTCTTCCAGACATGCCACATTTCTCCCAAATATATCACATCTTCTCCAAGAAATACCAGGGTTCCCCCTTCAAATAGGACCTTTTCACCCACAAATACCTCTTTTATCCCCAAAAGAGGACAGTTTCTTCCAGAAATGCCACATTTCTCCCAAATAGATCACATCTTCTCCAAGAAATACCAGCTTTCCCCCTTCAAATAGGACCTTTTCACCCACAAATACCTCTTTTATCCCCAAAAGAGGACAGTTTCTTCCAGAAATGCCACATTTCTCCCAAATAGATCACATCTTCTCCAAGAAATACCAGGTTTCCTCCTGAAATAGGACCTTCTCACCCACTAATACCAGGCTTCTCCCCCCAAATGGGACAGTTTCTTCCAGAAATGCCTCATTTCTCCCAAATATATCACATCTTCTCCAAGAAATACCAGGTTTCCCCCTTCAAATAGGACCTTTTCACCCACAAATACCTCTTTTATCCCCAAAAGAGGACATTTTCTTCCAGAAAGGCCACATTTCTCCCAAATAGATCACATCTTCTCCAAGAAATACCAGGTTTCCCCCTTCAAATAGACCTTTTCAACCACAAATACCTGTTTTATGCCCAAAATACGACAGTTTCTTCCACAAATGCCACATTTCTCCCAAATATATCACATCTTCTCCAAGAAATACCAGGTTTCCCCCTTGAATTAGGACCTTTTCTCCCACAAATACCTCTTTTATCCCCAAAAGAGGACATTTTCTTCCAGAAATGCCACATTTCTCCCAAATATATCACATCTTCTCCAAGAAATACCAGGTTTCCCCCTTCAAATAGGACCTTTTCAAACACTAATACCTCTTTTATCCCCAAAAGAGGACAGTTTCTTCCAGAAATGCCACATTTCTCCCAAATATATCACATCTTCTCCAAGAAATGCCAGGATTCCTCCTGAAATAGGACCTTCTCACCCAAAACTACCAGACTTCTCCCCCCAAATTGGACATTTTCTTCCAGACATGCCACATTTCTCCCAAATAAATCACATCTTCTCCAAGAAATACCAGGATTCCTCCTGAAATAGGACCTTCTCACCGAAAACTACCAGCCTTCTCCCCCCAAATTGGACATTTTCTTCCAGACATGCCACATTTCTCCCAAATAGATCACATCTTCTCCAAGAAATACCAGCTTTCCCCCTTCAAATAGGACCTTTTCACCCACAAATACCTCTTTTTCCCCCAAATAGGACAGTTTCTTCCAGAAATGCCACATTTCTCCCAAATATATCACATCTTCTCCAAGAAATACCAGGGTTCCCCCTTCAAATAGGACCTTATCACCCACAAATACCTCTTTTATCCCCAAAATAGGACAGTTTCTTCCAGAAATGCCACATTTCTCCCAAATATATCACATCTTCTCCAAGAAATACCAGGTTTTCCCCTTCAAATAGGACCTTTTCACCCACAAATACCTCTTTTATCCCCAAAATAGGACAGTTTCTTCCAGAAAGGCCACATTTCTCCCAAATAGATCACATCTTCTCCAAGAAATAACAGCTTTCCCCCTTCAAATAGGACCTTTTCTCCCACAAATACCTGTTTTATCCCCCAAATAGGACAGTTTCTTCCAGAAATGCCACATTTCTCCAAAATAGATCACATCTTCTCCAAGAAATACCAGGTTTCCCCCTTCAAATAGGACCTTATCACCCACAAATACCTCTTTTATCCCCAAAAGAGGACAGTTTCTTCCAGAAATGCCAGATTTCTCCCAAATATATCACATCTTCTCCAAGAAATACCAGGTTTCCCCCTTCAAATACAACGTTTTCACCCACAAATACCTGTTTTATCCCCGAAATAGGACAGTTTCTTCCAGACATGCCGCATTTATTCCAAATATACCACATCTTCTCCAAGAAATACCACGTTTCCCCCTTCAAATAGGACCTTTTCACCCACAAATACCTGTTTTATCCCCAACATAGGACAGTTTCTTCCAGAAATGCCACATTTCTCCCAAATATATCACATCTTCTCCAAGAAATACCAGGTTTCCCCCTTCAAATAGGACCTTTTCACCCACAAATACCTCTTTTATCCCCAAAATACGACAGTTTCTTCCAGAAAGGCCACATTTCTCCCAAATATATCACAACTCCTCCAAGAAATACCAGCTTTCCCCCTTCAAATAGGACCTTTTCACCCACAAATACCTCTTTGATCCCCAAAATAGGACAGTTTCTTCCAGAAATGCCAGAGTTCTCCCAAATAGATCACATTTTCTCCAAGAAATACCAGGTTTCCTCCTTCAAATACGACCTTTTCACCCACAAATACCTCTTTTATCCCCAAAAGAGGACAGTTTCTTCCAGAAAGGCCACATTTCTCCCAAACATATCACATCTCCTCCAAGAAATACCAGGATTCCTCCTGAAATTGGACCTTTTCTCCCACAAGTACCAGCCTTCTCCCCGCAAATAGGACATTTTCTTCCAGACATGCCACATTTCTCCCAAATATATCACATCTTCTCCAAGAAATACCTGGGTTCCCCCTTGAATTAGGAACTTTTCACCCACACATTCCTCTTTTATCCCCAAAAGAGGACAGTTTTTTCCAGACATGCCACATTTCTCCCAAATATATCACATCTTCTCCAAGAAATACCAGGATTCCTCCTGAAATAGGACCTTCTCACCCACAACTACCTGCCTTCTCCCCACAAATTGGACATTTTCTTCCAGAAATGCCTCATTTCTCCCAAATATATCACATCTTCTCCAAGAAATACCAGGTTTCCCCCTTCAAATAGGACCTTTTCACCCACAAATACCTCTTTTATCCCCAAAAGAGGACAGTTTCTTCCAGAAACGCCACATTTCTCCCAAATATATCACATCTTCTCCAAGAAATACCAGGATTCCTCCTGAAATAGGACCTTCTCACCCAAAACTACCAGCCTTCTCCCCCAAATTGGACATTTTCTTCCAGACATGCCACATTTCTCCCAAATAGATCACCTCTTCTCCAAGAAATACCAGCTTTCCCCCTTCAAATAGGACCTTTTCACCCACAAATACCTCTTTTATCCCCAAAATAGGACAGTTTCTTCCAGACATGCCACATTTCTCCCAAATATATCACATCTTCTCCAAGAAATACCAGGGTTCCCCCTTCAAATAGGACCTTATCACCCACAAATACCTCTTTTATCCCCAAAATAGGACAGTTTCTTCCAGAAAGGCCACATTTCTCCCAAATAGATCACATCTTCTCCAAGAAATACCAGGTTTTCCCCTTCTAATAGGACCTTTTCACCCACAAATACCTCTTTTATCCCCAAAATACGACAGTTTCTTCCAGAAAGGCCACATTTCTCCCAAATAGATCACATCTTCTCCAAGAAATACCAGCTTTCCCCCTTCAAATAGGACCTTTTCAACCACTAATACCTGTTTTATCCCCCAAATAGGACAGTTTCTTCCAGAAATGCCACATTTCTCCCAAATATATCACTACTTCTCCAAGAAATACCAGCTTTCCCCCTTCAAATAGGACCTTTTCACCCACTAATACCTCTTTTATCCCCAAAATAGGACAGCTTCTTCCAGACATGCCACATTTCTCCCAAATATATCACATCTTCTCCAAGAAATACCTGGGTTCCCCCTTCAAATAGGACCTTTTCACCCACAAATACCTCTTTTATCCCCAAAATAGGACAGTTTCTTCCAGAAATGCCACATTTCTCCCAAATATATCACATCTTCTCCAAGAAATACCAGGTTTCCCCCTTCAAATAGGACCTTTTCACCCACAAATACCTCTTTTATCCCCAAAAGAGGACAGTTTCTTCCAGAAATGCCACATTTCTCCCAAATATATCACATCTTCTCCAAGAAATAACAGCTTTCCCCCTTCAAATAGGACCTTTTCACCCACAAATACCTCTTTTATCCCCAAAAGAGGACAGTTTCTTCCAGAAATGCCACATTTCTCCAAAATAGATCACATCTTCTCCAAGAAATACCAGGTTTCCCCCTTCAAATAGGACCTTATCACCCACAAATACCTGTTTTATCCCTCAAATTGGACATATTCTTCCAGAAATGCCAGATTTCTCCCAAATATATCACATCTTCTCCAAGAAATACCAGGTTTCCTCCTTCAAACAGGACCTTTTCACCCACAAATACCTCTTTTATCCCCAAAAGAGAACAGTTACGTCCAGAAATGCCACATTTCTCCCAAACATATCACATCTTCTCCAAGAAATACCACGTTTCCCCCTTCAAATAGGACCTTTTCACCCACAAATACCTCTTTTATCCCCAAAATAGGACAGTTTCTTCCAGAAATGCCAGATTTCTCCCAAATAGATCACATCTTCTCCAAGAAATACCAGGTTTCCCCCTTCAAATAGGACCTTTTCACCCACAAATACCTCTTTTATCCCCAAAAGAGGACAGTTTCTTCCAGAAAGGCCACATTTCTCCCAAATATATCACATCTTCTCCAAGAAATACCAGGGTTCCCCCTTCAAATAGGACCTTTTCACCCACAAATACCTCTTTTATCCCCAAAATAGGACAGTTTCTTCCAGAAATGCCACATTTCTCCCAAATATATCACATCTTCTCCAAGAAATACCAGGTTTCCCCCTTCAAATAGGACCTTTTCACCCACAAATACCTCTTTTATCCCCAAAAGAGGACAGTTTCTTCCAGAAATGCCACATTTCTCCCAAATAGATCACATCTTCTCCTAGAAATACCACGTTTCCCCCTTCAAATAGGAACATTTCACCCACAAATACCTCTTTGATCCCCAAAAGAGGACAGTTTCTTCCAGAAATGCCACATTTCTCCCAAATATATCACATCTTCTCCAAGAAATAACAGGTTTTCCCCTTCTAATAGGACCTTTTCACCCACAAATACCTCTTTTATCCCCAAAATAGGACAGTTTCTTCCAGACATGCCACATTTCTCCCAAATATTCCACATCTTCTCCAAGAAATACCAGGTTTCCCCCTTCAAATAGGACCTTTTCAACCACAAATACCTGTTTTATCCCCAAAAGAGGACAGTTTCTTCCAGAAATGCCACATTTCTCCCAAATATATCACATCTTCTCCAAGAAATACCAGGTTTCCCCCTTGAATTAGGACCTTTTCTCCATGAAATGCCTCTTTTATCCCCAAAAGAGGACATTTTCTTCCAGAAATGCCACATTTCTCCCAAATATATCGCATCTTCTCCAAGAAATACCACGTTTCCCCCTTCAAATAGGACCTTTTCAACCACAAATACCTGTTTTATGCCCAAAATACGACAGTTTCTTCCAGAAATGCCACATTTCTCCCAAATAGATCACATCTTCTCCAAGAAATACCAGGTTTCCCCCTTGAATTAGGACCTTTTCTCCCACAAATACCTCTTTTATCCCCAAAAAAGGACATTTTCTTCCAGAAATGCCACATTTCTCCCAAATATATCACATCTTCTCCAAGAAATACCAGGTTTCCCCCTTGAATTAGGACCTTTTCTCCATGAAATGCCTCTTTTATCCCCAAAAGAGGACATTTTCTTCCAGAAATGCCACATTTCTCCCAAATAGATCACATCTTCTCCAAGAAATGCCAGGATTCCTCCTGAAATAGGACCTTCTCACCCAAAACTACCAGAATTCTCCCCCCAAATTGGACATTTTCTTCCAGAAAGGCCAAATTTCTCCCAAATAGATCACATCTTCTCCAAGAAATACCAGGATTCCTCCTGAAATAGGACCTTCTCACCGAAAACTACCAGACTTCTCCCCCCAAATTGGACATTTTCTTCCAGAAAGGCCACATTTCTCCCAAATAGATCACATCTTCTCCAAGAAATACCAGCATTCCCCCTTCAAATAGGACCTTTTCTCCCACAAATACCTCTTTTATCCCCAAAAGTGGACAGTTTCTTCCAGACATGCCACATTTCTCCCAAATAGATCACATCTTCTCCAAGAAATACCAGGTTTCCCCCTTCAAATAGGACCTTATCACCCACAAATACCTCTTTTATCCCCAAAAGAGGACAGTTTCTTCCAGAAATGCCACATTTCTCCCAAATATATCACATCTTCTCCAAGAAAGAATAGGTTTCCCCCTTCAAATACAACGTTTTCACCCACAAATACCTGTTTTATCCCCAAAAGAGGACAGTTTCTTCCAGACATGCCACATTTATTCCAAATATACCACATCTTCTCCAAGAAATACCAGGTTTCCCCCTTCAAATAGGACCTTTTCACCCACAAATACCTCTTTTATCCCTCAAATTGGACATATTCTTCCAGAAATGCCAGATTTCTCCCAAATATATCACATCTTCTCCAAGAAATACCAGGTTTCCCCCTTCAAATAGGACCTTTTCACCCACAAATACCTGTTTTATCCCCAAAATACGACAGTTTCTTCCAGAAATGCCACATTTCTCCCAAGTAGATCACATCCTCTCCAAGAAATACCAGGTTTTCCCCTTCAAATAGGACCTTTTCACCCACAAATACCTCTTTTATCCCCAAAAGAGGACAGTTTCTTCCAGAAAGGCCAGATTTCTCCCAAATATATCACATCTTCTCCAAGAAATACCAGGTTTCCCCCTTCAAATACGACCTTTTCACCCACAAATACCTCCTTTATCCCCAAAAGAGGACAGTTTCTTCCAGAAAGGCCACATTTCTCCCAAACATATCACATCTCCTCCAAGAAATACCAGGATTCCTCCTGAAATAGGACCTTTTCCCCCTCAAGTACCAGCCTTCACCCCCCAAATAGGACATATTCTTCCAGACATGCCACATTTCTCCCAAATATATCACATCTTCTCCAAGAAATACCAGGTTTCCCCCTTGAATTAGGAACTTTTCACCCACACATTCCTCTTTTATCCCCAAAAGAGGACAGTTTTTTCCAGACATGCCACATTTATTCCAAATATATCACATCTTCTCCAAGAAATACCAGGTTTCCCCCTTCAAATAGGACCTTCTCACCCACAACTACCAGCCTTCTCCCCACAAATTGGACATTTTCTTCCAGAAATGCCTCATTTCTCCCAAATATATCACATCTTCTCCAAGAAATACCAGGTTTCCCCCTTCAAATAGGACCTTTTCACCCACAAATACCAATTTGATCCCCAAAAGAGGACAGTTTCTTCCAGAAATGCCACATTTCTCCCAAATATATCACATCTTCTCCAAGAAATACCAGGATTCCTCCTGAAATAGGACCTTCTCACCGAAAACTACCAGCCTTCTCCCCCCAAATTGGACATTTTTTTCCAGACATGCCACATTTCTCCCAAATAGATCACATCTTCTCCAAGAAATACCAGCTTTCCCCCTTCAAATAGGACCTTTTCACCCACAAATACCTCTTTTATCCCTCAAATAGGACAGTTTCTTCCAGACATGCCACATTTCTCCCAAATATATCACATCTTCTCCAAGAAATACCAGGGTTTCCCCTTCAAATAGGACCTTATCACCCACAAATACCTCTTTTATCCCCAAAATAGGACAGTTTCTTCCAGAAATGCCACATTTCTCCCAAATAGATCACATCTTCTCCAAGAAATACCAGGTTTTCCCCTTCTAATAGGACCTTTTCACCCACAAATACCTCTTTTATCCCCAAAATAGGACAGTTTCTTCCAGACATGCCACATTTCTCCCAAATAGATCACATCTTCTCCAAGAAATACCAGGTTTCCCCCTTCAAATAGGACCTTTTCACCCACAAGTACCTGTTTTATCCCCAAAAGAGGACAGTTTCTTCCAGAAATGCCACATTTCTCCCAAATATATCACATCTTCTCCAAGAAATACCAGCTTTCCCCCTTCAAATAGGACCTTTTCACCCACTAATACCTCTTTTATCCCCAAAATAGGACAGCTTCTTCCAGACATGCCACATTTCTCCCAAATATATCACATCTTCTCCAAGAAATACCGGGGTTCCCCCTTCAAATAGGACCTTTTCACCCACAAATACCTCTTTTATCCCCAAAAGAGGACAGTTTCTTCCAGAAATGCCACATTTCTCCCAAATATATCACATCTTCTCCAAGAAATACCAGGTTTCCCCCTTCAAATAGGACCTTTTCACCCACAAATACCTCTTTTATCCCCAAAAGAGGACAGTTTCTTCCAGAAAGGCCACATTTCTCCCAAACATATCACATCTTCTCCAAGAAATAACAGGGTTCCCCCTTCAAATAGGACCTTTTCACCCACAAATACCTGTTTTATCCCCAAAAGAGGACAGTTTCTTCCAGAAATGCCACATTTCTCCCAAATATATCACATCTTCTCCAAGAAATACCAGGTTTCCCCCTTCAAATAGGACCTTTTCACCCACAAATACCTCTTTTATCCCCAAAATAGGACAGTTTCTTCCAGAAAGGCCACATTTCTCCCAAATATAGCACATCTTCTCCAAGAAATACCAGGTTTCCCCCTTCAAATAGGACCTTTTCAAGCACAAATACCTCTTTTATCACCAAATGAGGACAGTTTCTTCCAGAAATGCCAGATTTCTCCCAAATATATCACATCTTCTCCAAGAAATACCAGGTTTCCTCCTTCAAACAGGACCTTTTCACCCACAAATACCTCTTTTATCCCCAAAATAGAACAGTTACGTCCAGAAATGCCACATTTCTCCCAAACATATCACATCTTCTCCAAGAAATACCACGTTTCCCCCTTCAAATAGGACCTATTCACCCACAAATACCTATTTTATCCCCAAAATAGGACAGTTTCTTCCAGAAATGCCACATTTCTCCCAAATATATCACATCTTCTCCAAGAAATACCAGGTTTCCCCCTTCAAATAGGACCTTTTCACCCACAAATACCTCTTTTATCCCCAAAATACGACAGTTTCTTCCAGAAAGGCCACATTTCTCCCAAATAGATCACATCTTCTCCAAGAAATACCAGGTTTCCCCCTTCAAATAGGACCTTTTCACCCACAAATACCTCTTTGATCCCCAAAAGAGGACAGTTTCTTCCAGAAATGCCACATTTCTCCCAAATATATCACATCTTCTCCAAGAAATACCAGGTTTTCCCCTTCTAATAGGACCTTTTCAGCCACAAATACCTCTTTTATCCCCAAAATAGGACAGTTTCTTCCAGACATGCCACATTTCTCCCAAATATTCCACATCTTCTCCAAGAAATACCAGCTTTCCCCCTTCAAATAGGACCTTTTCACCCACAAGTACCTGTTTTATCCCCAAAAGAGGACAGTTTCTTCCAGAAATGCCACATTTCTCCCAAATAGATCACATCTTCTCCAAGAAATACCAGCTTTCCCCCTTCAAATAGGACCTTTTCACCCACAAATACCTGTTTTATCCCCAAAAGAGGACAGTTTCTTCCAGAAATGCCACATTTCTCCCAAATATATCACATCTTCTCCAAGAAATACCAGGTTTCCCCCTTGAATTAGGACCTTTTCTCCATGAAATCCCTCTTTTATCCCCAAAAGAGGACATTTTCTTCCAGAAATGCCACATTTCTCCCAAATATATCACATCTTCTCCAAGAAATACCAGCTTTCCCCCTTCAAATAGGACCTTTTCAACCACTAATACCTCTTTTATCCCCAAAAGAGGACAGTTTCTTCCGGAAAGGCCACATTTCTCCCAAATATATCACATCTTCTCCACGAAATGCCAGGATTCCTCCTGAAATAGGACCTTCTCACCCAAAACTACCAGAACTCTCCCCCCAAATTGGACATTTTCTTCCAGAAATGCCAAATTTCTCCCAAATAGATCACATCTTCTCCAAGAAATACCAGGATTCCTCCTGAAATAGGACCTTCTCACCGAAAACTACCAGCCTTCTCCCCCCAAATTGGACATTTTCTTCCAGAAAGGCCACATTTCTCCCAAATAGATCACATCTTCTCCAAGAAATACCAGCTTTCCCCCTTCAAATAGGACCTATTCTCCCACAAATACCTCTTTTATTCCCAAAAGTGGACAGTTTCTTCCAGACATGCCACATTTCTCCCAAATAGATCACATCTTCTCCAAGAAATACCAGGTTTCCCCCTTCAAATAGGACCTTATCACCCACAAATACCTCTTTTATCCCCAAAAGAGGACAGTTTCTTCCAGAAATGCCAGATTTCTCCCAAATATATCACATCTTCTCCAAGAAAGAACAGGTTTCCCCCTTCAAATACAACGTTTTCACCCACAAATACCTGTTTTATCCCCAAAATAGGACAGTTTCTTCCAGACATGCCACATTTATTCCAAATATACCACATCTTCTCCAAGAAATACCACGTTTCCCCCTTCAAATAGGACCTTTTCACCCACAAATACCTCTTTTATCCCTCAAATTGGACATATTCTTCCAGAAAGGCCACATTTCTCCCAAATATATCACATCTTCTCCAAGAAATACCAGGTTTCCCCCTTCAAATAGGACCTTTTCACCCACAAATACCTGTTTTATCCCCTAAATAAGACAGTTTCTTCCAGAAATGCCACATTTCTCCCAAATATATCACATCTTCTCCAAGAAATACCAGGTTTCCCCCTTCAAATAGGACCTTTTCACCCACAAATACCTCTTTTATCACCAAAATAGGACAGTTTCTTCCAGAAATGCCAGATTTCTCCCAAATAGATCACATCTTCTCCAAGAAATACCAGGTTTCCCCCTTCAAATAGGACCTTTTCAACCACTAATACCTCTTTTATCCCCAAAAGAGGACAGTTTCTTCCTGACATGCCACATTTCTCCCAAACATATCACATCTCCTCCAAGAAATACCAGGATTCCTCCTGAAATAGGACCTTTTCTCCCACAAGTACCAGCCTTCACCCCCCAAATAGGACATTTTCTTCCAGACATGCCACATTTCTCCCAAATATATCACATCTTCTCCAAGAAATACCAGGTTTCCCCCTTGAATTAGGAACTTTTCACCCACACATTCCTCTTTTATCCCCAAAAGAGGACAGTTTTTTCCAGACATGCCACATTTCTCCCAAATATATCACATCTTCTCCAAGAAATACCAGGATTCCTCCTGAAATAGGACCTTCTCACCCACAACTACCAGCCTTCTCCCCACAAATTGGACATTTTCTTCCAGAAATGCCTCATTTCTCCCAAATATATCACATCTTCTCCAAGAAATACCATGTTTCCCCCTTCAAATAGGACCTTTTCACCCACAAATACCTCTTTGATCCCCAAAAGAGGACAGTTTCTTCCAGCAATGCCACATTTCTCCCTAATACATCACATCTTCACCAAGAAATACCAGGTTTCCAACTTCAAATAGGACCTTCTCACCGAAAACTACCAGCCTTCTCCCCCCAAATTGGACATTTTCTTCCAAACATGCCACATTTCTCCCAAATAGATCACATCTTCTCCAAGAAATAACAGGTTTCCCCCTTCAAATACAACGTTTTCACCCACAAATACCTGTTTTATCCCCAAAAGAGGACAGTTTCTTCCAGAAATGCCACATTTCTCCCAAATATATCACATCTTCTCCAAGAAATACCACGTTTCCCCCTTCAAATAGGACCTTTTCACCCACAAATACCTGTTTTATCCCTCAAATTGGACATATTCTTCCAGAAATGCCACATTTCTCCCAAATATATCATATCTTTTCCAAGAAATGCCACGTTTCCCCCTTCTAATAGGACCTTTTCACCCACAAATACCTGTTTTATCCCCAAAATAGGACAGTTTCTTCCAGAAATGCCACATTTCTCCCAAATATATCATATCTTCTCCAAGAAATACCAGGTTTCTCCCTTCAAATAGGAAATTTTCACCCACAAATACCTGTTTTATCCCCAAAAGAGGATAGTTTTTTCCAGAAATGCCACATTTCTCCCATAAATATCACATCTTCTCCAAGAATTACCAGGTTTCCAGCTTCAAATACGACCTTTTCACCCACAAATACCTCTTTTATCCCCAAAAGAGGACAGTTTCTTCCAGAAAGGCCACATTTCTCCCAAACATATCACATCTCCTCCAAGAAATACCAGGATTCCTCCTGAAATAGGACCTTTTCTCCCACAAGTACCAGCCTTCTCCCCCCACATAGGACATTTTCTTCCAGACATGCCACATTTCTCCCAAATATATCACATCTTCTCCAAGAAATACCAGCTTTCCCCCTTCAAATAGGACCTTTTCACCCACTAATACCTCTTTTATCCCCAAAAGAGGACAGTTTCTTCCAGACATGCCACATTTCTCCCAAATATATCACATCTTCTCCAAGAAATACCAGCTTTCCCCCTTCAAATAGGACCTTTTCACCCACAAATACCTCTTTTATCCCCAAAAGAGGACAGTTTCTTCCAGACATGCCACATTTCTCCCAAATATATCACATCTTCTCCAAGAAATACCAGCTTTCCCCCTTCAAATAGGACCTTTTCACCCACAAATACCTCTTTTATCCCCAAAATAGGACAGTTTCTTCCAGAAATGCCACATTTCTCCCAAATAGATCACATCTTCTCCAAGAAATACCAGGATTCCTCCTGAAATAGGACCTTCTCACCCACTAATACCAGGCTTCTCCCCCCAAATGGGACAGTTTCTTCCAGAAATGCCACATTTCTCCCAAATATATCACATCTTCTCCAAGAAATACCACGTTTCCCCCTTCAAATAGGACCTTTTCACCCACAAATACCTCTTTGATCCCCAAAAGAGGACAGTTTCTTCCAGAAATGCCACATTTCTCCCAAATATATCACATCTTCTCCAAGAAATACCAGGTTTTCCCCTTCAAATAGGACCTTTTCAACCACAAATACCTGTTTTATGCCCAAAATACGACAGTTTCTTCCAGAAATGCCACATTTCTCCCAAATATATCACATCTTCTCCAAGAAATACCAGGTTTCCCCCTTCAAATAGGACCTTTTCACCCACAAATACCTCTTTTATCCCCAAAAAAGGACATTTTCTTCCAGAAATGCCACATTTCTCCCAAATATATCACATCTTCTCCAAGAAATACCAGGTTTCCCCCTTCAAATAGGACCTTTTCAAACACTAATACCTCTTTTATCCCCAAAAGAGGACAGTTTCTTCCGGAAAGGCCACATTTCTCCCAAATATATCACATCATCTCCAGGAAATACCAGGATTCCTCCTGAAATAGGACCTTCTCACCGAAAACTACCAGCCTTCTCCCCCCAGATTGGATATTTTCTTCCAGACATGCCACATTTCTCCCAAATAGATCACATCTTCTCCAAGAAATACCAGGTTTCCCCCTTCAAATAGGACCTTTTCACCCACAAATACCTCTTTTATCCCCAAAAGAGGACAGTTTCTTCCAGAAATGCCACATTTCTCCCAAATATATCACATCTTCTCCAAGAAATACCAGCTTTCCCCCTTCAAATAGGACCTTTTCACCCACAAATACCTCTTTTATCCCCAAAAGAGGACAGTTTCTGCCAGAAAGGCCACATTTCTCCCAAATATATCACATCTTCTCCAAGAAATACCATGTTTTCCCCTTCTAATAGGACCTTTTCACCCACAAATACCTCTTTTATCCCCAAAATAGGACAGTTTCTTCCAGAAATGCCACATTTCTCCCAAATAGATCACATCTTCTCCAAGAAATACCAGCTTTCCCCCTTCAAATAGAACCTTTTCTCCCACAAATACCTGTTTTATCCCCCAAATAGGACAGTTTCTTCCAGAAATGCCACATTTCTCCCAAATAGATCACATCTTCTCCAAGAAATACCAGCTTTCCCCCTTCAAATAGGACCTTTTCACCCACAAATACCTGTTTTATCCCCAAAATAGGACAGCTTCTTCCAGACATGCCACATTTCTCCCAAATAGATCACATCTTCTCCAAGAAATACCGGGTTTCTTCCTTCAAATAGGACCTTTTCACCCACAAATACCTCTTTTTTCCCAAAAGAGGACAGTTTCTTCCAGAAATGCCACATTTCTCCCAAATATATCACATCTTCTCCAAGAAATAACAGGTTTCCCCCTTCAAATAGGACCTTTTCACCCACAAATACCTCTTTTATCCCCAAAAGAGGACAGTTTCTTCCAGAATTGCCACATTTCTCCCAAATAGATCACATCTTCTCCAAGAAATACCAGGGTTCCCCCTTCAAATAGGACCTTTTCAACCACAAATACCTATTTTATGCCCTAAATACGACAGTTTCTTCCAGAAATGCCACATTTCTCCCAAATAGATCACATCTTCTCCAAGAAATACCAGGTTTCCCCCTTCAAATAGGACCTTTTCACCCACAAATAACTCTTTTATCCCCAAAAGAGGACAGTTTCTTCCAGAAATGCCACATTTCTCCCAAATATATCACATCTTCTCCAAGAAATAACAGCTTTCCCCCTTCAAATAGGACCTTTTCACCCACAAATACCTGTTTTATCCCGAACATAGGACAGTTTCTTCCCCACATGCCACATTTCTCCCAAACGTATCACATCTTCTCCAAGAAATACCAGGTTTCCCCCTTCAAATAGGACCTTTTCACCCACAAATACCTCTTTTATCCCCAAAATATGACAGTTTCTTCCAGAAAGGCCACATTTCTCCCAAATATAGCACATCTTCTCCAAGAAATACCAGGTTTCCCCCTTCAAATAGGACCTTTTCAACCACAAATACCTGTTTTATCCCTCAAATTGGACATATTCTTCCAGAAATGCCACATTTCTCCCAAATATATCACATCTTCTCCAAGAAATACCAGGTTTCCTCCTTCAAACAGGACCTTTTCACCCACAAATACCTCTTTTATCCCCAAAATAGGACAGCTTCTTCCAGACATGCCACATTTCTCCCAAACATATCACATCTTCTCCTAGAAATACCACGTTTCCCCCTTCAAATAGGACCTTTTCTCCCACAAATACCTCTTTTATCCCCAAAATAGGACAGTTTCTTCCAGAAAGGCCACATTTCTCCCAAATATATCACTTCTTCTCCAAGAAATACTACGTTTCCCCCTTCAAATAGGACCTTTTCACCCACAAATACCTCTTTTATCCCCAAAAGAGGACAGTTTCTTCCAGAAATGCCACATTTCTCCCAAATAGATCACATCTTCTCCAAGAAATACCAGGTTTCCCCCTTCAAATAGGACCTTTTCACCCACAAATACCTCTTTTATCCCCAAAAGATGCCAGTTTCATCCAGAAATGCCAGATTTCTCCCAAATAGATCACATCTTCTCCAAGAAATACGTTTCCCCCTTCAAATAGGACCTTTTCACCCACAAATACCTCTTTTATCCCCAAAATAGGACAGTTTCTTCCAGACATGCCACATTTCTCCCAAATATATCACATCTTCTCCAAGAAATACCACGTTTCCCCCTTCAAATAGGACCTTTTCACCAACAAATACCTCTTTTATCCCCAAAATAGGACAGTTTCTTCCAGAAAGGCCACATTTCTCCCAAATAGATCACATCTTCTCCAAGAAATACCTGCTTTCCCCCTTCAAATAGGACCTTTTCACCCACAAATACCTCTTTTATCCCCAAAACAGGACAGTTTCTTCCAGACATGCCACATTTCTCCCAAATAGATCACATCTTCTCCAAGAAATACCAGGTTTCCCTCTTCAAATAGGACCTTTTCACCCACAAATACCTCTTTTATCCCCAAAATACGACAGTTTCTTCCAGAAATGCCACATTTCTCCCAAATGTATCACATCTCCAAGAAATACCAGGTTTCCTCCTGAAATAGGACCTTGTCACCCACAGATTCCTGTTTTATCCCTTTGTTCCTAGCAACTTTTTTTTTTTTAGTGTTTATCCGATGCTACACTTCAGCATTCTGTGACGAATAAAATAGAAGAGAAAAGCCCCACTAATAAGGCAGCTAGAAGCTCCAGATCCACACACGTTGTGCTTTCAGGGAGGACGTTTCAGAAAGTCGAGAGTTGTGGCTTCTTTCCTGCGGAGAAAAAAACCCCTGTTTTCAGGCAATGCAGGACGCTGAATTCTCTCCTTGTCGGCATTTCAATACCGCTCCTTCGCTCTCGTGGCTCGAAAGCGGCACTCGCTCTGAACCGCTCCGGAGAGTCTGCAGTTGCTGTCCGGTCCATCGCGGTTCTGCCCGAGTGCCGCTTGCAGCCTTCAGCAGCGCTCTCGTTTCTCTCGGATGCCGGGAAAGAGCGACTTCAGCCGGATGCTTTGCTCCGACGAGTGAGCGGCTTCTTCTGCGCACATCGCAATGGAGCGCTTTTGACTTCTCCTTCTGTCCATGCAGAATGCACTACGCTTCTCTCTCATTCTTATCCCTTCCTTCCGAGCGACATTTCGTTTTGGAGTGTTTATCCGATGCTACACTTCAGCATTCTGTGACGAATAGAGTAGAAGAGAAAAGCCCCACTAATAAGGCAGCTAGAAGTTCGAGGAGCGACACACGTAGTGCTTTCAGGGAGGACGTTCCAGAAAGTCGAGAGTTGTGGCTTCTTTCCGGCGGAGAAAAAACCCCCTGTTTTCAGGCTATTCAGTAGTCTGCAACTGCAGACTGTCCGGTGTGGTTCAGCGCAAATGCCGCTTTCGAGCGACGAGAGAGGAGGAGCGGCATTCCTATGCCGAGAACGAGCGAATTCAGAGTCCTGCATTGCCTGAAAACAGGGGCTTCCGAGAGAAACGAGAGCGCTGCTGAAGGCTGCAAGCGGCACTCGGGCAGAACCGCGATGGACCGGCCAGCAACTGCAGACTCTCCGGAGCGGTTCAGCGCAAGTGCCGCTTTCGAGCCACGAGAGCGAAGGAGCGGTATTGAAATGCCGAGAAGGAGCGAATTCAGCGTCCAGCATTGCCTGAAAACAGGGGGTTTTTTCTCCGCCGGAAAGAAGCCACAACTCTCGACTTTCTGGAACGTCCTCCCCGAAAGCACTACGTGTGTCGCTCCTCGAACTTCTAGCTGCCTTATTAGTGTGGTTTCCACTTCTACTCTATTCGCTCGGAAAAAGGGATAAGAATGAGAGAGAAGCGTAGTGCATTCTGCATGGACAGAAGGAGAAGTCAGAAGGGCTCCATTGCGATGTGCGCAGAAGAAGCCGCTCACTCGTCGGAGCAAAGCATCCGGCTGAAGTCGCTCTTTCCCGGCATCCGAGAGAAACGAGAGCGCTGCTGAAGGCTGCAAGCGGCACTCGGGCAGAACCGCGATGGACCGGACAGCAACTGCAGACTCTCCGGAGCGGTTCAGAGCGAGTGCCGCTTTCGAGCCACGACAGCGAAGGAGCGGTATTCCTATGCCGAGAAGGTGCGAATTCAGCGTCCTGCATTGCCTGAAAAAAGGGGTTTTTTTCTCCGCAGGAAAGAAGCCACAACTGTCGACTTTCTGGAACGTCCTCCCTGAAAGCACAATGTGTGTGGATCCTGGACCTTCTAGCTGCCTTATTAGTGGGGCTTTTCTCTTCTATTTTATTCGTCACAGAATGCTGAAGTGTAGCACCGGATAAACACTCCAAAACGAAAAGTCGCTCGGAACAAAGGGATAAAACAGGAATCTGTGGGTGACAAGGTCCTATTTCAGGAGGAAACCTGGTATTTCTTGGAGATGTGATATATTTGGGAGAAATGTGGCATTTCTGGAAGAAACTGTCCTATTTTGGGTATAAAAGAGGTATTTGTGGGTGAAAAGGTCCTATTTGAAGGGGGAAAGCTGGTATTTCTTGGAGAAGATGTGATATATTTGGGAGAAATGTGGCCTTTCTGGAAGAAACTGTCCTATTTGAGGGATAAAAGAGGTATTTGTGGGTGAAAAGGTCCTATTTGAAGGGGGAACCCGGGTATTTCTTGGAGAAGATGTGATCTATTTGGGAGAAATGTGGCATTTCTGGAAGAAACTGTCCTCTTATGGGGATAAAAGAGGTATTTGTGGGTGAAAAGGTCCTATTTGAAGGGGGAAAGCAGGTATTTCTTGGAGAAGATGTGATATATTTGGGAGAAATGTGGCATTTCTGGAAGAAACTGTCCTCTTATGGGGATAAAAGAGGTATTTGTGGGTGAAAAGGTCCTATTTGAAGGGGGAAAGCTGGTATTTCTTGGAGAAGATGTGATATATTTGGGAGAAATCTGGCATTTCTGGAAGAAACTGTCCTCTTTTGGGGATAAAAGAGGTATTTGTGGGTGAAAAGGTCCTATTTGAAGGGGGAAAGCTGGTATTTCTTGGAGAAGATGTGATATATTTGGGAGAAATGTGGCCTTTTTGGCAGAAACTGTGCTCTTTTGGGGATAAAAGAGGTATTTGTGGGTGAAAAGGTCCTATTTGAAGGGGGAAAGCTGGTATTTCTTGGAGAAGATGTGATATATTTGGGAGAAATGTGGCATGTCAGGAAGAAACTGTCCTCTTTTGGGGATAAAATAGGTATTAGAGGGTGAAAAGGTCCTATTTGAAGTGGGAAACCTGGTATTTCTTGGAGAAGATGTGATATATTTGGGAGAAATCAGGCATTTCTGGAAGAAACTGTCCAATTTTGGGGATAAAAGAATTTTTTGTGGGTGAAAAGGTCCTATTTGAAGGGGGAAAGCTGGTATTTCTTGGAGAAGATGTGATATATTTGGGAGAAATGTGGCCTTTCTGGAAGAAACTGTCCTCTTTTGGGGATAAAAGAGGTATTTGTGGGTGAAAAGGTCCTATTTGAAGGGGGAAACGTGGTATTTCTTGGAGAAGATGTGATCTATTTGGGAGAAATGTGGCATGCCTGGAAGAAGCTGTCCTATTTTGGGGATAAAAGAGGTATTTGTGGTTGAGAAGGTCCTATTTGAAGGGGGAAAGCTGGTATTTCTTGGAGAAGACGTGATCTATTTGGGAGAAATGTGGCATGTCTGGAAGAAGCTGTCCTATTTTGGGGATAAAAGAGGTATTTGTGGGTGAAAAGGTCCTATTTGAAGGGGGAAACGTGGTATTTCTTGGAGAAGATGTGATATGTTTGGGAGAAATGTGGCATTTCTGGAAGAAACTGTCCACTTTTGGGGATAAAAGAGGTATTTGTGGGTGAAAAGGTCCTATTTGAAGGGGGAAACCTGGTATTTCTTGGAGAAGATGTGATATGTTTGGGAGAAATATGGCCTTTCTGGCAGAAACAGTCCTCTTTTGGGGATATAACAGGTATTTGTAGGTAAAAAGGTCCTATTTGAAGGGGGAAAGCTGGTATTTCTTGGAGAAGATGAGATATATCTGGGTGATATGTGACATGTCAGGAAGAAAATGTCCTATTTGGGAGGAGAAGGCTGGTATTTGTGGGAAAAAAGGTCCTATTTCAGGAGGAATTCTGGTATTTCTCGGAGGTGATGTGATCTATTTGGGAGAAATGTGGCATGTCTGGCAGAAACTGTCCTATTTTGGGAATAAAAGAGGTATTTGTGGGTGAAAAGGTCCTATTTGAAGGGGGAACCCTGGTATTTCTTGGAGAAGATGTGATATATTTTGGGAGAAATGAGGCATTTCTGGAAGAAACTGTCCTATTTGGGGGATAAAACAGGTATTTGTGGGTGAAAAGGTCCTATTTGAAGGGGGAAACCTGGTATTTCTTGGAGAAGATGTGATCTATTTGGGAGAAATGAGGCATTTCTGGAAGAAAATGTCCTATTTGGGGGGAGAAGCCTGGTATTAGTGGGTGAAAATGTCCTATTTGAAGTGGGAAACCTGGTATTTCTTGGAGAAGATGTGATATATTTGGGAGAAATCTGGCCTTTCTGGAAGAAACTGTCCTATTTTGGGGATAAAAGAGGTATTTGTGGGTGAAAAGGTCCTATTTGAAGGGGGAAACGTGGTATTTCTTGGAGAAGATGTGATATATTTGGGAGAAATCTTGGATTTCTGGAAGAATATGTCCAATTTGAGGGATAAAAGAGGTATTTGTGGTTGAAAACGTCCTATTTGAAGGGGGAAACCTGGTATTTCTTGGAGAAGATGTGATATGTTTGGGAGAAATGTGGCATTTCTGGAAGAACCTGTCCTCTTTTGGGGATAAAAGAGGTATTTGTGGGTGAAAAGGTCCTATTTGAAGGGGGAAAGCTGGTATTTCTTGGAGAAGATGAGGTATATTTGGGAGAAATGTGGCATTTCTGGAAGAAACTGTCCTATTTTGGGGATAAAAGAGGTATTTGTGGGTGAAAAGGTCCTATTTGAAGGGGGAAAGCAGGTATTTCTTGGAGAAGATGTGATATATTTGGGAGAAATCTGGCCTTTCAGGAAGAAACTGTCCTCTTTTGGGGATAAAAGAGGTATTTGTGGGTGAAAAGGTCCTATTTGAAGGGGGATAGCTGGTATTTCTTGGAGAAGATGTGATATATTTGGGAGAAATGTGGCATTTCTGGAAGAAACTGTCCTATTTTGGGGATAAAAGAGGTATTTGTGGGTGAAAAGGTCCTATTTGAAGGAGGAAAGCTGGTATTTCTTGGAGAAGATGTGATCTATTTGGGAGAAATGTGGCCTTTCTGGAAGAAACTGTCCTCTTTTGGGGATAAAAGAGGTATTTGTGGGTGAAAAGGTCCTATTTGAAGGGGGAAACCTGGTATTTCTTGGAGAAGATGTGATATATTTGGGAGAAATGTGGCCTTTCTGGAAGAAACAGTCCTCTTTTGGGGATATAACAGGTATTTGTAGGTAAAAAGGTCCTATTTGAAGGGGGAAAGCTGGTATTTCTTGGAGAAGATGTGATCTATTTGGGAGAAATGTGGCATTTCCGGAAGAAACTGTCCTCTTTTGGGGATAAAAGAGGTATTTGTGGGTGAAAAGGTCCTATTTGAAGGGGGAAACCTGGTATTTCTAGGAGAAGATGTGATATATTTGGGAGAAATGTGGCATTTCTGGAAGAAACTGTCCTCTTTTGGGGATAAAAGAGGTATTTGTGGGTGAAAAGGTCCTATTTGAAGGGGGAAAGCTGGTATTTCTTGGAGAAGATGTGATCTATTTGGGAGAAATGTGGCATTTCTGGAAGAAACTGTCCTCTTTTGGGGATAAAAGAGGTATTTGTGGGTGAAAAGGTCCAATTTGAAGGGGGAAAGCTGGTATTTCTATGAGAAGATGTGATCTATTTGGGAGAAATGTGGCCTTTCTGGAAGAAACTGTCCTCTTTTGGGGATAAAAGAGGTATTTGTGGGTGAAAAGGTCCTATTTGAAGGGGGAAACCTGGTATTTCTTGGAGAAGATGTGCTATATTTGGGAGAAATGTGGCATTTCTGGAAGAAACTGTCCTCTTTTGGGGATAAAAGAGGTATTTGTGGGTGAAAAGGTCCTATTTGAAGGGGGA
>JASCYN010000150.1:0-114701 GCA_030408155.1 Lophura swinhoii
GGGAGAAATGAGGCATTTCTGGAAGAAAATGTCCAATTTGGGGGGAGAAGGCTTGTAGTTGTGGGAGAGAAGGTCCTATTTCAGGAGGAATCCTGGTATTTCTTGGAGAAGATGTGATATTTTTGGGAGAAATGTGGCATTTCTGGAAGAAACTGTCCTATTTTGGGGATAAAAGAGGTATTTGTGGGAGAAAAGGTCCTATTTGAAGGGGGAAACCTGGTATTTCTTGGAGAAGATGTGATCTATTTGGGAGAAATGTGGCATGTCTGGAAGAAACTGTCCTCTTTTGGGGATAAAAGAGGTATTTGTGGGTGAAAAGATCCTATTTGAAGGGGGAAACCTGGTATTTCTTGGAGAAGATGTGATATATTTGGGAGAAATGTGGCATTTCTGGAAGAAACTGTCCTCTTTTGGGGATAAAAGAGGTATTTGTGGGTGAAAAGGTCCTATTTGAAGGGGGAAACCTGGTATTTCTTGGAGAAGATGTGATATATTTGGGAGAAATGTGGCATGTCTGGAAGAAAATGTCCTATTTGGGGGGAGAAGGCTGGTATTTGTGGGAGAAAAGGTCCTATTTCAGGAGGAATCCTGGTATTTCTTGGAGGAGATGTGATATGTTTGGGAGAAATGTGCCATTTCTGGAAGAAACTGTCCTCTTTTGGGGATAAAAGAGGTATTAGTGGTTGAAAAGGTCCTATTTGAAGGGGGAAAGCTGGTATTTCTTGGAGAAGATGTGATATATTTGGGAGAAATGTGGCCTTTCTGGAAAAAACTGTCCTATTTTGGGGATAAAAGAGGTATTTGTGGGTGAGAAGGTCCTATTTGAAGGGGGAAACCTGGTATTTCTTGGAGAAGATGTGATATATTTGGGAGAAATCTGGCATTCCTGGAAGAAACTGACCTCTTTTGGGGATAAAAGAGGTTTTTTTGGGTAAAAGGTCCTATTTGAAGGGGGAAACGTGGTATTTCTTGGAGGAGTTGTGATATATTTGGGAGAAATGTGGCATTTCTGGAAGAAATTGTCCTCTTATGGGGATAGAACTGGTATTTGTGGGTGAAAAGGTCCTATTTCCAGGGGAAAACCTGGTATTTCTTGGAGAAGATGTGATATATTTGGGAGAAATGTGGCATGTCTGGAAGAAAATGTCCTATTTGGGGGGAGAAGGGTGGTATTTGTGGGAGAAAAGTTCCTATTTCAGGAGGAATCCTGGTATTTCTTGGCGGAGATGTGATATATTTGGGAGAAATGTGCCATTTCTGGAAGAAACTGTCCTCTTTTGGGGATAAAACAGGTATTTGTGGGTGAAAAGGTCCTATTTGAAGGGGGAAAGCAGATATTTCTTGGAGAAGATGTGATATGTTTGGGAGAAATAAAGCATTTCTGGAAGAAACTGTCCTCTTTTGGGGATAAAAGAGGTATTTGTGGGTGAAAAGGTCCTATTTGAAGGGGGAAACCTGGTATTTCTTGGAGAAGATGTGATATGTTTGGGAGAAATGTCGCATGTCTGGAAGAAAATGTCCTATTTGGTGGGAGAAGGCTGGTGTTTGTGGGAGAAAAGGTCCTATTTCAGGAGGAATCCTGGTATTTCTTGGAGGAGATGTGATATGTTTGGGAGAAATGTGCCATTTCTGGAAGAAACTGTCCTCTTTTGGGGATAAAAGAGGTATTTGTGGGTGAAAAGGTCGTATTTGAAGGGGGAAAGCAGGTATTTCTTGGAGAAGATGTGATATATTTGGGAGAAATCAGGCATTTCTGGAAGAAACTGTCCTCTTTTGGGGATAAAAGAGGTATTTGTGGGTGAAAAGGTCCTATTTGAAGGGGGAAAGCTGGTATTTCTTGGAGAAGATATGATATATTTGGGAGAAATGTGGCATTTCTTGAAGAAACTGTGCTCTTCTGGGGATAAAACAGGTACTTGTGGATGAAAAGGTCCTATTTGAAGGGGGAAACCTGGTATTTCTTGGAGAAGATGTGGTATATTTGGGAGAAATGTGGCCTTTCTGTATGAAACTGTCCTCTTTTGGGGATAAAAGAGGTATTTGTGGGTGAAAACGTTGTATTTGAAGGGGGAAACGTGGTATTTCTTGGAGAAGATGTGATATATTTTGGAGAAATGTGGCATGTCTGGAAGAAACTGTCCTCTTTTGGGGATAAAACAGGTATTTCATGGAGAAAAGGTCCTAATTGAAGGGGGAAAGCTGGTATTTCTTGGAGGAGTTGTGATATATCTGGGAGAAATGTGGCATTTCTGGAAGAAACTATCCTCTTTTGGGGATAAAACAGGTATTTGTGGGTGAAAAGGTCCTATTTGAAGGGGGAACCCTGGTATTTCTTGGAGAAGATGTGATATATTTGGGTGAAATGTGGCATGTCTGGAAAAAACTGTCCTATTTTGGGGATAAAAGAGGTATTTGTGGGTGAAAAGGTCCTATTTGAAGGGGGAAAGCTGGTAATTCTATGAGAAGATGTGATTTGTTTGGGAGAAATGTGGCCTTTCTGGAAGAAAATGTCCAATTTTGAGGGAGAAGACTGGTAGTTTTGGGTGAGAATGTCCTCTTTCAGGAGGAATCCTGGTATTTCTTGGAGAAGATGTGATATATTTGGGAGAAATGTGGCATGTCTGGAAGAAACTGTCCTATTTTGGGGATAAAAGAGGTTTTTTTGGGGAAAAGGTCCTATTTGAAGGGGGAAACGTGGTATTTCTTGGAGAAGATGTGATATGTTTGGGAGAAATGTGGCATTTCTGGAAGAAACTGTCCTCTTTTGGGGATAAAACAGGTATTTCATGGATAAAAGGTCCTAATTCAAGGGGGAAACCTGGTATTTCTTGGAGAAGATGTGATCTATTTTTGAGAAATCAGGCATTTCTGGAAGAAACTGTCCTCTTTTGGGGATAAAACAGGTATTTGTGGGTGAAAAGGTCCTATTTGAAGGGGGAAAGCTGGTATTTCTTGGAGAAGATGTGATATATTTAGGAGAAATGTGGCATGTCTGGAAAAAACTGTCCTATTTTGGGGATAAAAGAGGTATTTGTGGGTGAGAAGGTCCTATTTGAAGGGGGAAACGTGGTATTTCTTGGAGAAGATGTGATCTATTTGGGAGAAATCTGGCATTCCTGGAAGAAACTGTCCTCTTTTGGGGATAAAAGAGGTTTTTTTGGGGAAAAGGTCCTATTTGAAGGGGGAAACGTGGTATTTCTTGGAAAAGATGTGATGTATTTGGGAGAAATGTGGCATTTCTGGAAGAAACTGTCCTCTTATGGGGATAGAACAGGTATTTGTGGGTGAAAAGGTCCTATTTCCAGGGGAAAACCTGGTATTTCTTGGAGGAGACGTGATATGTTTGGGGGAAATGTGGCCTTTCTGGAAGAAAATGTCCTATTTGGGGGGAGAAGATGTGAAATGTTTGGGAGAAAAGTTCCTATTTCAGGAGTAATCCTGGTATTTCTTGCAGAAGATGTGATATGTTTGGGAGAAATGTGTCATTTCTGGAAGAAACTGTCCTCTTTTGGGGATAAAACAGGTATTTGTGGGTGAAAAGTTCCTATTTGAAGGGGAAACCTGGTATTTCTTGGAGAAGATGTGATATGTTTGGGAGAAATGTGGCATTTCTGGAAGAAACTGTCCTCTTTTGGGGATAAAAGAGGTATTTGTGGGTGAAAAGGTCCTATTTGAAGGGGGAAAGCTGGTATTTCTTGGAGAAGATGTGATCTATTTGGGAGAAATGTGGCCTTTCCGGAAGAAACTGTCCTCTTTTGGGGATAAAACAGGTATTTGTGGGAGAAAAGGTCCTATTTGAAGGGGGAAAGCTGGTATTTCATGTAGAAGATGTGATCTATTTGGAAGAAATGCGTCCTTTATGGAAGAAATGTCCAATATGGGGGGAGAAGTCTGGTAGTTTTCGGTGAGAAGGTCCTATTTCAGGAGGAATCCTGGTATTTCTTGGAGAAGATGTGATATATTTGGGAGAAATGTGGCCTTTCTGGAAGAAAATGTCCAATATGGGGGGAGAACGCTGGTAGTTTTGGGTGAGAAGGTCCTCTTTCAGGAGGAATCCTGGTATTTCTTGGAGAAGATATGGTATATTTGGGAGAAATGTGGCATTTCTGGAAGAAACTGTCCTCCTTTGGGGATAAAAGAGGTATTAGTGGTTGAAAAGGTCCTATTTGAAGGGGGAAACCTGGTATTTGTGTGAGAAGATGTGATATATTTGGGAGAAATGTGGCATTTCTGGAAGAAAGTGTCCTGTTTTGGGGATAAAACAGGTATGTCATGGAGAAAAGGTCCAAATTGAAGGGGGAAACGTGGCATTTCTTGGAGAAGATGTGATATATTTGGGAGAATTGTGGCATTTCTGGAAGAAACTGTCCTATTCTGGGGATAGAAGTGGTATTTGTGGGTGATAAGGTCCTATTTGAAGGGGGAAAGCTGGTATTTCTTGAAGGAGATGTGATATATTTGGGAGAAATGTGGCATGTCTGGAAGAAAATGTCCTATTTGGGGGGAGAAGGGTGGTATTTGTGGGAGAAAAGTTCCTATTTCAGGAGGAATCCTGGTATTTCTTGGAGGAGATGTGATATGTTTGGGAGAAATGTGGCATGTCTGGAAGAAACTGTCCTCTTTTGGGGATAAAAGAGGTATTTGTGGGTGAAAAGGTCGTATTTGAAGGGGGAAACCTGGTATTTCTTGGAGAAGATGTGATATATTTGGGAGAAATCAGGCATTTCTGGAAGAAACTGTCCTATTTTGGGGATAAAAGAATTTTTTGTGGGTGAAAAGGTCCTATTTGAAGGGGGAAAGCTGGTAATTCTATGAGAAGATGTGATATGTTTGGGAGAAATGTGGCATTTCTGGGAGAAACTGTCCTCTTTTGGGGATAAAACAGGTATTTGTGGGTGAAAAGGTCCTATTTGAAGGGGGAAACCTGGTATTTCTTGGAGAAGATGTGATATGTTTGGGAGAAAAGTGCCATTTCTGGAAGAAACTGTCCTCTTTTGGGGATAAAACAGGTATTTGTGGGTGAAAAGGTCCTATTTGAAGGGGGAAAGCTGGTATTTCTTGGAGAAGATGTGATATATTTGGGAGAAATGTGGCATTTCTGGAAGAAACTGTCCTCTTTTGGGGATAAAACAGGTATTTGTGGGTGAAAAGGTCCTATTTGAAGGGGGAAACGTGGTATTTCTTGGAGAAGATGTGATATATTTGGGAGAAATGTGGCATTTCTTGAAGAAACTGTCCTCTTTTGGGGATAAAACAGGTACTTGTGGGTGAAAAGGTCCTATTTGAAGGGGGAAACGTGGTATTTCTTGGAGAAGATGTGGAATATTTGGGAGAAATGTGGCATTTCTGGAAGAAACTGTCCTATTTTGGGTATAAAAGAGTTATTTGTGTGTGCAAAGGTCGTATTTGAAGGGGGAAACCTGGTATTTCTTGGAGAAGATGTGATATATTTGGGAGAAATGTGGCATTTCTGGAAGAAACTGTCCTATTCTGGGGATAGAAGTGGTATTTGTGGGTGATAAGGTCCTATTTGAAGGGGGAAAGCTGGTATTTCTTGAAGGAGATGTGATATATTTGGGAGAAATGTGGCATGTCTGGAAGAAAATGTCCTATTTGGGGGGAGAAGGGTGGTATTTGTGGGAGAAAAGTTCCTATTTCAGGAGGAATCCTGGTATTTCTTGGAGGAGATGTGATATGTTTGGGAGAAATGTGGCATGTCTGGAAGAAACTGTCCTCTTTTGGGGATAAAAGAGGTATTTGTGGGTGAAAAGGTCCTATTTGAAGGGGGAAACCTGGTATTTCTTGGAGAAGATGTGATATATTTGGGAGAAATGTGGCATTTCTGGAAGAAACTGTCCTCTTTTGGGGATAAAAGAGGTATTTGTGGGTGAAAAGTTCCTATTTGAAGGGGGAATCCTGGCATTTCTTGGAGAAGATGTGATATATTTGGGAGAAATGTGGCATTTCTGGAAGAAACTGTACTCTTATGGGGATAGAACAGGTATTTGTGGGTGAAAAGGTCCTATTTGAAGGGGGAAACGTGGTATTTCTTGGAGAAGATGTGATATGTTTGGGAGAAATATGGCATTTCTGGAAGAAACTGTCCTCTTTTGGGGATAAAACAGGTATTTGTGGGTGAAAAGGTCCTATTTGAAGGGGGAAAGCTGGTATTTCTTGGAGAAGATGTGATCTATTTGGGAGAAATGTGGCATGTCTGGAAGAAACTGTCCTATTTTGGGGATAAAACAGGTATTTGTGGGAGAAAAGGTCCTATTTGAAGGGGGAAACCTGGTATTTCTTGGAGAAGATGCTCTATATTTGGGAGAAATGTGGCATTTCTGGATGAAACTGTCCTCTTTTGGGGATAAAACAGGTATTTGTGGGTGAAAACGTTGTATTGGAAGGGGGAAACCTGTCATTTCTTGGAGAAGATGTGATATATTTTGGAGAAATGTGGCATGTCTGGAAGAAACTGTCCTCTTTTGGGGATAAAAGAGGTATTTGTGGGTGAAAAGGTCCTATTTGAAGGGGGAAACCTGGTATTTCTTGGAGAAGATGTGATATATTTGGGAGAAATGTGGCATTTCTGGAAGAAACTGTCCTATTTGGGGGAGAAGCCTGCTATTAGTGGGTGAAAAGGTCCTATTTGAAGGGGGAAAGCTGGTATTTCTTGGAGAAGATGTGAAATGTTTGGGAGAAATGTGGCATTTCTGGAAGAAACTGTCCTATTCTGGGAATATAACAGGTATTTGTGGGAGAAAAGGTCCTATTTGAAGGGGGAAAGCTGGTATTTCTTGGAGAAGATGTGATATATTTGGGAGAAATGTGGCCTTTCTGGAAGAAAATGACCAATTTGGGGGGAGAAGGCTGGTAGTTTTCGGTGAGAAGGTCCTATTTCAGGAGGAATCCTGGTATTTCTTGGAGAAGATGTGATATATTTGGGAGAAATGTGGCCTTTCTGGAAGAAAATGTCCAATTTGGGGGGAGAAGGCTGGTAGTTTTGGGTGAGAAGGTCCTATTTCAGGAGGAATCCTGGTATTTCTTGGAGAAGATGTGATATATTTGGGAGAAATGTGGCATTTCTGGAGGAAACTGTCCTCTTTTGGGGATAAAAGAGGTATTAGTGGTTGAAAAGGTCCTATTTGAAGGGGGAAACCTGGTATTTCTTGGAGAAGATGATATATATTTGGGAGAAATGTGGCATGTCTGGAAGAAACTGTCCTAAATTGGGGATAAAAGTGGTATTTGTGGGTGATAAGGTCCTATTTGAAGGGGGAAACCTGGTATTTCTTGGAGAAGATGTGATATATTTGGGAGAAATGTGGCATGTCTGGAAAAAACTGTCCTATTTTGGGGATAAAAGAGGTATTTGTGGGTGAGAAGGTCCTATTTGAAGGGGGAAACGTGGTATTTCTTGGAGAAGATGTGATATGTTTGGGAGAAATCTGGCATTCCTGGAAGAAACTGTCCTCTTTTGGGGATAAAAGAGGTTTTTTTGGGAAAAAGGTCCTATTTGAAGGGGGAAACGTGGTATTTCTTGGAGAAGATGTGATATATTTGGGAGAAATGTGGCCTTTCTGGAAGAAACTGTCCTCTTATGGGGATAAAAGAGGTATTTGTGGGAGAAAAGGTCCTATTTGAAGGGGTAAACCTGGTATTTCTTGGAGAAGATGTGATCTATTTGGGAGAAATGTGGCATGTCTGGAAGAAAATGTCCTATTTGGGGGGAGAAGGGTGGTATTTTTGGGAGAAAAGTTCCTATTTCTGGAGGAATCCTGGTATTTCTTGGAGGAGATGTGATATGTTTGGGAGAAATGTGCCATTTCTGGAAGAAACTGTCCTCTTTTGGGGATAAAACAGGTATTTGTGGGTGAAAAGGTCCTATTTGAAGGGGGAAACCTGGTATTTCTTGGAGAAGATGTGATCTATTTGGGAGAAATGTGGCATTTCTGGAAGAAACTGTCCTCTTTTGGGGATAAAAGAGGTATTTGTGGGTGAAAAGTTCCTATTTGAAGGGGGAAACCTGGTATTTCTTGGAGAAGATGTGATTTGTTTGGGAGAAATATGGCATTTCTGGAAGAAACTGTCCTATTTTGGGGATAAAAGAGGTATTTGTGGGTGAAAAGGTCCTATTTGAAGGGGGAAAGCTGGTATTTCTTGGAGAAGATGTGATCTATTTGGGAGAAATGTGGCATGTCTGGTAGAAACTGTCCTCTTTTGGAGATAAAAGAGGTATTTGTGGGTGAAAAGGTCCTATTTGAAGGGGGAAGCTGGTATTTCTTGGAGAAGATGTGATATATTTGGGAGAAATGTGGCATTTCTGGAAGAAAGTGTCCTGTTTTGTGGATAAAACAGGTATTTGTGGGAGAAAAGGTCCAAGTTGAAGGGGGAAAGTAGGTATTTCTTGGAGAAGATGTGATCTATTTGGGAGAAATGTGGCCTTTCTGGAAGAAAATGTCCAATTTGTGGGGAGAAGGCTGGTAGTTTTCGGTGAGAAGGTCCTATTTCAGGAGGAATCCTGGTATTTCTTGGAGGAGATGTGATATATTTGGGAGAAATGTGGCCTTTCTGGAAGAAAATGTCCAATTTGGTGGGAGAAGGCTGGTAGTTTTGGGTGAGAAGGTCCTATTTCAGGAGGAATCCTGGCATTTCTTGGAGAAGATGTGATATATTTGGGAGAAATGTGGCATTTCTGGAAGAAACTGTCCTCTTTTGGGGATAAAAGAGGTATTTGTGGGTGAAAAGGTCGTATTTGAAGGGGGAAACCTGGTATTTCTTGGAGAAGATGTGATATATTTGGGAGAAATGTGGCATTTCTGGAAGAAACTGTCCTCTTTTGGGGATAAAAGAGGTATTTCATGGAGAAAAGGTCCTAATTCAAGGGGGAAACGTGGTATTTCTTGGAGGAGTTGTGATATATTTGGGAGAAATGTGGCATTTCTGGAAGAAACTGTCCTCTTTTGGGGATAAAAGAGGTATTTGTGGGAGAAAAGTTCCTATTTGAAGGGGGAACCCTGGTATTTCTTGGAGAAGATGAGATATATTTGGGAGAAATGTGGCATGTCTGGAAATAACTGTCCTCTTTTGGGGATAAAAGAGGCTTTTTGGGGAAAAGGTCCTAATTGAAGGGGGAAACGTGGTATTTCTTGGAGAAGATGTGTTATATTTGGGAGAAATGTGGCATTTCTGGAAGAAACTGTCCTCTTATGGGGATAGAACAGGTATTTGTGGGTGAAAAGGTCCTATTTGAAGGGGGAAACGTGGTATTTCTTGGAGAAGATGTGATATGTTTGGGAGAAATATGGCATTTCTGGAAGAAACTGTCCTCTTTTGGGGATAAAACAGGTATTTGTGGGTGAAAAGGTCCTATTTGAAGGGGGAAAGCTGGTATTTCTTGGAGAAGATGTGATATATTTGGGAGAAATGTGGCATGTCTGGAAGAAACTGTCCTATTTGGGGGGAGAAGGGTGGTATTTGTGGGAGAAAAGTTCCTATTTCAGGAGGAATCCTGGTATTTCTGGGAGGAGATGTGATATATTTGGGAGAAATGTGCCATTTCTGGAAGAAACTGTCCTCTTTTGGGGATAAAACAGGTATTTGTGGGAGAAAAGGTCCTATTTGAAGGGGGAAACCTGTTATTTCTTGGAGAAGATGTGATATATTTGGGAGAAATGTGGCATTTCTGGATGAAACTGTCCTCTTTTGGGGATAAAAGAGGTATTTGTGGGTGAAAACGTTGTATTGGAAGGGGGAAACCTGACATTTCTTGGAGAAGATGTGATATATTTTGGAGAAATGTGGCATGTCTGGAAGAAACTGTCCTCTTTTGGGGATAAAAGAGGTATTTGTGGGTGAAAAGGTCCTATTTGAAGGGGGAAACGTGGTATTTCTTGGAGAAGATGTGATATATTTGGGAGAAATGTGGCATTTCTGGAAGAAACTGTCCTATTTGGGAGAGAAGCCTGCTATTAGTGGGTGAAAAGGTCCTATTTGAAGGGGGAAAGCTGGTATTTCTTGGAGAAGATGTGATATATTTGGGAGAAATGTAGCATTTCTGGAAGAAACTGTCCTATTCTGGGGATAAAACAGGTATTTGTGGGAGAAAAGGTCCTATTTGAAGGGGGAAAGCTGGTATTTCTTGGAGAAGATGTGATCTATTTGGGAGAAATGTGGCCTTTCTGGAAGAAAATGTCCAATTTGGGGGGAGAAGGCTGGTAGTTTTGGGTGAGAAGGTCCTATTTCAGGAGGAATCCTGGTATTTCTTGGAGAAGATGTGATATATTTGGGAGAAATGTGGCCTTTCTGGAAGAAAATGTCCAATTTGGGGGGAGAAGGCTGGTAGTTTTGGGTGAGAAGGTCCTATTTCAGGAGGAATCCTGGTATTTCTTGGAGAAGATGTGATATATTTGGGAGAAATGTGGCATTTCTGGAGGAAACTGTCCTCTTTTGGGGATAAAAGAGGTATTAGTGGTTGAAAAGGTCCTATTTGAAGGGGGAAACCTGGTATTTCTTGGAGAAGATGATATATATTTGGGAGAAATGTGGCATGTCTGGAAGAAACTGTCCTAAGTTGGGGATAAAAGTGGTATTTGTGGGTGATAAGGTCCTATTTGAAGGGGGAAACGTGGTATTTCTTGGAGAAGATGTGATATGTTTGGGAGAAATCTGGCATTCCTGGAAGAAACTGTCCTCTTTTGGGGATAAAAGAGGTTTTTTTGGGAAAAAGGTCCTATTTGAAGGGGGAAACGTGGTATTTCTTGGAGAAGATGTGATATATTTGGGAGAAATGTGGCATTTCTGGAAGAAACTGTCCTCTTATGGGGATAAAAGAGGTATTTGTGGGAGAAAAGGTCCTATTTGAAGGGGTAAACCTGGTATTTCTTGGAGAAGATGTGATCTATTTGGGAGAAATGTGGCATGTCTGGAAGAAAATGTCCTATTTGGGGGGAGAAGGGTGGTATTTTTGGGAGAAAAGTTCCTATTTCTGGAGGAATCCTGGTATTTCTTGGAGGAGATGTGATATGTTTGGGAGAAATGTGCCATTTCTGGAAGAAACTGTCCTCTTTTGGGGATAAAACAGGTATTTGTGGGTGAAAAGGTCCTATTTGAAGGGGGAAACCTGGTATTTCTTGGAGAAGATGTGATCTATTTGGGAGAAATGTAGCATTTCTGGAAGAAACTGTCCTCTTTTGGGGATAAAAGAGGTATTTGTGGGTGAAAAGTTCCTATTTGAAGGGGGAAACCTGGTATTTCTTGGAGAAGATGTGATATGTTTGGGAGAAATATGGCATTTCTGGAAGAAACTGTCCTATTTTGGGGATAAAAGAGGTATTTGTGGGTGAAAAGGTCCTATTTGAAGGGGGAAAGCTGGTATTTCTTGGAGAAGATGTGATCTATTTGGGAGAAATGTGGCATGTCTGGTAGAAACTGTCCTCTTTTGGAGATAAAAGAGGTATTTGTGGGTGAAAAGGTCCTATTTGAAGGGGGAAGCTGGTATTTCTTGGAGAAGATGTGATCTATTTGGGAGAAATGTGGCATTCCTGGAAGAAAGTGTCCTGTTTTGTGGATAAAACAGGTATTTGTGGGAGAAAAGGTCCAAGTTGAAGGGGGAAAGTAGGTATTTCTTGGAGAAGATGTGATCTATTTGGGAGAAATGTGGCCTTTCTGGAAGAAAATGTCCAATTTGTGGGGAGAAGGCTGGTAGTTTTCGGTGAGAAGGTCCTATTTCAGGAGGAATCATGGTATTTCTTGGAGGAGATGTGATATATTTGGGAGAAATGTGGCCTTTCTGGAAGAAAATGTCCAATTTGGTGGGAGAAGGCTGGTAGTTTTGGGTGAGAAGGTCCTATTTCAGGAGGAATCCTGGCATTTCTTGGAGAAGATGTGATATATTTGGGAGAAATGTGGCATTTCTGGAAGAAACTGTCCTCTTTTGGGGATAAAAGAGGTATTTGTGGGTGAAAAGGTCGTATTTGAAGGGGGAAACCTGGTATTTCTTGGAGAAGATGTGATATATTTGGGAGAAATGTGGCATTTCTGGAAGAAACTGTCCTCTTTTGGGGATAAAAGAGGTATTTCATGGAGAAAAGGTCCTAATTCAAGGGGGAAACGTGGTATTTCTTGGAGGAGTTGTGATATATTTGGGAGAAATGTGGCATTTCTGGAAGAAACTGTCCTCTTTTGGGGATAAAAGAGGTATTTGTGGGAGAAAAGTTCCTATTTGAAGGGGGAACCCTGGTATTTCTTGGAGAAGATGTGATATATTTGGGAGAAATGTGGCATGTCTGGAAATAACTGTCCTCTTTTGGGGATAAAAGAGGCTTTTTGGGGAAAAGGTCCTATTTGAAGGGGGAAACGTGGTATTTCTTGGAGAAGATGTGTTATATTTGGGAGAAATGTGGCATTTCTGGAAGAAACTGTCCTCTTATGGGGATAGAACAGGTATTTGTGGGTGAAAAGGTCCTATTTGAAGGGGGAAACGTGGTATTTCTTGGAGAAGATGTGATATGTTTGGGAGAAATATGGCATTTCTGGAAGAAACTGTCCTCTTTTGGGGATAAAACAGGTATTTGTGGGTGAAAAGGTCCTATTTGAAGGGGGAAAGCTGGTATTTCTTGGAGAAGATGTGATATATTTGGGAGAAATGTGGCATGTCTGGAAGAAACTGTCCTATTTGGGGGGAGAAGGGTGGTATTTGTGGGAGAAAAGTTCCTATTTCAGGAGGAATCCTGGTATTTCTGGGAGGAGATGTGATATGTTTGGGAGAAATGTGCCATTTCTGGAAGAAACTGTCCTCTTTTGGGGATAAAACAGGTATTTGTGGGAGAAAAGGTCCTATTTGAAGGGGGAAACCTGTTATTTCTTGGAGAAGATGTGATATATTTGGGAGAAATGTGGCATTTCTGGATGAAACTGTCCTCTTTTGGGGATAAAAGAGGTATTTGTGGGTGAAAACGTTGTATTGGAAGGGGGAAACCTGTCATTTCTTGGAGAAGATGTGATATATTTTGGAGAAATGTGGCATGTCTGGAAGAAACTGTCCTCTTTTGGGGATAAAAGAGGTATTTGTGGGTGAAAAGGTCCTATTTGAAGGGGGAAACGTGGTATTTCTTGGAGAAGATGTGATATATTTGGGAGAAATGTGGCATTTCTGGAAGAAACTGTCCTATTTGGGAGAGAAGCCTGGTATTAGTGGGTGAAAAGGTCCTATTTGAAGGGGGAAAGCTGGTATTTCTTGGAGAAGATGTGATATATTTGGGAGAAATGTAGCATTTCTGGAAGAAACTGTCCTATTCTGGGGATAAAACAGGTATTTGTGGGAGAAAAGGTCCTATTTGAAGGGGGAAAGCTGGTATTTCTTGGAGAAGATGTGATCTATTTGGGAGAAATGTGGCCTTTCTGGAAGAAAATGTCCAATTTGGGGGGAGAAGGCTGGTAGTTTTCGGTGAGAAGGTCCTATTTCAGGAGGAATCCTGGTATTTCTTGGAGAAGATGTGATATATTTGGGAGAAATGTGGCCTTTCTGGAAGAAAATGTCCAATTTGGGGGGAGAAGGCAGGTAGTTTTGGGTGAGAAGGTCCTATTTCAGGAGGAATCCTGGTATTTCTTGGAGAAGATGTGATATATTTGGGAGAAATGTGGCATTTCTGGAGGAAACTGTCCTCTTTTGGGGATAAAAGAGGTATTAGTGGTTGAAAAGGTCCTATTTGAAGGGGGAAACCTGGTATTTCTTGGAGAAGATGTGATCTATTTGGGAGAAATTTGATATGCCTGGAAAAAACTGTCCTATTTTGGGGATGAAAGAGGTATTTGTGGGTGAGAAGGTCCTATTTGAAGGGGGAAACGTGGTATTTCTTGGAGAAGATGTGATCTATTTGGGAGAAATCTGGCATGTCTGGAAGAAACTGTCCTCTTTTGGGATAAAAGAGGCTTTTTGGGGAAAAGGTCCTATTTGAAGGGGGAAACGTGGTATTTCTTGGAGAAGATGTGATATATTTGGGAGAAATGTGGCATTTCTGGAAGAAACTGTCCTCTTATGGGGATAGAACAGGTATTTGTGGGTGAAAAGGTCCTATTTGAAGGGGGAAACCTGGTATTTCTTGGAGAAGATGTGATATATTTGGAAGAAATGTGGCATGTCTGGAAGAAAATGTCCTATTTGGGGGGAGAAGGGTGGTATTTGTGGGAGAAAAGTTCCTATTTCAGGAGGAATCCTGGTATTTCTTGGAGGAGACGTGATATGTTTGGGAGAAATATGGCATTTCTGGAAGAAACTGTCCTATTTTGGGGATAAAGGAGGTATTTGTGGGTGAAAAGGTCCTATTTGAAGGGGGAAAGCTGTTATTTCTTGGAGAAGATGTGATATATTTGGGAGAAATGTGGCACGTCTGGAAGAAACTGTCCTATTTTGGGGATAAAAGAGGTATTTGTGGGTGAAAAGGTCCTATTTGAAGGGGGAAAGCAGGTATTTCTTGGAGAAGATGTGATATGTTTGGGAGAAATGTGGCCTTTCTGGCAGAAACTGTCCTATTTTGGGAATAAAAGTGGTATTTGTGGGTGATAAGGTCCTATTTGAAGGGGGAAACCTGGCATTTCTTGGAGAAGATGTGATATATTTGGGAGAAATGTGGCATGTCAGGAAGAAACTGTCCTATTTTTGGGGAGAAGGCTGGTATTTGAGGGAGAAAAGGTCCTCTTTCAGGAGGAATCCTGGTATTTCTTGGAGAAGATGTGATATATTTGGGAGAAATGTGGCATGTCTGGAAGAAACTGTCCTATTTGAGGGATAAAAGAGGTATTTGTGGGTGAAAAGGTCCTGTTTCCAGGGGGAAACCTGGTATTTCTTGGAGAAGATGTGATATATTTGGGAGATATCAGGCATTTCTGGAGGAAACTGTCCTATTTTGGGAATAAAGGAGTTTTTTGTGGGTGAAAAGGTCCTATTTGAAGGGGGAAAGCTGGTAATTCTATGAGAAGATGTGATATGTTTGGGAGAAATCTGGCATGTCTGGGAGAAACTGTCCTCTTTTGGGGATAAAAGAGGTATTTGTGGGTGAAAAGGTCCTATTTGAAGGGGTAAACCTGGTATTTCTTGGAGAAGATGTGATATGTTTGGGAGAAATGTGGCATGTCTGGAAGAAAATGTCCTATTTTGGGGATAGAACAGGTATTTGTGGGTGAAAAGGTCCTATTTGAAGGGGGAAACGTGGTATTTCTTGGAGAAGATGTGATATATTTGGAAGAAATGTGGCATGTCTGGAGGAAAATGTCCTATTTGGGGGAAAAGGCTGGTATTTGTGGGAGAAAAGGTCCTATTTCAGGAGGAATCCTGGTATTTCTTGGAGGAGACGTGATATGTTTGGGAGAAATGTGGCATGTCTGGAAGAAACTGTCCTCTTTTGGGGATAAAAGAGGTATTTGTGGGTGAAAAGGTCCTATTTGAAGGGGGAAAGCTGGTATTTCTTGGAGAAGATGTGATATGTTTGGGAGAAATGTGCCATTTCTGGAAGAAACTGTCCTGTTTTGGGGATAAAACAGGTATTTGTGGGAGAAAAGGTCCTATTTGAAGGGGGAAAGCTGGTATTTCTTGCAGGAGATGTGATATATTTGGGAGAAATGTGGCATGTCTGGAAGAAACTGTCCTCTTTTGGGGATAAAAGTGGTATTTGTGGGTGAAAAGGTCCTATTTGAAGGGGGAAACGTGGTATTTCTTGAAGAAGATGTGATATATTTGGGAGAAATGTGGCATTTCTGGAAGAAACTGTCCTCTTTTGGGGATCAAACAGGTATTAGTGGTTGAAAAGGTCCTATTTGAAGGGGGAAACCTGGTATTTCTTGGAGAAGATGTGATATATTTGGGAGAAATGTGGCCTTTCCGGAAGAAACTGTACTCTTTTGGGGATAAAAGAGGTATTTCATGGAGAAAAGGTCCTAATTGAAGGGGGAAACGTGGTATTTCTTGGAGAAGATGTGATATGTTTGGTAGAAAAGTGGCCTTTCTGGCAGAAACTGTCCTATTTTGGGGATAAAAGTGGTATTTGTGGGTGATAAGGTCCTATTTGAAGGGGGAAAGCTGGTATTTCTTGGAGAAGATGTGATATATTTGGGAGAAATGTGGCATGTCTGGAAGAAACTGTCCTATTTGAGGGATAAAAGAGGTATTTGTGGGTGCAAAGGTCGTATTTGAAGGGGGAAACCTGGTATTTCTTGGAGAAGATGTGATATATTTGGGAGAAATCAGGCATTTTTGGAAGAAACTGTCCTATTTGGGGGAATAAAAGAATTTTTTGTGGGTGAAAAGGTCCTATTTGAAGGGGGAAAGCTGGTAATTCTATGAGAAGATGTGATATATTTGGGAGAAATCTGGCATGTCTGGGAGAAACTGTCCTCTTTTGGGGATAAAAGAGGTATTTGTGGGTGAAAAGGTCCTATTTGAAGGGGGAAACCTGGTATTTCTTGGAGAAGATGTGATATATTTGGGAGAAATCTGGCATTCCTGGAAGAAACTGTCCTCTTTTGGGGATAAAAGAGGCTTTTTGGGGAAAAGGTCCTATTTGAAGGGGGAAACGTGGTATTTCTTGGAGAAGATGTGATATATTTGGGAGAAATGTGGCATTTCTGGAAGAAACTGTCCTATTATGGGGATAGAACAGGTATTTGTGGGTGAAAAGGTCCTATTTGAAGGGGGAAACCTGGTATTTCTTGGAGAAGATGTGATCTATTTGGGAGAAATGTGGCATGTCTGGAAGAAACTGTCCTCTTTTGGGGAAAAAAGAGGTATTTGTGGGTGAAAAGGTCCTATTTGAAGGGGGAAAGCTGGTATTTCTTGGAGAAGATGTGATATGTTTGGGAGAAATGTGCCATTTCTGGAAGAAACTGTCCTGTTTTGGGAATAAAACAGGTATTTGTGGGAGAAAAGGTCCTATTTGAAGGGGGAAAGCTGGTATTTCTTGCAGGAGATGTGATATATTTGGGAGAAATGTGGCATGTCTGGAAGAAACTGTCCTCTTTTGGGGATAAAAGTGGTATTTGTGGGTGAAAAGGTCCTATTTGAAGGGGGAAAGCTGGTATTTCTTGGAGAAGATGTGATCTATTTGGGAGAAATGTGGCATTTCTGGAAGAAACTGTCCTCTTTTGGGGATCAAACAGGTATTAGTGGTTGAAAAGGTCCTATTTGAAGGGGGAAACCTGGTATTTCTTGGAGAAGATGTGATATATTTGGGAGAAATATGCCGTTTCTGGAAGAAAATGTCCTGTTTTGGGGATAAAACAGGTATTTCATGGAGAAAAGGTCCTAATTGAAGGTGGAAACGTGGTATTTCTTGGAGAAGATGTGATATGTTTGGGAGAAAAGTGGCCTTTCTGGCAGAAACTGTCCTATTTTGGGGATAAAAGTGGTATTTGTGGGTGATAAGGTCCTATTTGAAGGGGGAAAACTGGTATTTCTTGGAGAAGATGTGATATATTTGGGAGAAATGTGGCATGTCTGGAAGAAACTGTCCTATTTGAGGGATAAAAGAGGTATTTGTTGGTGCAAAGGTCGTATTTGAAGGGGGATACCTGGTATTTCTTGGAGAAGATGTGATATATTTGGGAGAAATCAGGCATTTCTGGAAGAAACTGTCCTATTTTGGGAATAAAAGAATTTTTTGTGGGTGAAAAGGTCCTATTTGAAGGGGGAAAATCTGGTAATTCTATGAGAAGATGTGATATGTTTGGGAGAAATCTGGCATGTCTGGGAGAAACTGTCCTCTTTTGGGGATAAAACAGGTATTTGTGGGTGAAAAGGTCCTATTTGAAGGGGGAAACCTGGTATATCTTGGAGAAGATGTGATCTATTTGGGAGAAATGTGGCATTTCTGGAATAAACTGTCCTATTTGGGGGATAGAACAGGTATTTGTGGGTGAAAAGGTCCTATTTGAAGGGGGAAAGCTGGTATTTCTTGGAGAAGATGTGATATATTTGGGAGAAATGTGGCATGTCTGGAAGAAAATGTCCTATTTGGGGGGAGAAGGGTGGTATTTGTGGGAGAAAAGTTCCTATTTCAGGAGGAATCCTGGTATTTCTTGGAGGAGATGTGATATGTTTGGGAGAAATGTGCCATTTCTGGAAGAAACTGTCCTCTTTTGGGGATAAAACAGGTATTTGTGGGTGAAAAGGTCCTATTTGAAGTTGGAAACCTGGTATTTCTTGGAGAAGATGTGATCTATTTGGGAGAATTGTGGCCTTTCTGGAAGAAACTGCCCTCTTTTGGGGATAAAAGAGGTATTTGTGGGTGAAAAGGTCCTATTTGAAGGGGGAAACCTGGTATTTGTGGGAGAAGATGTGATATATTTGGGAGAAATGTGGCATTTCTGGAAGAAAATGTCCTCTTTTGGGGATAAAACAGGTATTTCATGGAGAAAAGGTCCTAATTGAAGGGGGAAACCTGGTATTTCTTGGAGGAGTTGTGATCTATCTGGGAGAAATGTGGCATTTCTGGAAGAAACTATCCACTTTTGGGGATAAAACAGGTATTTGTGGGTGAAAAGGTCCTATTTGAAGGGGGAACCCTGGTATTTCTTGGAGAAGATGTGATATATTTGGGTGAAATGTGGCATGTCTGGAAAAAACTGTCCTATTCTGGGGATAAAAGAGGTATTTGTGGGTGAAAAGGTCCTATTTGAAGGGGGAAAGCTGGTATTTCTTGGAGAAGATGTGATGTATTTGGGAGAAATGTGGCATTCCTGGAAGAAACTGTCCTCTTTTGGGGATAAAACAGGTACTTGTGGGTGAAAAGGTCCTATTTGAAGGGGGAAACCTGGTATTTCTTGGAGAAGATGTGATATATTTGGGAGAAATGTGGCATTTCTGGAAGAAACTCTCCTCTTATGGGGATAGACCAGGTATTTGTGGGTGAAAAGGTCCTATTTCCAGGGGAAAACCTGGTATTTCTTGGAGAAGATGTGATATATTTGGGAGAAATGTGGCATGTCTGGAAGAAAATGTCCTATTTGGGGGGTGAAGGGTGGTATTTGTGGGAGAAAAGTTCCTATTTCAGGAGGAATCCTGGTATTTCTTGGAGGAGATGTGATATGTTTGGGAGAAATGTGCCGTTTCTGGAAGAAACTGTCCTATTCTGGGGATAAAACAGGTATTTGTGGGTGAAAAGGTCCTATTTGAAGGGGGAAACGTGGTATTTCTTGGAGAAGATGTGATATATTTGGGAGAAATGTGGCATTTCTGGAAGAAACTGTCCAGTTTGGGGGGAGAAGACTGGTATTTGAGGGAGAAAAGGTCCTCTTTCAGGAGGAATCCTGGTATTTCTTGGAGAAGATGTGATCTATTTGGGAGAAATCTGGCATTTCTGGAAGAAACTGTCCTATTTGAGGGATAAAACAGGTACTTGTGGGTGAAAAGATCGTATTTGAAGGGGGAAACCTGGTATTTCTTGGAGAAGATGTGATATGTTTGGGAGAAATGAGGCATTTCTGGAAGAAACTGTCCTCTTTTGGGGATAAAAGTGGTATTTGTGGGTGAAAAGGTCCTATTTGAAGGGGGAAAGCTGGTATTTCTTGGAGAAGATGTGATCTATTTGGGAGAAATGTGGCCTTTCTGGAAGAAAATGTCCAATTTGGGGGGAGAAGGCTGGTAGTTTTGGGTGAGAAGGTCCTATTTCAGGAGGAATCCTGGTATTTCTTGGAGAAGATGTGATATATTTGGGAGAAATGTGGCCTTTCTGGAAGAAAATGTCCAATTTGGGGGGAGAAGGCTGGTAGTTTTGGGTGAGAAGGTCCTATTTCAGGAGGAATCCTGGCATTTCTTGGAGAAGATGTGATCTATTTGGGAGAAATGTGGCATTTCTGGAAGAAACTGTCCTCTTTTTGGGATAAAAGAGGTATTAGTGGTTTAAAAGGTCCTATTTGAAGGGGGAAAGCTGGTATTTCTTGGAGAAGATGATATATATTTGGGAGAAATGTGGCATGTCTGGAAGAAACTGTCCTATTTTGGGGATAAAAGAGGTATTTGTGGGTGAAAAGGTCCTATTTGAAGGGGGAAAGCTGGTATTTCTTGTAGAAGATGTGATATATTTGGGAGAAATGTGGCATTTCTGGAAGAAACTGTCCTATTTGGGGGAGAAGCCTGCTATTAGTGGGTGAAAAGGTCCTATTTGAAGGGGGAAAGCTGGTATTTCTTGAAGGAGTTGTGATATATTTGGGAGAAATGTGGCATGTCTGGAAGAAACTGTCCTATTTTGGGGATAAAAGAGGTATTTGTGGGTGAAAAGGTCCTATTTGAAGGGGGAAAGCTGGTATTTCTTGGAGAAGATGTGATCTATTTGGGAGAAATGTGGCATGTCTGGAAGAAACTGTCCTATTTTGGGGATAAAACAGGTATTAGTGGTTGAAAAGGTCCTATTTGAAGGGGGAAAGCTGGTATTTCTTGCAGGAGATGTGATATATTTGGGAGAAATGTGGCATGTCTGGAAGAAACTGTCCTCTTTTGGGGATAAAAGTGGTATTTGTGGGTGAAAAGGTCCTATTTGAAGGGGGAAACCTGGTAATTCTTGGAGAAGATGTGATATATTTGGGAGAAATGTGGCATTTCTGGAAGAAACTGTCCTATTTTGGGGATAAAACAGGTATTTGTGGGAGAAAAGGTCCTATTTGAAGGGGGAAAGCTGGTATTTCATGGAGAAGATGTGATCTATTTGGGAGAAATGTGGCCTTTCTGGAAGAAAAAGACCAATTTGGGGGGAGAAGTCTGGTAGTTTTGGGTGAGAAGTTCCTATTTCAGGAGGAATCCTGGTATTTCTTGGAGAAGATGTGATATATTTGGGAGAAATCTGGCATTCCTGGAAGAAACTGTCCAATTTGTGGGGAGAAGGCTGGTAGTTTTGGGTGAGAAGGTCCTCTATCAGGAGGAATCCTGGTATTTCTTGGAGAAGATGTGATATATTTGGGAGAAATGTGGCATTTCTGGAAGAAACTGTCCTCTTTTGGGGATCAAACAGGTATTAGTGGGAGAAAAGGTCCTATTTGAAGGAAGAAACCTGGTATTTCTTGGAGAAGATGTGATATGTTTGGGGGAAATGTGGCATTTCTGGGAGAAACTGACCTCTTTTGGGGATAAAACAGGTATTTCATGGAGAAAAGGCCCTAATTGAAGGGGGAAACGTGGTATTTCTTGGAGAAGATGTGATATGTTTGGGGGAAATGTGGCCTTTCTGGCAGAAACTGTCCTATTTTGGGGATAAAAGTGGTATTTGTGGGTGATAAGGTCCTATTTGAAGGGGGAATCCTGGTATTTCTTGGAGAAGATGTGATATATTTGGGAGAAATGTGGCATGTCTGGAAGAAACTGTCCTATTTTGGGAATAAAAGAATTTTTTGTGGGTGAAAAGGTCCTATTTGAAGGGGGAAAGCTGGTAATTCTATGAGAAGATGTCATATGTTTGGGAGAAATCTGGCATGTCTGGGAGAAACTGTCCTCTTTTCGGGATAAAAGAGGTATTTGTGGGTGAAAAGGTCCTATTTGAAGGGGGAAACCTGGTATTTCTTGGAGAAGATGTGATACGTTTGGGAGAAATGTGGCATGTCTGGAAGAAACTGTCCTCTTTTGGGGATTAAAGAGGTATTTGTGGGTGAAAAGGTCCTATTTGAAGGGGGAAACGTGGCATTTCTTGGAGAAGATGTGATATATTTGGGAGAAATGTGGCATTACAGGCAGAAACTGTCGTATTTTGGGGATAAAAGAAGTATTTGTGGGTGAAAAGGTCCTATTTGAAGGGGGAAAGCTGGTATTTCTAGGAGAAGATGTGATATATTTGGGAGAAATGTGGCATGTCTGGAAGAAACTGTCCTCTTTTGGGGATAAAACAGGTAATTGTGTGTGAAAAGGTCCTATTTGAAGGGGGAATCCTGGTATTTCTTGGAGAAGATGTGGTATATTTGGGAGAAATGTGGCCTTTCTGGAAGAAAATGTCCAATTTGGGGGGAGAAGGCTGGTAGTTTTGGGTGAGAAGGTCCTATTTCAGGAGGAATCCTGGCATTTCCTGGAGAAGATGTGATATATTTGGGAGAAATGTGGCATTTCTGGAGGAAACTGTCCTCTTTTGGGGATAAAAGAGGTATTAGTGGTTGAAAAGGTCCTATTTGAAGGGGGAAACCTGGTATTTCTTGGAGAAGATGATATATATTTGGGAGAAATGTGGCCTTTCTGGAAGAAACTGTCCTATTATGGGGATAGAACAGGTATTTGTGGGTGATAAGGTCCTATTTGAAGGGGGAAACCTGGTATTTCTTGGAGAAGATGTGATATATTTGGGAGAAATGTGGCATGTCTGGAAAAAACTGTCCTATTTTGGGGATAAAAGAGGTATTTGTGGGTGAGAAGGTTCTATTTGAAGGGGGAAAGCTGGTATTTCTTGGAGAAGATGTGATATGTTTGGGAGAAATCTGGCATTCCTGGAAGAAACTGTCCTCTTTTGGGGATAAAAGAGGTTTTTTTGGGAAAAAGGTCCTATTTGAAGGGGGAAACGTGGTATTTCTTGGAGAAGATGTGATCTATTTGGGAGAAATGTGGCATTTCTGGAAGAAACTGTCCTCTTATGGGGATAAAAGAGGTATTTGTGGGAGAAAAGGTCCTATTTGAAGGGGTAAACCTGGGATTTCTTGGAGAAGATGTGATATATTTGGGAGAAATGTGGCCTTTCTGGAAGAAAATGTCCAATTTGGGGGGAGAAGGCTGGTTGTTTTGGGTGAGAAGGTCCTATTTCAGGAGGAATCCTGGCATTTCTTGGAGAAGATGTGATATATTTGGGAGAAATCTGGCATTTCTGGAAGAAACTGTCCTCTTTTGGGGATAAAAGAGGTATTTCATGGAGAAAAGTTCCTAATTCAAGGGGGAAACGTGGTATTTCTTGGAGGAGTTGTGATATATTTGGGAGAAATGTGGCATTTCTGGAAGAAAATGTCCTATTTTGGGGATAAAACTGGTATTTCATGGAGAAAAGGTCCTAATTGAAGGGGGAAACCTGGTATTTCTTGGAGGAGTTGTGATATGTTTGGGAGAAATGTGGCATTCCTGGAAGAAACTGTCCTCTTTTGGGGATAAAACAGGTATTTGTGGGAGAAAAGTTCCTATTTGAAGGGGGAACCCTGGTATTTCTTGGAGAAGATGTGATATATTTGGGAGAAATGTGGCATGTCTGGAAAAAACTGTCCTATTTTGGGGATAAAAGAGGTATTTGTGGGTGAAAAGGTCCTATTTGAAGGGGGAAAGCTGGTATTTCTTGGAGAAGATGTGATCTATTTGGGAGAAATGTGGCATGTCTGGAAGAAACTGTCCTCTTTTGGGGATAAAAGAGGTATTTCTTGGAGAAAAGGTCCTAATTGAAGGGGGAAACGTGGTATTTCTTGTAGAAGATGTGATATATTTGGGAGAAATGTGGCATTTCTGGAAGAAACTGTCCTCTTTTGGGGATAAAAGAGGTATTTGTGGGTGAAAAGGTCATATTTGAAAGGGGAAAGCTGGTATTTCTTTGAGAAGATGTGATCTATTTGGGTGAAATGTGGCCTTTCTGGAAGAAAATGTCTAATTTGGGGGGAGAAGGCTGGTAGTTTTCGGTGCGAATTTCCTATTTCAGGAGGAATCCTGGTATTTCTTGGAGGAGATGTGATATATTTGGGAGAAATCTGGCCTTTCTGGAAGAAAATGTCCAATTTGGGGGGGGGAGAAGGCTGGTAGTTTTGGGTGAGAAGGTCCTATTTCAGGAGGAATCCTGGCATTTCTTGGAGAAGATGTGATATATTTGGGAGAAATGTGGCATTTCTGGAAGAAACTGTCCTCTTTTGGGGATAAAAGAGGTATTTGTGGGTGAAAAGGTCCTATTTGAAGGGGGAAACCTGGTATTTCTTGGAGAAGATGATATATATTTGGGAGAAATGTGGCCTTTCTGGAAGAAACTGTCCTCTTTTGGGGATAAAAGAGGTATTTCATGGAGAAAAGGTCCTAATTCAAGGGGGAAACGTGGTATTTCTTGGAGGAGTTGTGATATATTTGGGAGAAATGTGGCATTTCTGGAAGAAACTGTCCTCTTTTGGGGATAAAAGAGGTATTTGTGGGAGAAAAGTTCCTATTTGAAGGGGAACCCTGGTATTTCTTGGAGAAGATGTGATATATTTGGGAGAAATGTGGCATGTCTGGAAATAACTGTTCTCTTTTGGGGATAAAAGAGGCTTTTTGGGGAAAAGGTCCTATTTGAAGGGGGAAACGTGGTATTTATTGGAGAAGATGTGATATATTTGGGAGAAATGTGGCATTTCTGGAAGAAACTGTCCTCTTATGGGGATAGAACAGGTATTTGTGGGTGAAAAGGTCCTATTTGAAGGGGGAAACGTGGTATTTCTTGGAGAAGATGTGATATGTTTGGGAGAAATGTGGCATTTCTGGAAGAAACTGTCCTCTTTTGGGGATAAAACAGGTATTTGTGGGTGAAAAGGTCCTATTTGAAGGGGGAAAGCTGGTATTTCTTGGAGAAGATGTGATCTATTTGGGAGAAATGTGGCATTTCTGGATGAAACTGTCCTCTTTTGGGGATAAAAGAGGTATTTGTGGGTGAGAAGGTCCTATTTGAAGGGGGAAACCTGTCATTTCTTGGAGAAGATGTGATATATTTTGGAGAAATGTGGCATGTCTGGAAGAAACTGTCCTCTTTTGGGGATAAAAGAGGTATTTGTGGGTGAAAAGGTCCTATTTGATGGGGGAAACGTGGTATTTCTTGGAGAAGATGTGATATATTTGGGAGAAATGTGGCATTTCTGGAAGAAACTGTCCTATTTGGGGGAGAAGCCTGCTATTAGTGGGTGAAAAGGTCCTATTTGAAGGGGGAAAGCTGGTATTTCTTGGAGAAGATGTGATCTATTTGGGAGAAATGTGGCATTTCTGGAAGAAACTGTCCTATTCTGGGGATAAAACAGGTATTTGTGGGAGAAAAGGTCCTATTTGAAGGGGTAAACCTGGGATTTCTTGGAGAAGATGTGATATATTTGGGAGAAATGTGGCCTTTCTGGAAGAAAATGTCCAATTTGGGGGGAGAAGGCTGGTTGTTTTGGGTGAGAAGGTCCTATTTCAGGAGGAATCCTGGCATTTCTTGGAGAAGATGTGATATATTTGGGAGAAATCTGGCATTTCTGGAAGAAACTGTCCTCTTTTGGGGATAAAAGAGGTATTTCATGGAGAAAAGTTCCTAATTCAAGGGGGAAACGTGGTATTTCTTGGAGGAGTTGTGATATATTTGGGAGAAATGTGGCATTTCTGGAAGAAAATGTCCTATTTTGGGGATAAAACTGGTATTTCATGGAGAAAAGGTCCTAATTGAAGGGGGAAACCTGGTATTTCTTGGAGGAGTTGTGATATGTTTGGGAGAAATGTGGCATTCCTGGAAGAAACTGTCCTCTTTTGGGGATAAAACAGGTATTTGTGGGAGAAAAGTTCCTATTTGAAGGGGGAACCCTGGTATTTCTTGGAGAAGATGTGATATATTTGGGAGAAATGTGGCATGTCTGGAAAAAACTGTCCTATTTTGGGGATAAAAGAGGTATTTGTGGGTGAAAAGGTCCTATTTGAAGGGGGAAAGCTGGTATTTCTTGGAGAAGATGTGATCTATTTGGGAGAAATGTGGCATGTCTGGAAGAAACTGTCCTCTTTTGGGGATAAAAGAGGTATTTCTTGGAGAAAAGGTCCTAATTGAAGGGGGAAACGTGGTATTTCTTGTAGAAGATGTGATATATTTGGGAGAAATGTGGCATTTCTGGAAGAAACTGTCCTCTTTTGGGGATAAAAGAGGTATTTGTGGGTGAAAAGGTCATATTTGAAAGGGGAAAGCTGGTATTTCTTTGAGAAGATGTGATCTATTTGGGTGAAATGTGGCCTTTCTGGAAGAAAATGTCTAATTTGGGGGGAGAAGGCTGGTAGTTTTCGGTGCGAATTTCCTATTTCAGGAGGAATCCTGGTATTTCTTGGAGGAGATGTGATATATTTGGGAGAAATCTGGCCTTTCTGGAAGAAAATGTCCAATTTGGGGGGAGAAGGCTGGTAGTTTTGGGTGAGAAGGTCCTATTTCAGGAGGAATCCTGGCATTTCTTGGAGAAGATGTGATATATTTGGGAGAAATGTGGCATTTCTGGAAGAAACTGTCCTCTTTTGGGGATAAAAGAGGTATTTGTGGGTGAAAAGGTCCTATTTGAAGGGGGAAACCTGGTATTTCTTGGAGAAGATGATATATATTTGGGAGAAATGTGGCCTTTCTGGAAGAAACTGTCCTCTTTTGGGGATAAAAGAGGTATTTCATGGAGAAAAGGTCCTAATTCAAGGGGGAAACGTGGTATTTCTTGGAGGAGTTGTGATATATTTGGGAGAAATGTGGCATTTCTGGAAGAAACTGTCCTCTTTTGGGGATAAAAGAGGTATTTGTGGGAGAAAAGTTCCTATTTGAAGGGGAACCCTGGTATTTCTTGGAGAAGATGTGATATATTTGGGAGAAATGTGGCATGTCTGGAAATAACTGTTCTCTTTTGGGGATAAAAGAGGCTTTTTGGGGAAAAGGTCCTATTTGAAGGGGGAAACGTGGTATTTATTGGAGAAGATGTGATATATTTGGGAGAAATGTGGCATTTCTGGAAGAAACTGTCCTCTTATGGGGATAGAACAGGTATTTGTGGGTGAAAAGGTCCTATTTGAAGGGGGAAACGTGGTATTTCTTGGAGAAGATGTGATATGTTTGGGAGAAATGTGGCATTTCTGGAAGAAACTGTCCTCTTTTGGGGATAAAACAGGTATTTGTGGGTGAAAAGGTCCTATTTGAAGGGGGAAAGCTGGTATTTCTTGGAGAAGATGTGATCTATTTGGGAGAAATGTGGCATTTCTGGATGAAACTGTCCTCTTTTGGGGATAAAAGAGGTATTTGTGGGTGAGAAGGTCCTATTTGAAGGGGGAAACCTGTCATTTCTTGGAGAAGATGTGATATATTTTGGAGAAATGTGGCATGTCTGGAAGAAACTGTCCTCTTTTGGGGATAAAAGAGGTATTTGTGGGTGAAAAGGTCCTATTTGATGGGGGAAACGTGGTATTTCTTGGAGAAGATGTGATATATTTGGGAGAAATGTGGCATTTCTGGAAGAAACTGTCCTATTTGGGGGAGAAGCCTGCTATTAGTGGGTGAAAAGGTCCTATTTGAAGGGGGAAAGCTGGTATTTCTTGGAGAAGATGTGATCTATTTGGGAGAAATGTGGCATTTCTGGAAGAAACTGTCCTATTCTGGGGATAAAACAGGTATTTGTGGGAGAAAAGGTCCTATTTGAAGGGGGAAAGCTGGTATTTCTTGGAGAAGATGATATATATTTGGGAGAAATGTGGCCTTTCTGGAAGAAAATGTCCAATTTGGGGGGAGAAGGCTGGTAGTTTTGGGTGAGAAGGTCCTATTTCAGGAGGAATCCTGGCATTTCTTGGAGAAGATGTGATATATTTGGGAGAAATGTGGCATTTCTGGAGGAAACTGTCCTCTTTTGGGGATAAAAGAGGTATTAGTGGTTGAAAAGGTCCTATTTGAAGGGGGAAACCTGGTATTTCTTGGAGAAGATGATATATATTTGGGAGAAATGTGGCCTTTCTGGAAGAAACTGTCCTATATTGGGGATAAAAGTGGTATTTGTGGGTGATAAGGTCCTATTTGAAGGGGGAACCCTGGTATTTCTTGGAGAAGATGTGATATATTTGGGAGAAATGTGGCATGTCTGGAAAAAACTGTCCTATTTTGGGGATAAAAGAGGTATTTGTGGGTGAGAAGGTCCTATTTGAAGGGGGAAAGCTGGTATTTCTTGGAGAAGATGTGATATGTTTGGGAGAAATCTGGCATGTCTGGAAGAAACTGTCCTCTTTTGGGGATAAAAGAGGTTTTTTTGGGAAAAAGGTCCTATTTGAAGGGGGAAATGTGGTATTTCTTGGAGAAGATGTGATCTATTTGGGAGAAATGTGGCATTTCTGGAAGAAACTGTCCTCTTATGGGGATAGAACAGGTATTTGTGGGTGAAAAGGTCCTATTTGAAGGGGTAAACCTGGTATTTCTTGGAGAAGATGTGATATATTTGGGAGAAATGTGGCATGTCTGGAAGAAAATGTCCTATTTGGGGGATAAAAGAGGTATTTGTGGATGAAAAGGTCCTATTTGATGGGGGAAACGTGGTATTTCTTGGAGAAGATGTGATATATTTGGGAGAAATGTGGCATTTCTGGAAGAAACTGTCCTATTTGGGGGAGAAGCCTGCTATTAGTGGGTGAAAAGGTCCTATTTGAAGGGGGAAAGCTGGTATTTCTTGGAGAAGATGTGATCTATTTGGGAGAAATGTGGCATTTCTGGAAGAAACTGTCCTATTCTGGGGATAAAACAGGTATTTGTGGGAGAAAAGGTCCTATTTGAAGGGGGAAAGCTGGTATTTCTTGGAGAAGATGTGATATATTTGGGAGAAATGTGGCCTTTCTGGAAGAAAATGTCCAATTTGGGGGGAGAAGGCTGGTAGTTTTGGGTGAGAAGGTCCTATTTCAGGAGGAATCCTGGCATTTCTTGGAGAAGATGTGATATATTTGGGAGAAATGTGGCATTTCTGGAAGAAACTGTCCTCTTTTGGGGATAAAAGAGGTATTAGTGGTTGAAAAGGTCCTATTTGAAGTTGGAAACCTGGTATTTCTTGGAGAAGATGATATATATTTGGGAGAAATGTGGCCTTTCTGGAAGAAACTGTCCTATATTGGGGATAAAAGTGGTATTTGTGGGTGATAAGGTCCTATTTGAAGGGGGAAACCTGGTATTTCTTGGAGAAGATGTGATATATTTGGGAGAAATTTGGCATGTCTGGAAAAAACTGTCCTATTTTGGGGATAAAAGAGGTATTTGTGGGTGAGAAGGTCCTATTTGAAGGGGGAAAGCTGGTATTTCTTGGAGAAGATGTGATATGTTTGGGAGAAATCTGGCATTCCTGGAAGAAACTGTCCTCTTTTGGGGATAAAAGAGGTTTTTTTGGGAAAAAGGTCCTATTTGAAGGGGGAAACGTGGTATTTCTTGGAGAAGATGTGATATATTTGGGAGAAATGTGGCATTTCTGGAAGAAACTGTCCTCTTATGGGGATAAAAGAGGTATTTGTGGGTGAAAAGTTCCTATTTGAAGGGGGAAACCTGGTATTTCTTGGAGAAGATGTGATATGTTTGGGAGAAATATGGCATTTCTGGAAGAAACTATCCTCTTTTGGGGATAAAAGAGGTATTTGTGGGTGAAAAGGTCCTATTTGAAGGGGGAAAGCTGGTATTTCTTGGAGAAGATGTGATCTATTTGGGAGAAATGTGGCATGTCTGGTAGAAACTGTCCTCTTTTGGAGATAAAAGAGGTATTTGTGGGTGAAAAGGTCCTATTTGAAGGGGGAAGCTGGTATTTCTTGGAGAAGATGTGATATATTTGGGAGAAATGTGGCATTTCTGGAAGAAAGTGTCCTGTTTTGTGGATAAAACAGGTGTTTGTGGGAGAAAAGTTCCTATTTGAAGGGGGAACCCTGGTATTTCTTGGAGAAGATGTGATATATTTGGGAGAAATGTGATATGTCTGGAAAAAACTGTCCTATTTTGGGGATGAAAGAGGTATTTGTGGGTGAGAAGGTCCTATTTGAAGGGGGAAACGTGGTATTTCTTGGAGAAGATGTGATCTATTTGGGAGAAATCTGGCATTCCTGGAAGAAACTGTCCTCTTTTGGGATAAAAGAGGCTTTTTTGGGAAAAGGTCCTATTTGAAGGGGGAAACGTGGTATTTCTTGGAGAAGATGTGATATATTTGGGAGAAATGTGGCCTTTCTGGAAGAAACTGTCCTCTTATGGGGATAGAACAGGTATTTGTGGGTGAAAAGGTCCTATTTGAAGGGGGAAACCTGGTATTTCTTGGAGAAGATGTGATATATTTGGAAGAAATGTGGCATGTCTGGAAGAAAATGTCCTATTTGGGGGGAGAAGGGTGGTATTTGTGGGAGAAAAGTTCCTATTTCAGGAGGAATCCTGGTATTTCTTGGAGGAGACGTGATATGTTTGGGAGAAATGTGGCATTTCTGGAAGAAACTGTCCTCTTTTGGGGATAAAGGAGGTATTTGTGGGTGAAAAGGTCCTATTTGAAGGGGGAAAGCAGGTATTTCTTGGAGAAGATGTGATATATTTGGGAGAAATGTGGCACGTCTGGAAGAAACTGTCCTATTTTGGGGATAAAAGAGGTATTTGTGGGTGAAAAGGTCCTATTTGAAGGGGGAAAGCAGGTATTTCTTGGAGAAGATGTGATATGTTTGGGAGAAATGTGGCCTTTCTGGCAGAAACTGTCCTATTTTGGGAATAAAAGTGGTATTTGTGGGTGATAAGGTCCTATTTGAAGGGGGAAACCTGGCATTTCTTGGAGAAGATGTGATCTATTTGGGAGAAATGTGGCATGTCAGGAAGAAACTGTCCTATTTTTGGGGAGAAGGCTGGTATTTGAGGGAGAAAAGGTCCTCTTTCAGGAGGAATCCTGGTATTTCTTGGAGAAGATGTGATCTATTTGGGAGAAATGTGGCCTTTCTGGAAGAAAATGTCCAATTTGAGGGATAAAAGAGGTATTTGTGGGTGAAAAGGTCCTGTTTCCAGGGGGAAACCTGGTATTTCTTGGAGAAGATGTGATATATTTGGGAGATATCAGGCATTTCTGGAGGAAACTGTCCTATTTTGGGAATAAAGGAGTTTTTTGTGGGTGAAAAGGTCCTATTTGAAGGGGGAAAGCAGGTATTTCTTGGAGAAGATGTGATATGTTTGGGAGAAATCTGGCATGTCTGGGAGAAACTGTCCTCTTTTGGGGATAAAAGAGGTATTTGTGGGTGAAAAGGTCCTATTTGAAGGGGGAAACCTGGTATTTCTTGGAGAAGATGTGATATGTTTGGGAGAAATGTGGCATGTCTGGAAGAAACTGTCCTCTTTTGGGGATAAAAGAGGTATTTGTGGGTGAAAAGGTCCTATTTGAAGAGGGAAAGCTGGCATTTCTTGGAGAAGATGTGATATATTTGGGAGAAATGTGGCATTTCTGGCAGAAACTGTCCTATTTTGGGGATAAAAGAGGTATTTGTGGGTGAAAAGGTCCTATTTGAAGGGGGAAAGCTGGTATTTCTTGGAGAAGATGTGATATATTTGGGAGAAATGTGGCATGTCTGGAAGAAACTGTCCTCTTTTGGGGATAAAACAGGTATTTGTGGGTGAAAAGGTCCTATTTGAAGGGGGAAAGCTGGTATTTCTTGGAGAAGATGCTCTATATTTGGGAGAAATGTGGCATTTCTGGATGAAACTGTCCTCTTTTGGGGATAAAAGAGGTATTTGTGGGTGAAAACGTTGTAATTGAAGGGGGAAACCTGTCAATTCTTGGAGAAGATGTGATATATTTTGGAGAAATGTGGCATGTCTGGAAGAAACTGTCCTCTTTTGGGGATAAAAGAGGTATTTGTGGGTGAAAAGGTCCTATTTGATGGGGGAAACGTGGTATTTCTTGGAGAAGATGTGATATATTTGGGAGAAATGTGGCATTTCTGGAAGAAACTGTCCTATTTGGGGGAGAAGCCTGCTATTAGTGGGTGAAAAGGTCCTATTTGAAGGGGGAAACCTGGAATTTCTTGGAGAAGATGTGATATATTTGGGAGAAATGTGGCATTTCTGGAAGAAACTGTTCTATTTTGGGGATCAAAGAGGTATTTGTGGGAGAAAAGGTCCTATTTGAAGGGGGAAAGCTGGTATTTCTTGGAGAAGATGTGATATATTTGGGAGAAATGTGGCCTTTCTGGAAGAAAATGTCCAATTTGGGGGGAGAAGGCTGGTAGTTTTGGGTGAGAAGGTCCTATTTCAGGAGGAATCCTGGCATTTCTTGGAGAAGATGTGATATATTTGGGAGAAATGTGGCATTTCTGGAGGAAACTGTCCTCTTTTGGGGATAAAAGAGGTATTAGTGGTTGAAAAGGTCCTATTTGAAGGGGGAAACCTGGTATTTCTTGGAGAAGATGATATATATTTGGGAGAAATGTGGCCTTTCTGGAAGAAACTGTCCTATATTGGGGATAAAAGTGGTATTTGTGGGTGATAAGGTCCTATTTGAAGGGGGAACCCTGGTATTTCTTGGAGAAGATGTGATATATTTGGGAGAAATGTGGCATGTCTGGAAAAAACTGTCCTATTTTGGGGATAAAAGAGGTATTTGTGGGTGAGAAGGTCCTATTTGAAGGGGGAAAGCTGGTATTTCTTGGAGAAGATGTGATATGTTTGGGAGAAATCTGGCATGTCTGGAAGAAACTGTCCTCTTTTGGGGATAAAAGAGGTTTTTTTGGGAAAAAGGTCCTATTTGAAGGGGGAAACGTGGTATTTCTTGGAGAAGATGTGATCTATTTGGGAGAAATGTGGCATTTCTGGAAGAAACTGTCCTCTTATGGGGATAGAACAGGTATTTGTGGGTGAAAAGGTCCTATTTGAAGGGGTAAACCTGGTATTTCTTGGAGAAGATGTGATATATTTGGGAGAAATGTGGCATGTCTGGAAGAAAATGTCCTATTTGGGGGGAGAAGGGTGGTATTTTTGGGAGAAAAGTTCCTATTTCTGGAGGAATCCTGGTATTTCTTGGAGGAGATGTGATATGTTTGGGAGAAATGTGCCATTTCTGGAAGAAACTGTCCTCTTTTGGGGATAAAAGAGGTATTTGTGGGTGAAAAGGTCCTATTTGAAGGGGGAAACCTGGTATTTCTTGGAGAAGATGTGATCTATTTGGGAGAAATGTGGCATTTCTGGAAGAAACAGTCCTCTTATGGGGATAGAACAGGTATTTGTGGGTGAAAAGGTCCTATTTCCAGGGGAAAACCTGGTATTTCTTGGAGAAGATGTGATATGTTTGGGAGAAATGTGGCATGTCTGGAAGAAACTGTCCTATTTGAGGGATTAAAGAGGTATTTGTGGGTGAAAAGGTCCTATTTGAAGGGGGAAAGCTGGTATTTCTTGGAGAAGATGGGATCTATTTGGGAGAAATGTGGCATGTCTGGTAGAAACTGTCCTCTTTTGGAGATAAAAGAGGTATTTGTGGGTGAAAAGGTCCTATTTGAAGGGGGAAGCTGGTATTTCTTGGAGAAGATGTGATATATTTGGGAGAAATGTGGCATTTCTGGAAGAAAGTGTCCTGTTTTGTGGATAAAACAGGTATTTGTGGGAGAAAAGGTCCTATTTGAAGGGGGAAAGCTGGTATTTCTTGGAGAAGATGTGATATATTTGGGAGAAATGTGGTCTTTCTGGAAGAAAATGTCCAATTTTGGGGGAGAAGGCTGGTAGTTTTGGGTGAGAAGGTCCTATTTCAGGAGGAATCCTGGCATTTCTTGGAGAAGATGTGATCTATTTGGGAGAAATGTGGCATTTCTGGAAGAAACTGTCCTCTTTTGGGGATAAAAGAGGTATTTCATGGAGAAAAGGTCCTAATTCAAGGGGGAAACGTGGTATTTCTTGGAGGAGTTGTGATATATTTGGGAGAGATGTGGCATTTCTGGAAGAAACTGTCCTCTTTTGGGGATAAAAGAGGTATTTGTGGGAGAAAAGTTCCTATTTGAAGGGGGAACCCTGGTATTTCTTGGAGAAGATGTGATATATTTGGGAGAAATGTGATATGTCTGGAAAAAACTGTCCTACTTTGGGGATAAAAGAGGTATTTGTGGGTGAGAAGGTCCTATTTGAAGGGGGAAACGTGGTATTTCTTGGAGAAGATGTGATCTATTTGGGAGAAATCTGGCATTCCTGGAAGAAACTGTCCTCTTTTGGGATAAAAGAGGCTTTTTGGGGAAAAGGTCCTATTTGATGGGGGAAACGTGGTATTTCTTGGAGAAGATGTGATATATTTGGGAGAAATGTGGCCTTTCTGGAAGAAACTGTCCTCTTATGGGGATAGAACAGGTATTTGTGGGTGAAAAGGTCCTATTTGAAGGGGTAAACCTGGTATTTCTTGGAGAAGATGTGATATATTTGGAAGAAATGTGGCATGTCTGGAAGAAAATGTCCTATTTGGGGGGAGAAGGGTGGTATTTGTGGGAGAAAAGTTCCTATTTCAGGAGGAGGAATCCTGGTATTTCTTGGAGGAGACGTGATATGTTTGGGAGAAATGTGGCATTTCTGGAAGAAACTGTCCTCTTTTGGGGATAAAGGAGGTATTTGTGGGTGAAAAGGTCCTATTTGAAGGGGGAAAGCAGGTATTTCTTGGAGAAGATGTGATATATTTGGGAGAAATGTGGCACGTCTGGAAGAAACTGTCCTATTTTGGGGATAAAAGAGGTATTTGTGGGTGAAAAGGTCCTATTTGAAGGGGGAAAGCAGGTATTTCTTGGAGAAGATGTGATATGTTTGGGAGAAATGTGGCCTTTCTGGCAGAAACTGTCCTATTTTGGGAATAAAAGTGGTATTTGTGGGTGATAAGGTCCTATTTGAAGGGGGAAACCTGGCATTTCTAGGAGAAGATGTGATATATTTGGGAGAAATGTGGCATGTCAGGAAGAAACTGTCCTATTTTTGGGGAGAAGGCTGGTATTTGAGGGAGAAAAGGTCCTCTTTCAGGAGGAATCCTGGTATTTCTTGGAGAAGATGTGATCTATTTGGGAGAAATGTGGCATGTCTGGAAGAAACTGTCCTATTTGAGGGATAAAAGAGGTATTTGTGGGTGAAAAGGTCCTGTTTCCAGGGGGAAACCTGGTATTTCTTGGAGAAGATGTGATATATTTGGGAGATATCAGGCATTTCTGGAGGAAACTGTCCTATTTTGGGAATAAAGGAGTTTTTTGTGGGTGAAAAGGTCCTATTTGAAGGGGGAAAGCTGGTATTTCTTGAAGAAGATGTGATATGTTTGGGAGAAATCTGGCATGTCTGGGAGAAACTGTCCTCTTTTGGGGATAAAAGAGGTATTTGTGGGTGAAAAGGTACTATTTGAAGGGGGAAACCTGGTATTTCTTGGAGAAGATGTGATATGTTTGGGAGAAATGTGGCATGTCTGGAAGAAACTGTCCTCTTTTGGGGATAAAAGAGGTATTTGTGGGTGAAAAGGTCCTATTTGAAGGGGGAAACGTGGCATTTCTTGGAGAAGATGTGATATATTTGGGAGAAATGTGGCATTTCTGGCTGAAACTGTCCTATTTTGGGGATAAAAGAGGTATTTGTGGGTGAAAAGGTCCTATTTGAAGGGGGGAAGCAGGTATTTCTTGGAGAAGATGTGATATATTTGGGAGAAATCTGGCATTCCTAGAAGAAACTGTCCTCTTTTGGGGATAAAAGAGGCTTTTTGGGGAAAAGGTCCTATTTGAAGGGGGAAACGTGGTATTTCTTGGAGAAGATGTGATATATTTGGGAGAAATGTGGCATTTCTGGAAGAAACTGTCCTATTATGGGGATAGAACAGGTATTTGTGGGTGAAAAGGTCCTATTTGAAGGGGGAAACCTGGTATTTCTTGGAGAAGATGTGATATATTTGGAAGAAATGTGGCATGTCTGGAGGAAAATGTCCTATTTGGGGGAAAAGGCTGGTATTTGTGGGAGAAAAGGTCCTATTTCAGGAGGAATCCTGGTATTTCTTGGAGGAGACGTGATGTGTTTGGGAGAAATGTGGCATTTCTGGAAGAAACGGTCCTCTTTTGGGGATAAAAGAGGTATTTGTGGGTGAAAAGGTCCTATTTGAAGGGGGAAACCTGGTATTTCTTGGAGAAGATGTGATATATTTGGGAGAAATATGGCATTTCTGGAAGAAACTGTCCTCTTTTGGGGATAAAAGAGGTATTTGTGGGTGAAAAGGTCCTATTTGAAGGGGGAACCCTGGTATTTCTTGGAGAAGATGTGATATGTTTGGGAGAAATGTGGCATTTCTGGAAGAAACTGTCCTGTTTTGGGGATAAAACAGGTATTTGTGGGAGAAAAGGTCCTATTTGAAGGGGGAAAGCTGGTATTTCTTGCAGGAGATGTGATATATTTGGGAGAAATGTGGCATGTCTGGAAGAAACTGTCCTATTTTGGGGATAAAAGAGGTATTTGTGGGTTAAAAGGTCCTATTTGAAGGGGGAAAGCTGGTATTTCTTGGAGAAGATGTGATATATTTGGGAGAAATGTGGCATGTCTGGAAGAAACTGTCCTCTTTTGGGGATAAAAGTGGTATTTGTGGGTGAAAAGGTCCTATTTGAAGGGGGAAAGCTGGTATTTCTTGGAGAAGATGTGATCTATTTGGGAGAAATGTGGCATTTCTGGAAGAAAGTGTCCTGTTTTGTGGATCAAACAGGTATTAGTGGTTGAAAAGGTCCTATTTGAAGGGGGATACCTGGTATTTCTTGGAGAAGATGTGATATATTTGGGAGAAATGTGGCATGTCTGGAAGAAACTGTCCTATTTGAGGGATAAAAGAGGTATTTGTGGGTGCAAAGGTCGTATTTGAAGGGGGAAACCTGGTATTTCTTGGAGAAGATGTGATATATTTGGGAGAAATCAGGCATTTCTGGAAGAAACTGTCCTCTTTTGGGGATAAAACAGGTATTTGTGGGTGAAAAGGTCCTATTTGAAGGAGGAAACCTGGTATTTCTTGGAGAAGATGTGATCTATTTGGGAGAAATGTGGCATGTCTGGATGAAACTGCCCTCTTTTGGGGATAAAAGAGGTATTTGTGGGTGAAAAGGTCCTATTTGAAGGGGGAAACCTGGTATTTCTTGGAGAAGATGTGATATATTTGGGAGAAATGTGGCATTTCTGGAAGAAAATGTCCTCTTTTGGGGATAAAACAGGTATTTCATGGAGAAAAGGTCCTATTTGAAGGGGGAAACCTGGTATTTCTTGGAGGAGTTGTGATCTATCTGGGAGAAATGTGGCATTTCTGGAAGAAACTGTCCTCTTTTGGGGATAAAACAGGTATTTGTGGGTGAAAAGGTCCTATTTGAAGGGGGAACCCTGGTATTTCTTGGAGAAGATGTGATATATTTGGGTGAAATGTGGCATGTCTGGAAGAAACTGTCCTCTTTTGGGGATAAAAGAGGTATTTGTGGTTGAAAAGGTCCTATTTGAAGGGGGAAAGCTGGTATTTCTTGGAGAAGATGTGATGTATTTGGGAGAAATGTGGCATTCCTGGAAGAAACTGTCCTCTTTTGGGGATAAAACAGGTACTTGTGGGTGAAAAGGTCCTATTTGAAGGGGGAACCCTGGTATTTCTTGGAGAAGATGTGATATATTTGGGAGAAATGTGGCATTTCTGGAAGAAACTCTCCTCTTATGGGGATAGACCAGGTATTTGTGGGTGAAAAGGTCCTATTTCCAGGGGAAAACCTGGTATTTCTTGGAGAAGATGTGATATATTTGGGAGAAATGTGGCATGTCTGGAAGAAAATGTCCTATTTGGGGGGAGAAGGGTGGTATTTGTGGGAGAAAAGTTCCTATTTCAGGAGGAATCCTGGTATTTCTTGGAGGAGATGTGATATGTTTGGGAGAAATGTGCCGTTTCTGGAAGAAACTGTCCTATTCTGGGGATAAAAGTGGTATTTGTGGGTGAAAAGGTCCTATTTCAAGGGGGAAACCTGGTATTTCTTGGAGAAGATGTTCTACATTTGGGAGAAATCTGGCATTTCTGGAAGAAAATGTCCTATTTGGGGAATAAAACAGGTATTTCTGGGTGAAAAGGTCCTATTTCAAGGGGGAAACCTGGTATTTCTTGGAGAAGATGTGATATATTTGGGAGAAATCTGGCATTTCTGGAAGAAAATGTCCTATTTTGGGGATAAAACAGGTGTTTGTGGGTGAAAAGGTCCTATTTCAAGGGGGAAACCTGGTATTTCTTGGAGAAGATGTCATATATTTGGGAGAAATCTGGCATTTCTGGAAGAAAATGTCCTATTTGGGGGATAAAACAGGTATTTGTGGGTGAAAAGGTCCTATTTCAAGGGGGAAACCTGGTATTTCTTGGAGAAGATGTGATATATTTGGGAGAAATCTGGCATTTCTGGAAGAAAATGTCCTATTTGGGGGATAAAACAGGTATTTCTGGGTGAAAAGGTCCTATTTGAAGGGGGAAACCTGGTATTTCTTGGAGAAGATGTGATATGTTTGGGAGAAATGTGGCATGTCTGGATGAAACAGTCCTCTTTTGGGGATAAAAGAGGTATTTGTGGGTGAAAAGGTCCTATTTGAAGGGGGAAACGTTACATTTCTTGGAGAAGATGTGATATATTTGGGAGAAATGTGGCATTTCTGGCTGAAACTGTCCTATTTTGGGGATAAAAGAGGTATTTGTGGGTGAAAAGGTCCTATTTGAAGGGGGAAACCTGGTATTTCTTGGAGAAGATGTGATATATTTGGGAGAAATCTGGCATTCCTAGAAGAAACTGTCCTCTTTTGGGGATAAAAGAGGCTTTTTGGGGAAAAGGTCCTATTTGATGGGGGAAACCTGGCATTTCTTGGAGAAGATGTGATATATTTGGGAGAAATGTGGCATTTCTGGAAGAAACTGTCCTATTATGGGGATAGAACAGGTATTTGTGGGTGAAAAGGTCCTATTTGAAGGGGGAAACCTGGTATTTCTTGGAGAAGATGTGATATATTTGGGAGAAATGTGGCATGTCTGGAAGAAAATGTCCTATTTGGGGGGAGAAGGGTGGTATTTGTGGGAGAAAAGTTCCTATTTCAGGAGGAATCCTGGTATTTCTTGGAGGAGATGTGATATGTTTGGGAGAAATGTGCCGTTTCTGGAAGAAACTGTCCTATTCTGGGGATAAAACAGGTATTTGTGGGTGAAAAGGTCCTATTTGAAGGGGGAACCCTGGTATTTCTTGGAGAAGATGTGATATATTTGGGAGAAATGTGGCATGTCTGGAAGAAACTGTCCTATTTGGGGGGAGAAGGCTGGTATTTGAGGGAGAAAAGGTCCTCTTTCAGGAGGAATCCTGGTATTTCTTGGAGAAGATGTGATCTATTTGGGAGAAATCTGGCATTTCTGGAAGAAACTTTCCTATTTGAGGGATAAAAGAGGTATTTGTGGGTGAAAAGATCGTATTTGAAGGGGGAAACCTGGTATTTCTTGGAGAAGATGTGATATATTTGGGAGAAATCAGGCATTTCTGGAAGAAACTGTCCTATTTTGGGGATAAAAGAATTATATGTGGGTGAAAAGGTCCTATTTGAAGGGGGAAAGCAGGTATTTCTTGGAGAAGATGTGATATATTTGGGAGAAATGTGGCATGTCAGGAAGAGACTGTCCTCTTTTGGGGATAAAACAGGTATTTGTGGGTGAAAAGGTCCTATTTGAAGGGGGAAACCTGGTTTTTCTTGGAGAAGATGTGATATATTTGGGAGAAATGTGGCATGTCTGGAAGAAAATGTCCTATTTTGGGGATAAAAGAGGTATTTGTGGGTGAAAAGGTCCTATTTGAAGGGGGAACCCTGGTATTTCTTGGAGAAGATGTGATATGTTTGGGAGAAATGTGGCATTTCTGGAAGAAACTGTCCTGTTTTGGGGATAAAACAGGTATTTGTGGGAGAAAAGGTCCTATTTGAAGGGGGAAAGCTGGTATTTCTTGCAGGAGATGTGATATATTTGGGAGAAATGTGGCATGTCTGGAAGAAACTGTCCTATTTTGGGGATAAAAGAGGTATTTGTGGGTTAAAAGGTCCTATTTGAAGGGGGAAAGCTGGTATTTCTTGGAGAAGATGTGATATATTTGGGAGAAATGTGGCATGTCTGGAAGAAACTGTCCTCTTTTGGGGATAAAAGTGGTATTTGTGGGTGAAAAGGTCCTATTTGAAGGGGGAAAGCTGGTATTTCTTGGAGAAGATGTGATCTATTTGGGAGAAATGTGGCATTTCTGGAAGAAAGTGTCCTGTTTTGTGGATCAAACAGGTATTAGTGGTTGAAAAGGTCCTATTTGAAGGGGGATACCTGGTATTTCTTGGAGAAGATGTGATATATTTGGGAGAAATGTGGCATGTCTGGAAGAAACTGTCCTATTTGAGGGATAAAAGAGGTATTTGTGGGTGCAAAGGTCGTATTTGAAGGGGGAAACCTGGTATTTCTTGGAGAAGATGTGATATATTTGGGAGAAATCAGGCATTTCTGGAAGAAACTGTCCTCTTTTGGGGATAAAACAGGTATTTGTGGGTGAAAAGGTCCTATTTGAAGGAGGAAACCTGGTATTTCTTGGAGAAGATGTGATCTATTTGGGAGAAATGTGGCATGTCTGGATGAAACTGCCCTCTTTTGGGGATAAAAGAGGTATTTGTGGGTGAAAAGGTCCTATTTGAAGGGGGAAACCTGGTATTTGTGGGAGAAGATGTGATATATTTGGGAGAAATGTGGCATTTCTGGAAGAAAATGTCCTCTTTTGGGGATAAAACAGGTATTTCATGGAGAAAAGGTCCTATTTGAAGGGGGAAACCTGGTATTTCTTGGAGGAGTTGTGATCTATCTGGGAGAAATGTGGCATTTCTGGAAGAAACTGTCCTCTTTTGGGGATAAAACAGGTATTTGTGGGTGAAAAGGTCCTATTTGAAGGGGGAACCCTGGTATTTCTTGGAGAAGATGTGATATATTTGGGTGAAATGTGGCATGTCTGGAAGAAACTGTCCTATTTTGGGGATAAAAGAGGTATTTGTGGGTGAAAAGGTCCTATTTGAAGGGGGAAAGCTGGTATTTCTTGGAGAAGATGTGATGTATTTGGGAGAAATGTGGCATTCCTGGAAGAAACTGTCCTCTTTTGGGGATAAAACAGGTACTTGTGGGTGAAAAGGTCCTATTTGAAGGGGGAACCCTGGTATTTCTTGGAGAAGATGTGATATATTTGGGAGAAATGTGGCATTTCTGGAAGAAACTCTCCTCTTATGGGGATAGACCAGGTATTTGTGGGTGAAAAGGTCCTATTTCCAGGGGAAAACCTGGTATTTCTTGGAGAAGATGTGATATATTTGGGAGAAATGTGGCATGTCTGGAAGAAAATGTCCTATTTGGGGGGAGAAGGGTGGTATTTGTGGGAGAAAAGTTCCTATTTCAGGAGGAATCCTGGTATTTCTTGGAGGAGATGTGATATGTTTGGGAGAAATGTGCCGTTTCTGGAAGAAACTGTCCTATTCTGGGGATAAAAGTGGTATTTGTGGGTGAAAAGGTCCTATTTCAAGGGGGAAACCTGGTATTTCTTGGAGAAGATGTTCTACATTTGGGAGAAATCTGGCATTTCTGGAAGAAAATGTCCTATTTGGGGAATAAAACAGGTATTTCTGGGTGAAAAGGTCCTATTTCAAGGGGGAAACCTGGTATTTCTTGGAGAAGATGTGATATATTTGGGAGAAATCTGGCATTTCTGGAAGAAAATGTCCTATTTTGGGGATAAAACAGGTGTTTGTGGGTGAAAAGGTCCTATTTCAAGGGGGAAACCTGGTATTTCTTGGAGAAGATGTCATATATTTGGGAGAAATCTGGCATTTCTGGAAGAAAATGTCCTATTTGGGGGATAAAACAGGTATTTGTGGGTGAAAAGGTCCTATTTCAAGGGGGAAACCTGGTATTTCTTGGAGAAGATGTGATATATTTGGGAGAAATCTGGCATTTCTGGAAGAAAATGTCCTATTTGGGGGATAAAACAGGTATTTCTGGGTGAAAAGGTCCTATTTGAAGGGGGAAACCTGGTATTTCTTGGAGAAGATGTGATATGTTTGGGAGAAATGTGGCATGTCTGGATGAAACAGTCCTCTTTTGGGGATAAAAGAGGTATTTGTGGGTGAAAAGGTCCTATTTGAAGGGGGAAACGTTACATTTCTTGGAGAAGATGTGATATATTTGGGAGAAATGTGGCATTTCTGGCTGAAACTGTCCTATTTTGGGGATAAAAGAGGTATTTGTGGGTGAAAAGGTCCTATTTGAAGGGGGAAACCTGGTATTTCTTGGAGAAGATGTGATATATTTGGGAGAAATCTGGCATTCCTAGAAGAAACTGTCCTCTTTTGGGGATAAAAGAGGCTTTTTGGGGAAAAGGTCCTATTTGATGGGGGAAACCTGGCATTTCTTGGAGAAGATGTGATATATTTGGGAGAAATGTGGCATTTCTGGAAGAAACTGTCCTATTATGGGGATAGAACAGGTATTTGTGGGTGAAAAGGTCCTATTTGAAGGGGGAAACCTGGTATTTCTTGGAGAAGATGTGATATATTTGGGAGAAATGTGGCATGTCTGGAAGAAAATGTCCTATTTGGGGGGAGAAGGGTGGTATTTGTGGGAGAAAAGTTCCTATTTCAGGAGGAATCCTGGTATTTCTTGGAGGAGATGTGATATGTTTGGGAGAAATGTGCCGTTTCTGGAAGAAACTGTCCTATTCTGGGGATAAAACAGGTATTTGTGGGTGAAAAGGTCCTATTTGAAGGGGGAACCCTGGTATTTCTTGGAGAAGATGTGATATATTTGGGAGAAATGTGGCATTTCTGGAAGAAACTGTCCTATTTGGGGGGAGAAGGCTGGTATTTGAGGGAGAAAAGGTCCTCTTTCAGGAGGAATCCTGGTATTTCTTGGAGAAGATGTGATCTATTTGGGAGAAATCTGGCATTTCTGGAAGAAACTTTCCTATTTGAGGGATAAAAGAGGTATTTGTGGGTGAAAAGATCGTATTTGAAGGGGGAAACCTGGTATTTCTTGGAGAAGATGTGATATATTTGGGAGAAATCAGGCATTTCTGGAAGAAACTGTCCTATTTTGGGGATAAAAGAATTATATGTGGGTGAAAAGGTCCTATTTGAAGGGGGAAAGCAGGTATTTCTTGGAGAAGATGTGATATATTTGGGAGAAATGTGGCATGTCAGGAAGAGACTGTCCTCTTTTGGGGATAAAACAGGTATTTGTGGGTGAAAAGGTCCTATTTGAAGGGGGAAACCTGGTTTTTCTTGGAGAAGATGTGATATATTTGGGAGAAATGTGGCATGTCTGGAAGAAAATGTCCTATTTTGGGGATAAAAGAGGTATTTGTGGGTGAAAAGGTCATATTTGAAGGTGGAAAGGTGGTATTTCTTGGAGAAGATGTGATATGTTTGGGAGAAATGAGGCATTTCTGGAAGAAACTGTCCTCTTTTGGGTATAAAAGTGGTATTTGTGGGTGAAAAGGTCCTATTTGAAGGGGGAAACGTGGTATTTCTTGGAGAAGATGTGATATATTTGGGAGAAATGTGGCATGTCAGGAAGAAACTGTCCTCTTTTGGGGATAAAACAGGTATTTGTGGGTGAAAAGGTCCTATTTGAAGGGGGAAAGCTGGTATTTCTTGGAGAAGATGTGATATATTTGGGAGAAATGTGGCATTCCTGGAAGAAACTGTCCTCTTTTTGGGATAAAAGAGGATTTTTGGGGAAAAGGTCCTGTTTGAAGGGGGAAACGTGGTATTTCTTGGAGAAGATGATATATATTTGGGAGAAATGTGGCATTTCTGGAAGAAACTGTCCTCTTATGGGGATAGAACAGGTATTTGTGGGAGAAAAGGTCCTATTTCCAGGGGAAAACCTGGTATTTCTTTGAGAAGATGTGATATGTTTGGGTGAAATATGGCATGTCTGGAAGAAACTGTCCTCTTTTGGGGATAAAAGAGGTATTTGTGTTTGAAAAGGTCCTATTTGAAGGGGGAAACCTGGTATTTCTTGGAGAAGATGTGATATATTTGGGAGAAATGTGGCATTTCGGGAAGAAACTGCCCTATTTTGGGGATAAAAGAGGTATTTGTGGGTGAAAAGGTCCTATTTGAAGGGGGAAACGTGGCATTTCTTGGAGAAGATGTGATATATTTGGGAGAAATGTGCCATTTCTGGAAGAAACTGTCCTATTTTGGGGATAAAACAGGTACTTGTGGGTGAAAAGGTCCTATTTGAAGGCGGAAGGCAGGTATTTCTTGGAGAAGATGTGGTATATTTGGGAGAAATGTGGCATTTCTGGAAGAAACTGTCCTCTTTTGGGGATAAAAGAGGTATTTGTGAGTGAAAACGTTGTATTTGAAGGGGGAAACCTGTTATTTCTTGGAGAAGATGTGATATATTTTGGAGATATCTGGCATTTCTGGAAGAAACTGTCCTATTTTTGGGATAAAAGAATTTTTTGTGGGTGAAAAGGTCCTGTTTGAAGGGGGAAACGTGGTATTTCTTGGAGAAGATGATATATATTTGGGAGAAATGTGGCATTTCTGGAAGAAACTGTCCTCTTCTGGGGATAAAAGAGGTATTTGTGGGTGATAAGGTCCTATTTGAAGGGGGAACCTTGGTATTTCTTGGAGAAGATGTGATATATTTGGGAGAAATGTGGCATTTCTGGAAGAAACTGTCCTCTTTTGGGGATAAAAGTGGTATTTGTGGGTGAAAAGGTCCTATTTGAAGGGGGAAACCTGGTATTTCTTGGAGAAGATGTGATATATTTGGGAGAAATGTGGCATGTCTGGAAGAAAATATCCAATTTGGGGGGAGAAGGCAGGTAGTTTTCGGTGAGAAGGTCCTATTTCAGGAGGAATCCTGGTATTTCTTGTAGAAGATGTGATATATTTGGTAGAAATGAGGCCTTTCTGGAAGAAAATGTCCAATTTGGGGGGAGAAGGCTGGTAGTTTTGGGTGAGAAGGTCCTATTTCTGGAGGAATCCTGGCATTTCTTGGAGAAGTTGTGATATATTTGGGAGAAATGTGGCATTTCTGGCAGAAACTGTCCTCTTTTGGGGATAAAAGAGGTATTAGTGGTTGAAAAGGTCCTATTTGAAGGGGGAAACCTGGTATTTCTTGGAGAAGATGATATATATTTGGGAGAAATGTGGCCTTTCTGGAAGAATCTGTCCACTTTTGGGGATAAAAGAGGTATTTCATGGAGAAAAGGTCCTATTTGAAGGGGGAAACGTGGTATTTCTTGGAGGAGTTGTGATATATTTGGGAGAATTGTGGCATTTCTGGAAGAAACTGTCCTATTTTGGGGATAAAAGAGGTATTTGTGGGAGAAAAGTTCCTTTTGAAGGGGGAAACCTGGTATTTCTTGGAGAAGATGTGCTATATTTGCGAGAAATGTGGCATTTCTGGAAGAAACTGTCCTCTTTTGGGGATAAAAGAGGTATTTGTGGGTGAAAAGGTCCTATTTGAAGGTGGAACCCTGGTATTTCTTGGAGAAGATGTGATATATTTGGGAGAAATGTGAACTGTCTGGAAAAAACTGTCCACTTTTGGGGAGCAAACAGGTATTTGTGGGTGAAAAGGTCCTATTTGAAGGGGGAAACGTGGTATTTCTTGGAGAAGATGTGATATATTTGGGAGAAATGTGGCATTCCTGGAAGAAACTGTCCTCTTTTGGGGATAAAAGAGGTATTTTTGGGGAAAAGGTCCTGTTTGAAGGGGGAAACGTGGTATTTCTGGAGAAGATGTGATATATTTGGGAGAAATGTGGCATTTCTGGAAGAAACTGTCCTCTTATGGGGATAGAACAGGTATTTGTGGGAGAAAAGGTCCTATTTCCAGGGGAAAACCTGGTATTTCTTGGAGAAGATGTGATATGTTTGGGTGAAATATGGCATGTCTGGAAGAAACTGTCCTCTTTTGGGGATAAAAGAGGTATTTGTGTTTGAAAAGGTCCTATTTGAAGGGGGAAAGCTGGTATTTCTTGGAGAAGATGTGATATATTTGGGAGAAATGTGGCATTTCTGGAAGAAACTGTCTTCTTTTGGGGATAAAAGAGGTATTTGTGGGTGAAAAGGTCCTATTTGAAGAGGGAAAGCTGGTATTTCTTGGAGAAGATGTGATATATTTGGGAGAAATGTGGCATTTCTGGAAGAAACTGTCCTATTTTGGGGATAAAAGAATTTTTTGTGGGTGAAAAGGTCCTATTTGAAGGGGAAACGTGGTATTTCTTGGAGAAGATGTGATATATTTTGGAGAAATGTGGCATTTCTGGAAGAAACTGTCCTCTTCTGGAGATAAAAGAGGTATTTGTGGGTGATAAGGTCCTATTTGAAGGGGGAACCTTGGTATTTCTTGGAGAAGATGTGATATGTTTGGGAGAAATGTGGCATTTCTGGAAGAAACTGTCCTCTTTTGGGGATAAAAGTGGTATTTGTGGGTGATAAGGTCCTATTTGAAGGGGGAAACGTGGTATTTCTTGGAGAAGAGGTGATATATTTGGGAGAAATGTGGCATTTCTGGAAGAAACTGTCCTCTTTTGGGGATAAAAGAGGTATTTGTGGGTGAAAAGGTCCTATTTGAAGGGGGAAAGCTGGTATTTCTTGGAGAAGATGTGATCTATTTGGGAGAAATGTGGCATTTCTGGAAGAAAATGTCCAATTTGGGGGGAGAAGGCTGGTAGTTTAGGGTGAGAAGGTCCTATTTCTGGAGGAATCCTGGCATTTCTTGGAGAAGATGCGATATATTTCGGAGAAATGTGCCATTTCTGGAAGAAACTGTCCTCTTTTGGGGATAAAAGAGGTACTAGTGGTTGAAAAGGTCCTATTTGAAGGGGGAAACCTGGTATTTCTTGGAGGAGTTGTGATATATTTGGGAGAAATGTGGCATGTCTGGAAGAAACTGTCCTATTTTGGGGATAAAAGAGGTATTTGTGGGAGAAAAGGTCCTATTTGAAGGGGGAAACCTGGTATTTCTTGGAGAAGATGTGATATATTTGGGAGAAATGTGGCATGTCTGGAAGAAACTGTCCTATTTTGGGGATAAAAGAGTTATTTGTGGGTGAGAAGGTCCTATTTGAAGGGGGAAACGTGGTATTTCTTGGAGAAGATGTGATATATTTGGGAGAAATGTGGCATTTCTGGAAGAAACTGTCCTCTTATGGGGATAGAACAGGTATTTGTGGGTGAGAAGGTCCTATTTCCAGGGGAAAACCTGGTATTTCTTGGAGAAGATGTGATCTATTTGGGAGAAATGTGGCATGTCTGGAAGAAAATGTCCTATTTGGTGGGAGAAGGGTGCTATTTGTGGGAGAAAAGTTCCTATTTCAAGAGGAATCCTGGTATTTCTTGGAGGAGATGTGATATATTTGGGAGAAATGTGGCATTTCTGGAAGAAACTGTCCTCTTTTGGGGATAAAAGAGGTATTTGTGGGTGAAAAGGTCCTATTTGAAGGGGGAAACCTGGTATTTCTTGGAGAAGATGTGATATATTTGGGGGAAATGTGGCATTTCTGGGAGAAACTGTCCTCTTTTGGGGATAAAAGAGGTATTTATGGGTGAAAAGGTCCTATTTGAAGGGGGAAACCTGGTATTTCTTGGAGAAGATGTGATATATTTGGGAGAAATGTGGCATTCCTGGAAGAAACTGTCCTCTTTTTGGGATAAAAGAGGATTTTTGGGGAAAAGGTCCTGTTTGAAGGGGGAAACGTGGTATTTCTTGGAGAAGATGATATATATTTGGGAGAAATGTGGCATTTCTGGAAGAAACTGCCCTCTTATGGGGATAGAACAGGTATTTGTGGGTGAAAAGGTCCTATTTCCAGGGGAAAACCTGGTATTTCTTTGAGAAGATGTGATATGTTTGGGTGAAATATGGCATGTCTGGAAGAAACTGTCCTCTTTTGGGGATAAAAGAGGTATTTGTGTTTGAAAGGGTCCTATTTGAAGGGGGAAACCTGGTATTTCTTGGAGAAGATGTGATATATTTGGGAGAAATGTGGCATTTCGGGAAGAAACTGCCCTATTTTGGGGATAAAAGAGGTATTTGTGGGTGAAAAGGTCCTATTTGAAGGGGGAAACGTGGCATTTCTTGGAGAAGATGTGATATATTTGGGAGAAATGTGCCATTTCTGGAAGAAACTGTCCTATTTTGGGGATAAAACAGGTACTTGTGGGTGAAAAGGTCCTATTTGAAGGCGGAAGGCAGGTATTTCTTGGAGAAGATGTGGTATATTTGGGAGAAATGTGGCATTTCTGGAAGAAACTGTCCTCTTTTGGGGATAAAAGAGGTATTTGTGAGTGAAAACGTTGTATTTGAAGGGGGAAACCTGTTATTTCTTGGAGAAGATGTGATATATTTTGGAGAAATCTGGCATTTCTGGAAGAAACTGTCCTATTTTTGGGATAAAAGATTTTTTTGTGGGTGAAAAGGTCCTGTTTGAAGGGGGAAACGTGGTATTTCTTGGAGAAGATGATATATATTTGGGAGAAATGTGGCATTTCTGGAAGAAACTGTCCTCTTCTGGGGATAAAAGAGGTATTTGTGGGTGATAAGGTCCTATTTGAAGGGGGAACCTTGGTATTTCTTGGAGAAGATGTGATATATTTGGGAGAAATGTGGCATTTCTGGAAGAAACTGTCCTCTTTTGGGGATAAAAGTGGTATTTGTGGGTGATAAGGTCCTATTTGAAGGGGGAAACCTGGTATTTCTTGGAGAAGATGTGATATATTTGGGAGAAATGTGGTATGTCTGGAAGAAAATATCCAATTTGGGGGGAGAAGGCAGGTAGTTTTCGGTGAGAAGGTCCTATTTCAGGAGGAATCCTGGTATTTCTTGTAGAAGATGTGATATATTTGGTAGAAATGAGGCCTTTCTGGAAGAAAATGTCCAATTTGGGGGGAGAAGGCTGGTAGTTTTGGGTGAGAAGGTCCTATTTCTGGAGGAATCCTGGCATTTCTTGGAGAAGTTGTGATATATTTGGGAGAAATGTGGCATTTCTGGCAGAAACTGTCCTCTTTTGGGGATAAAAGAGGTATTAGTGGTTGAAAAGGTCCTATTTGAAGGGGGAAACCTGGTATTTCTTGGAGAAGATGATATATATTTGGGAGAAATGTGGCCTTTCTGGAAGAATCTGTCCACTTTTGGGGATAAAAGAGGTATTTCATGGAGAAAAGGTCCTATTTGAAGGGGGAAACGTGGTATTTCTTGGAGGAGTTGTGATATATTTGGGAGAATTGTGGCATTTCTGGAAGAAACTGTCCTATTTTGGGGATAAAAGAGGTATTTGTGGGAGAAAAGTTCCTTTTGAAGGGGGAAACCTGGTATTTCTTGGAGAAGATGTGCTATATTTGCGAGAAATGTGGCATTTCTGGAAGAAACTGTCCTATTTTGGGGATAAAAGAGGTATTTGTGGGTGAAAAGGTCCTATTTGAAGGTGGAACCCTGGTATTTCTTGGAGAAGATGTGATATATTTGGGATAAATGTGAACTGTCTGGAAAAAACTGTCCACTTTTGGGGAGCAAACAGGTATTTGTGGGTGAAAAGGTCCTATTTGAAGGGGGAAACGTGGTATTTCTTGGAGAAGATGTGATATATTTGGGAGAAATGTGGCATTCCTGGAAGAAACTGTCCTCTTTTGGGGATAAAAGAGGTATTTTTGGGGAAAAGGTCCTGTTTGAAGGGGGAAACGTGGTATTTCTGGAGAAGATGTGATATATTTGGGAGAAATGTGGCATTTCTGGAAGAAACTGTCCTCTTATGGGGATAGAACAGGTATTTGTGGGAGAAAAGGTCCTATTTCCAGGGGAAAACCTGGTATTTCTTGGAGAAGATGTGATATGTTTGGGTGAAATATGGCATGTCTGGAAGAAACTGTCCTCTTTTGGGGATAAAAGAGGTATTTGTGTTTGAAAAGGTCCTATTTGAAGGGGGAAAGCTGGTATTTCTTGGAGAAGATGTGATATATTTGGGAGAAATGTGGCATTTCTGGAAGAAACTGTCCTCTTTTGGGGATAAAAGAGGTATTTGTGGGTGAAAAGGTCCTATTTGAAGGGGGAAAGCTGGTATTTCTTGGAGAAGATGTGATATATTTGGGAGAAATGTGGCATTTCTGGAAGAAACTGTCCTATTTTGGGGATAAAAGAATTTTTTGTGGGTGAAAAGGTCCTATTTGAAGGGGAAACGTGGTATTTCTTGGAGAAGATGTGATATATTTTGGAGAAATGTGGCATTTCTGGAAGAAACTGTCCTCTTCTGGAGATAAAAGAGGTATTTGTGGGTGATAAGGTCCTATTTGAAGGGGGAACCTTGGTATTTCTTGGAGAAGATGTGATATATTTGGGAGAAATGTGGCATTTCTGGAAGAAACTGTCCTCTTTTGGGGATAAAAGTGGTATTTGTGGGTGATAAGGTCCTATTTGAAGGGGGAAACCTGGTATTTCTTGGAGAAGATGTGCTATATTTGGGAGAAATGTGGCATGTCTGGAAGAAACTGTCCTCTTTTGGGGATAAAAGAGGTATTTGTGGGTGAAAAGGTCCTATTTGAAGGGGGAAAGCTGGTATTTCTTGGAGAAGATGTGATCTATTTGGGAGAAATGTGGCATTTCTGGAAGAAAATGTCCAATTTGGGGGGAGAAGGCTGGTAGTTTAGGGTGAGAAGGTCCTATTTCTGGAGGAATCCTGGCATTTCTTGGAGAAGATGCGATATATTTCGGAGAAATGTGCCATTTCTGGAAGAAACTGTCCTCTTTTGGGGATAAAAGAGGTACTAGTGGTTGAAAAGGTCCTATTTGAAGGGGGAAACCTGGTATTTCTTGGAGGAGTTGTGATATATTTGGGAGAAATGTGGCATGTCTGGAAGAAACTGTCCTATTTTGGGGATAAAAGAGGTATTTGTGGGAGAAAAGGTCCTATTTGAAGGGGGAAACCTGGTATTTCTTGGAGAAGATGTGATATATTTGGGAGAAATGTGGCATGTCTGGAAGAAACTGTCCTATTTTGGGGATAAAAGAGTTATTTGTGGGTGAGAAGGTCCTATTTGAAGGGGGAAACGTGGTATTTCTTGGAGAAGATGTGATATATTTGGGAGAAATGTGGCATTTCTGGAAGAAACTGTCCTCTTATGGGGATAGAACAGGTATTTGTGGGTGAGAAGGTCCTATTTCCAGGGGAAAACCTGGTATTTCTTGGAGAAGATGTGATCTATTTGGGAGAAATGTGGCATGTCTGGAAGAAAATGTCCTATTTGGTGGGAGAAGGGTGCTATTTGTGGGAGAAAAGTTCCTATTTCAAGAGGAATCCTGGTATTTCTTGGAGGAGATGTGATATATTTGGGAGAAATGTGGCATTTCTGGAAGAAACTGTCCTCTTTTGGGGATAAAAGAGGTATTTGTGGGTGAAAAGGTCCTATTTGAAGGGGGAAACCTGGTATTTCTTGGAGAAGATGTGATATATTTGGGGGAAATGTGGCATTTCTGGGAGAAACTGTCCTCTTTTGGGGATAAAAGAGGTATTTATGGGTGAAAAGGTCCTATTTGAAGGGGGAAACCTGGTATTTCTTGGAGAAGATGTGATATATTTGGGAGAAATGTGGCATTCCTGGAAGAAACTGTCCTCTTTTTGGGATAAAAGAGGATTTTTGGGGAAAAGGTCCTGTTTGAAGGGGGAAACGTGGTATTTCTTGGAGAAGATGATATATATTTGGGAGAAATGTGGCATTTCTGGAAGAAACTGCCCTCTTATGGGGATAGAACAGGTATTTGTGGGTGAAAAGGTCCTATTTCCAGGGGAAAACCTGGTATTTCTTTGAGAAGATGTGATATGTTTGGGTGAAATATGGCATGTCTGGAAGAAACTGTCCTCTTTTGGGGATAAAAGAGGTATTTGTGTTTGAAAGGGTCCTATTTGAAGGGGGAAACCTGGTATTTCTTGGAGAAGATGTGATATATTTGGGAGAAATGTGGCATTTCGGGAAGAAACTGCCCTATTTTGGGGATAAAAGAGGTATTTGTGGGTGAAAAGGTCCTATTTGAAGGGGGAAACGTGGCATTTCTTGGAGAAGATGTGATATATTTGGGAGAAATGTGCCATTTCTGGAAGAAACTGTCCTATTTTGGGGATAAAACAGGTACTTGTGGGTGAAAAGGTCCTATTTGAAGGCGGAAGGCAGGTATTTCTTGGAGAAGATGTGGTATATTTGGGAGAAATGTGGCATTTCTGGAAGAAACTGTCCTCTTTTGGGGATAAAAGAGGTATTTGTGAGTGAAAACGTTGTATTTGAAGGGGGAAACCTGTTATTTCTTGGAGAAGATGTGATATATTTTGGAGAAATCTGGCATTTCTGGAAGAAACTGTCCTATTTTTGGGATAAAAGATTTTTTTGTGGGTGAAAAGGTCCTGTTTGAAGGGGGAAACGTGGTATTTCTTGGAGAAGATGATATATATTTGGGAGAAATGTGGCATTTCTGGAAGAAACTGTCCTCTTCTGGGGATAAAAGAGGTATTTGTGGGTGATAAGGTCCTATTTGAAGGGGGAACCTTGGTATTTCTTGGAGAAGATGTGATATATTTGGGAGAAATGTGGCATTTCTGGAAGAAACTGTCCTCTTTTGGGGATAAAAGTGGTATTTGTGGGTGATAAGGTCCTATTTGAAGGGGGAAACCTGGTATTTCTTGGAGAAGATGTGATATATTTGGGAGAAATGTGGTATGTCTGGAAGAAAATATCCAATTTGGGGGGAGAAGGCAGGTAGTTTTCGGTGAGAAGGTCCTATTTCAGGAGGAATCCTGGTATTTCTTGTAGAAGATGTGATATATTTGGTAGAAATGAGGCCTTTCTGGAAGAAAATGTCCAATTTGGGGGGAGAAGGCTGGTAGTTTTGGGTGAGAAGGTCCTATTTCTGGAGGAATCCTGGCATTTCTTGGAGAAGTTGTGATATATTTGGGAGAAATGTGGCATTTCTGGCAGAAACTGTCCTCTTTTGGGGATAAAAGAGGTATTAGTGGTTGAAAAGGTCCTATTTGAAGGGGGAAACCTGGTATTTCTTGGAGAAGATGATATATATTTGGGAGAAATGTGGCCTTTCTGGAAGAATCTGTCCACTTTTGGGGATAAAAGAGGTATTTCATGGAGAAAATGTCCTATTTGAAGGGGGAAACGTGGTATTTCTTGGAGGAGTTGTGATATATTTGGGAGAATTGTGGCATTTCTGGAAGAAACTGTCCTATTTTGGGGATAAAAGAGGTATTTGTGGGAGAAAAGTTCCTTTTGAAGGGGGAAACCTGGTATTTCTTGGAGAAGATGTGCTATATTTGCGAGAAATGTGGCATTTCTGGAAGAAACTGTCCTATTTTGGGGATAAAAGAGGTATTTGTGGGTGAAAAGGTCCTATTTGAAGGTGGAACCCTGGTATTTCTTGGAGAAGATGTGATATATTTGGGATAAATGTGAACTGTCTGGAAAAAACTGTCCACTTTTGGGGAGCAAACAGGTATTTGTGGGTGAAAAGGTCCTATTTGAAGGGGGAAACGTGGTATTTCTTGGAGAAGATGTGATATATTTGGGAGAAATGTGGCATTCCTGGAAGAAACTGTCCTCTTTTGGGGATAAAAGAGGTATTTTTGGGGAAAAGGTCCTGTTTGAAGGGGGAAACGTGGTATTTCTGGAGAAGATGTGATATATTTGGGAGAAATGTGGCATTTCTGGAAGAAACTGTCCTCTTATGGGGATAGAACAGGTATTTGTGGGAGAAAAGGTCCTATTTCCAGGGGAAAACCTGGTATTTCTTGGAGAAGATGTGATATGTTTGGGTGAAATATGGCATGTCTGGAAGAAACTGTCCTCTTTTGGGGATAAAAGAGGTATTTGTGTTTGAAAAGGTCCTATTTGAAGGGGGAAAGCTGGTATTTCTTGGAGAAGATGTGATATATTTGGGAGAAATGTGGCATTTCTGGAAGAAACTGTCCTCTTTTGGGGATAAAAGAGGTATTTGTGGGTGAAAAGGTCCTATTTGAAGGGGGAAAGCTGGTATTTCTTGGAGAAGATGTGATATATTTGGGAGAAATGTGGCATTTCTGGAAGAAACTGTCCTATTTTGGGGATAAAAGAATTTTTTGTGGGTGAAAAGGTCCTATTTGAAGGGGAAACGTGGTATTTCTTGGAGAAGATGTGATATATTTTGGAGAAATGTGGCATTTCTGGAAGAAACTGTCCTCTTCTGGAGATAAAAGAGGTATTTGTGGGTGATAAGGTCCTATTTGAAGGGGGAACCTTGGTATTTCTTGGAGAAGATGTGATATATTTGGGAGAAATGTGGCATTTCTGGAAGAAACTGTCCTCTTTTGGGGATAAAAGTGGTATTTGTGGGTGATAAGGTCCTATTTGAAGGGGGAAACCTGGTATTTCTTGGAGAAGAGGTGATATATTTGGGAGAAATGTGGCATGTCTGGAAGAAACTGTCCTCTTTTGGGGATAAAAGAGGTATTTGTGGGTGAAAAGGTCCTATTTGAAGGGGGAAAGCTGGTATTTCTTGGAGAAGATGTGATCTATTTGGGAGAAATGTGGCATTTCTGGAAGAAAATGTCCAATTTGGGGGGAGAAGGCTGGTAGTTTAGGGTGAGAAGGTCCTATTTCTGGAGGAATCCTGGCATTTCTTGGAGAAGATGCGATATATTTCGGAGAAATGTGCCATTTCTGGAAGAAACTGTCCTCTTTTGGGGATAAAAGAGGTACTAGTGGTTGAAAAGGTCCTATTTGAAGGGGGAAACCTGGTATTTCTTGGAGGAGTTGTGATATATTTGGGAGAAATGTGGCATGTCTGGAAGAAACTGTCCTATTTTGGGGATAAAAGAGGTATTTGTGGGAGAAAAGGTCCTATTTGAAGGGGGAAACCTGGTATTTCTTGGAGAAGATGTGATATATTTGGGAGAAATGTGGCATGTCTGGAAGAAACTGTCCTATTTTGGGGATAAAAGAGTTATTTGTGGGTGAGAAGGTCCTATTTGAAGGGGGAAACGTGGTATTTCTTGGAGAAGATGTGATATATTTGGGAGAAATGTGGCATTTCTGGAAGAAACTGTCCTCTTATGGGGATAGAACAGGTATTTGTGGGTGAGAAGGTCCTATTTCCAGGGGAAAACCTGGTATTTCTTGGAGAAGATGTGATCTATTTGGGAGAAATGTGGCATGTCTGGAAGAAAATGTCCTATTTGGTGGGAGAAGGGTGCTATTTGTGGGAGAAAAGTTCCTATTTCAAGAGGAATCCTGGTATTTCTTGGAGGAGATGTGATATATTTGGGAGAAATGTGGCATTTCTGGAAGAAACTGTCCTATTTTGGGGATTAAAGAGGTATTTGTGGGTGAAAAGGTCCTATTTGAAGGGGGAAACCTGGTATTTCTTGGAGAAGATGTGATATATTTGGGGGAAATGTGGCATTTCTGGGAGAAACTGTCCTCTTTTGGGGATAAAAGAGGTATTTGTGGGTGAAAAGGTCCTATTTGAAGGGGGAAAGCTGGTATTTCTTGGAGAAGATGTGATATATTTGGGAGAAATGTGGCATGTCAGGAAGAAACTGTGCTCTTTTGGGGTTATAAGAGGTATTTGTGGGTGAAAAGTTCCTATTTGAAGGGGGAAACGTGGTATTTCTTGGAGAAGATGTGATATATGTGGGAGAAATGTGGCATTTCTGGAAGAAACTGTCCTCTTTTGGGGATAAAAGAGGTATTTGTGGGTGAGAAGGTCCTATTTGAAGGGGGAAAGCTGGTATTTCTTGGAGAAGATGTGATATGTTTGGGAGAAATGTGGCCTTTCTGGCAGAAACTGTCCTATTTTGGGGATAAAACAGGTATTTGTGGGTGAGAAGGTTCTATTTCCAGGGGGAAACCTGGTATTTCCTGGAGAAGATGTGATATATTTGGGAGAAATGTGGCATTTCTGGAAGAAACTGTCCTCTTTTGGGGATAAAAGAGGTATTTGTGGGTCAAAAGGTCCTATTTCAAGGGGGAAACCTGGTATTTCTTGGAGAAGATGTGATATGTTTGGGAGAAATATGGCCTTTCTGGAAGAAACTGTCCTATTTTGGGGATAAAACTGGTATTTGTGGGTGAAAAGGCCCTATTTCCAAGGGAAAACCTGGTATTTCATGGAGGAGATGTGATATATTTCGGAGAAATGTGGCATTTCTGGCAGAAACTGTCCTCTTTTGGGGGTAAAACAGGTATTTGTGGGTGAAAAGGTCCTATTTCCAGGGGGAAACCTGGTATTTCTTGTAGAAGATGTGATATATTTGGGAGAAATCTGGCCATTCTGGCAGAAACTGTCCTCTTTTGGGGATAAAAGATGTATATGTGGATGATAAGGTCCTATTTGAAGGGGGAAACGTGGTATTTCTTGGAGAAGATGTGATACATTTGGGAGAAATCTGGCCTTTCTGGCAGAAACTGTCGTATTTTGGGGATAAAAGAGGTATTTGTGGGAGAAAAGTTCATATTTCAAGGGGGAAATCTGGTATTTCTTGGAGAAGATGTGATATATTTGGGAGAAATCTGGCATGTCTGGAAGAAAATATTCAGTTTGGAGGGATAAAACAGGTGTTTGAGGTAGAAAAGGTCCTATTTCAGGAGGAATCCTGGTATTTCTTGGAGAAGATGTGATATCTTTGGGAGAAATGTGGCATTCCTGGAAGAAACTGACCTATTTGAGGGATAAAAGAGGTATTTGTGGGTGAAAAGGTCCTATTTGAAGGGGGAAACCTGGTATTTCTTGGAGAAGATGTGATATATTTGGGAGAAATCTGGCATGTCTGGAAGAATCTGTCCTACTTTGGGGATAAAAGTGGTATTTGTGGGTGAAAAGTTTCTATTTGAAGGGGGAAACCTGGTATTTCTTGGAGAAGATGATATATATTTGGGAGAAATGTGGCATTTCTGGAAGAAACTGTCCTATTTTGGGGATAAAGCAGGTATTTGTGGGTGAAAAGGTCCAATTTGAAGAGGGAAACGTGGTATTTCTTGGAGAAGATGTGATATGTTGGGGAGAAATGTGGCATGTCTGGAAGAAACTGTCCTCTTTTGGGGATAAAAGAGGTATTTGTGGGTGATAAGGTCCTATTTGAAGGGGGAAACCTGGTATTTCTTGGAGAAGATGTGATATGTTTGGGAGAAATGTGGCATTTCTGGAAGAAACTGTCCTGTTTGGGGGGAGAAGGCTGGTATTTGTGGGAGAAAATGTCCTATTTGAAGGGGGAAAGCAGGTATTTCTTGGAGAAGATGTGATATGTTTCGGAGAAATGTGGTATTTCTGGAAGAAACTGTCCTATTTTGGGGATAAAATAGGTATTTGTGGGTGAAAAGGTCCTCTTTCAAGGGGGAAACCTGGTATTTCTTGGAGAATATGTGATATATTTGGGAGAAATGTGGCATGTCTAGAAGAAACTGTCCTCTTTTGGGGATAAAAGAGGTATTTGTGGGTGAAAAGGTCCTATTTGAAGGGGGAAACGTGGTATTTCTTGGAGAAGATGTGATCTATTTGGGAGAAATGTGGCATGTCTGGAAGAAGCTGTCCTATTTTGGGGATAAAACAGGTATTTGTGGGTGAAAAGGTCCTATTTGAAGGGGGAAAGCTGGATGTTCTTGCAGGAGATGTGATATATTTGGGAGAAATGCGGCATGTCTGGAAGAAACTGTCCTATTTTGGGGATAAAAGAGGTATTTGTGGTTGAAAAGGTCCTATTTCAAGGGGGAAACCTGGCATTTCTTGGAGAAGATGTGATATATTTGGGAGAAATGTGGCATTTCTGGAAAAAACTGTCCTATTTTGGGTATAAAAGAGGTATTAGTGGTTGAAAAGGTCCTATTTGAAGGGGGAACCTGGTATTTCTTGGAGGAGTTGTGATATATTTGGGAGAAATGAGGCCATTCTTGCAGAAACTGTCCTCTTTTGGGAATAAATGAGGTATATGTGGGTGAAAAGGTCCTATTTGAAGGGGGAAACCTGGTATTTCTTGGAGAAGATGTGATATATTTTGGAGAAATCTGGCATTTCTGGAAGAATCTGTCCTCTTTTGGGGATATAACAGGTATTTGTGGGTGAAAAGGTCCTATTTGAAGGGGGAAACGTGGTATTTCTTGGAGAAGATGTGATATATTTGGGAGAAATGTGGCATTTCTGGAAGAAACTGTCCTATTTTGGGGTTAAACCAGGTATTTGTGGGTGAAAAGGTCCTATTTGAAGGGGAAAGCTGTTATTTCTTGGAGAAGATGTGATGTATTTCGGAGAAATGTGGCCTTTCTGGAAGAAACTGTCCTCTTTTGGGGATAATACAGGTATTTGAGGGAGAAAAGGTCCGATGTCAAGGGGTAAAGCTGGATGTTCTTGCAGGAGATGTGATATATGTGGGAGATATGCGGCATTTCTGGAAGAAACTGTCGTATTTTGGGGATCAAAGAGGTATTTGTGGGTGAAAAGGTCCTATTTGAAGATGGAAACGTGGTATTTCTTGGAGAAGATGATATATATTTGGGAGAAATGTGGCATTTCTGGAAGAAACTGTCCTCTTCTGGGGATAAAAGAGGTATTTGTGGGTGATAAGGTCCTATTTGAAGGGGGAACCTTGGTATTTCTTGGAGAAGATGTGATATATTTGGGAGAAATGTGGCATTTCTGGAAGAAACTGTCCTCTTTTGGGGATAAAAGTGGTATTTGTGGGTGATAAGGTCCTATTTGAAGGGGGAAACCTGGTATTTCTTGGAGAAGATGTGATATATTTGGGAGAAATGTGGTATGTCTGGAAGAAAATATCCAATTTGGGGGGAGAAGGCAGGTAGTTTTCGGTGAGAAGGTCCTATTTCAGGAGGAATCCTGGTATTTCTTGTAGAAGATGTGATATATTTGGTAGAAATGAGGCCTTTCTGGAAGAAAATGTCCAATTTGGGGGGAGAAGGCTGGTAGTTTTGGGTGAGAAGGTCCTATTTCTGGAGGAATCCTGGCATTTCTTGGAGAAGTTGTGATATATTTGGGAGAAATGTGGCATTTCTGGCAGAAACTGTCCTCTTTTGGGGATAAAAGAGGTATTAGTGGTTGAAAAGGTCCTATTTGAAGGGGGAAACCTGGTATTTCTTGGAGAAGATGATATATATTTGGGAGAAATGTGGCCTTTCTGGAAGAATCTGTCCACTTTTGGGGATAAAAGAGGTATTTCATGGAGAAAAGGTCCTATTTGAAGGGGGAAACGTGGTATTTCTTGGAGGAGTTGTGATATATTTGGGAGAATTGTGGCATTTCTGGAAGAAACTGTCCTATTTTGGGGATAAAAGAGGTATTTGTGGGAGAAAAGTTCCTTTTGAAGGGGGAAACCTGGTATTTCTTGGAGAAGATGTGCTATATTTGCGAGAAATGTGGCATTTCTGGAAGAAACTGTCCTATTTTGGGGATAAAAGAGGTATTTGTGGGTGAAAAGGTCCTATTTGAAGGTGGAACCCTGGTATTTCTTGGAGAAGATGTGATATATTTGGGAGAAATGTGAACTGTCTGGAAAAAACTGTCCACTTTTGGGGAGCAAACAGGTATTTGTGGGTGAAAAGGTCCTATTTGAAGGGGAAACGTGGTATTTCTTGGAGAAGATGTGATATATTTGGGAGAAATGTGGCATTCCTGGAAGAAACTGTCCTCTTTTGGGGATAAAAGAGGTATTTTTGGGGAAAAGGTCCTGTTTGAAGGGGGAAACGTGGTATTTCTGGAGAAGATGTGATATATTTGGGAGAAATGTGGCATTTCTGGAAGAAACTGTCCTCTTATGGGGATAGAACAGGTATTTGTGGGAGAAAAGGTCCTATTTCCAGGGGAAAACCTGGTATTTCTTGGAGAAGATGTGATATGTTTGGGTGAAATATGGCATGTCTGGAAGAAACTGTCCTCTTTTGGGGATAAAAGAGGTATTTGTGTTTGAAAAGGTCCTATTTGAAGGGGGAAAGCTGGTATTTCTTGGAGAAGATGTGATATATTTGGGAGAAATGTGGCATTTCTGGAAGAAACTGTCCTCTTTTGGGGATAAAAGAGGTATTTGTGGGTGAAAAGGTCCTATTTGAAGGGGGAAAGCTGGTATTTCTTGGAGAAGATGTGATATATTTGGGAGAAATGTGGCATTTCTGGAAGAAACTGTCCTATTTTGGGGATAAAAGAATTTTTTGTGGGTGAAAAGGTCCTATTTGAAGGGGAAACGTGGTATTTCTTGGAGAAGATGTGATATATTTTGGAGAAATGTGGCATTTCTGGAAGAAACTGTCCTCTTCTGGAGATAAAAGAGGTATTTGTGGGTGATAAGGTCCTATTTGAAGGGGGAACCTTGGTATTTCTTGGAGAAGATGTGATATATTTGGGAGAAATGTGGCATTTCTGGAAGAAACTGTCCTCTTTTGGGGATAAAAGTGGTATTTGTGGGTGATAAGGTCCTATTTGAAGGGGGAAACCTGGTATTTCTTGGAGAAGAGGTGATATATTTGGGAGAAATGTGGCATGTCTGGAAGAAACTGTCCTCTTTTGGGGATAAAAGAGGTATTTGTGGTTGAAAAGGTCCTATTTGAAGGGGGAAAGCTGGTATTTCTTGGAGAAGATGTGATCTATTTGGGAGAAATGTGGCATTTCTGGAAGAAAATGTCCAATTTGGGGGGAGAAGGCTGGTAGTTTAGGGTGAGAAGGTCCTATTTCTGGAGGAATCCTGGCATTTCTTGGAGAAGATGCGATATATTTGGGAGAAATGTGCCATTTCTGGAAGAAACTGTCCTCTTTTGGGGATAAAAGAGGTACTAGTGGTTGAAAAGGTCCTATTTGAAGGGGGAAACCTGGTATTTCTTGGAGGAGTTGTGATATATTTGGGAGAAATGTGGCATGTCTGGAAGAAACTGTCCTATTTTGGGGATAAAAGAGGTATTAGTGGTTGAAAAGTTCCTATTTGAATGGGGAAACCTGGTATTTCTTGGAGAAGATGTGATATATTTGGGAGAAATGTGGCATGTCTGGAAGAAACTGTCCTATTTTGGGGATAAAAGAGTTATTTGTGGGTGAGAAGGTCCTATTTGAAGGGGGAAACGTGGTATTTCTTGGAGAAGATGTGATATATTTGGGAGAAATGTGGCATTTCTGGAAGAAACTGTCCTCTTATGGGGATAGAACAGGTATTTGTGGGTGAGAAGGTCCTATTTCCAGGGGAAAACCTGGTATTTCTTGGAGAAGATGTGATCTATTTGGGAGAAATGTGGCATGTCTGGAAGAAAATGTCCTATTTGGTGGGAGAAGGGTGCTATTTGTGGGAGAAAAGTTCCTATTTCAAGAGGAATCCTGGTATTTCTTGGAGGAGATGTGATATATTTGGGAGAAATGTGGCATTTCTGGAAGAAACTGTCCTATTTTGGGGATTAAAGAGGTATTTGTGGGTGAAAAGGTCCTATTTGAAGGGGGAAACCTGGTATTTCTTGGAGAAGATGTGATATATTTGGGGGAAATGTGGCATTTCTGGGAGAAACTGTCCTCTTTTGGGGATAAAAGAGGTATTTGTGGGTGAAAAGGTCCTATTTGAAGGGGGAAAGCTGGTATTTCTTGGAGAAGATGTGATATATTTGGGAGAAATGTGGCATGTCAGGAAGAAACTGTGCTCTTTTGGGGTTATAAGAGGTATTTGTGGGTGAAAAGTTCCAATTTGAAGGGGGAAAGCTGGTATTTCTTGGAGAAGATGTGATATATGTGGGAGAAATGTGGCATTTCTGGAAGAAACTGTCCTCTTTTGGGGATAAAAGAGGTATTTGTGGGTGAGAAGGTCCTATTTGAAGGGGGAAAGCTGGTATTTCTTGGAGAAGATGTGATATGTTTGGGAGAAATGTGGCCTTTCTGGCAGAAACTGTCCTATTTTGGGGATAAAACAGGTATTTGTGGGTGAGAAGGTTCTATTTCCAGGGGGAAACCTGGTATTTCCTGAGAAGATGTGATATATTTGGGAGAAATGTGGCATTTCTGGAAGAAACTGTCCTCTTTTGGGGATAAAAGAGGTATTTGTGGGTCAAAAGGTCCTATTTCAAGGGGGAAACCTGGTATTTCTTGGAGAAGATGTGATATGTTTGGGAGAAATATGGCCTTTCTGGAAGAAACTGTCCTATTTTGGGGATAAAACTGGTATTTGTGGGTGAAAAGGCCCTATTTCCAAGGGAAAACCTGGTATTTCATGGAGGAGATGTGATATATTTCGGAGAAATGTGGCATTTCTGGCAGAAACTGTCCTCTTTTGGGGGTAAAACAGGTATTTGTGGGTGAAAAGGTCCTATTTCCAGGGGGAAACCTGGTATTTCTTGTAGAAGATGTGATATATTTGGGAGAAATCTGGCCATTCTGGCAGAAACTGTCCTCTTTTGGGGATAAAAGATGTATATGTGGATGAAAAGGTCCTATTTGAAGGCGGAAACGTGGTATTTCTTGGAGAAGATGTGATACATTTGGGAGAAATCTGGCCTTTCTGGCAGAAACTGTCGTATTTTGGGGATAAAAGAGGTATTTGTGGGAGAAAAGTTCATATTTCAAGGGGGAAATCTGGTATTTCTTGGAGAAGATGTGATATATTTGGGAGAAATCTGGCATGTCTGGAAGAAAATATTCAGTTTGGAGGGATAAAACAGGTGTTTGAGGTAGAAAAGGTCCTATTTCAGGAGGAATCCTGGTATTTCTTGGAGAAGATGTGATATCTTTGGGAGAAATGTGGCATTCCTGGAAGAAACTGACCTATTTGAGGGATAAAAGAGGTATTTGTGGGTGAAAAGGTCCTATTTGAAGGGGGAAACCTGGTATTTCTTGGAGAAGATGTGATATATTTGGGAGAAATCTGGCATGTCTGGAAGAATCTGTCCTACTTTGGGGATAAAAGTGGTATTTGTGGGTGAAAAGTTTCTATTTGAAGGGGGAAACCTGGTATTTCTTGGAGAAGATGATATATATTTGGGAGAAATGTGGCATTTCTGGAAGAAACTGTCCTATTTTGGGGATAAAGCAGGTATTTGTGGGTGAAAAGGTCCAATTTGAAGAGGGAAACGTGGTATTTCTTGGAGAAGATGTGATATGTTGGGGAGAAATGTGGCATGTCTGGAAGAAACTGTCCTCTTTTGGGGATAAAAGAGGTATTTGTGGGTGATAAGGTCCTATTTGAAGGGGGAAACGTGGTATTTCTTGGAGAAGATGTGATATGTTTGGGAGAAATGTGGCATTTCTGGAAGAAACTGTCCTGTTTGGGGGGAGAAGGCTGGTATTTGTGGGAGAAAATGTCCTATTTGAAGGGGGAAAGCAGGTATTTCTTGGAGAAGATGTGATATGTTTCGGAGAAATGTGGTATTTCTGGAAGAAACTGTCCTATTTTGGGGATAAAATAGGTATTTGTGGGTGAAAAGGTCCTCTTTCAAGGGGGAAACCTGGTATTTCTTGGAGAATATGTGATATATTTGGGGGAAATGTGGCATGTCTAGAAGAAACTGTCCTCTTTTGGGGATAAAAGAGGTATTTGTGGGTGAAAAGGTCCTATTTGAAGGGGGAAACGTGGTATTTCTTGGAGAAGATGTGATCTATTTGGGAGAAATGTGGCATGTCTGGAAGAAGCTGTCCTATTTTGGGGATAAAACAGGTATTTGTGGGTGAAAAGGTCCTATTTGAAGGGGGAAAGCTGGATGTTCTTGCAGGAGATGTGATATATTTGGGAGAAATGCGGCATGTCTGGAAGAAACTGTCCTATTTTGGGGATAAAAGAGGTATTTGTGGTTGAAAAGGTCCTATTTCAAGGGGGAAACCTGGCATTTCTTGGAGAAGATGTGATATATTTGGGAGAAATGTGGCATTTCTGGAAAAAACTGTCCTCTTTTGGGTATAAAAGAGGTATTAGTGGTTGAAAAGGTCCTATTTGAAGGGGGAACCTGGTATTTCTTGGAGGAGTTGTGATATATTTGGGAGAAATGAGGCCATTCTTGCAGAAACTGTCCTCTTTTGGGAATAAATGAGGTATATGTGGGTGAAAAGGTCCTATTTGAAGGGGGAAACCTGGTATTTCTTGGAGAAGATGTGATATATTTTGGAGAAATCTGGCATTTCTGGAAGAATCTGTCCTGTTTTGGGGATATAACAGGTATTTGTGGGTGAAAAGGTCCTATTTGAAGGGGGAAACGTGGTATTTCTTGGAGAAGATGTGATCTATTTGGGAGAAATGTGGCATTTCTGGAAGAAACTGTCCTATTTTGGGGTTAAACCAGGTATTTGTGGGTGAAAAGGTCCTATTTGAAGGGGAAAGCTGTTATTTCTTGGAGAAGATGTGATGTATTTCGGAGAAATGTGGCCTTTCTGGAAGAAACTGTCCTCTTTTGGGGATAATACAGGTATTTGTGGGAGAAAAGGTCCTATGTCAAGGGGTAAAGCTGGATGTTCTTGCAGGAGATGTGATATATGTGGGAGATATGCGGCATTTCTGGAAGAAACTGTCGTATTTGGGGGATCAAAGTGGGTGAAAAGGTCCTATTTGAAGTTGGAAACCTGGTATTTCTTGGAGAAGATGTGATATATTTGGGAGAAATGTGGCATGTCTGGGAGAAACTGTCCTCTTTTGGGATAAAAGAGGTATTTGTGGGTGAGAAGGTCCTATTTGAAGGGGGAAACCTGGTATTTCTTGGAGAAGATGTGATATGATTGGGAGTAATGTGGCATGTCTGAAGAAACTGTCCTATTTTGGGATAAAAGAGGTATTTGTGGGTGAAAAGGTCCTATTTGAAGGGGGAAAGCTGGTAGTTTACCTCTTTTATCCCCAAAATAGAACAATTTCTTCCAGAAAGGCCACATTTCTCCCAAATATATCACTTCTTCTCCAAGAAATACCAGCTTTCCCCCTTCAAATAGGACCGTTTCACCACAAATACCTCTTTTATCCCCAAAAGAGGACATTTTCTGCCATACATGCCATATTTCTCCAAATATACCACAACTTCTCCAAGAAATACCAGCTTTCCCCCTTCAAATAGGACCTTTTTACCCAAAAATACCTGTTTCATCCCCAAAAGAGGACAGTTTCTTGCAGACATGCCACATTTCTCCCAAATATACCACATCTTCTCCAAGAAATACCAGCTTTCCCCCTTCAAATAGGAACTTTTCTCCCACAAATACCTGTATTATGCCTCAAATAGGACATTTTCTTCCAGAAATGCCACACTTCTCCCAAATATATCACATCTTCTCCAAGAAATACCAGGGTTCCCCCTTCAAATAAGACCTTTTCACCCACAAATACCTCTTTTATCCCCAAAAGAGGACAGTTTCTCCCAGAAATGCCACATTTCTCCCAAATATATCACATCTTCTCCAAGAAATACCAGGTTTCCCCCTTCAAATAGGACCTTTGCACCCACAAATACCTGGTTTATCCCCAAAATAGAGCAGTTTCTTCCAGACATGCCACATTTCTCTCAAATATATCACATCTTCTCATGAAATACCAGGATTCCTCCTGAAAGAGGACCTTTTCTCCCTCTAATACCAGCCTTCTCCCCCCAATTAGGACAGTTTCTTCCTGACATGCCACATTTCTCCCAAATATATCACATCTTCTCCAAGAAATACCAGGTTTCCCCCTTCAAATAGGACCTTATCACCCACAAATACCACTTTTATCCCCAAAATAGGACAGTTTCTGCCAGAAATGTCACATTTCTCCCAAACATATCACATCTCCTTCAATAAATACCAGGTTTCCCCTTCAAATAGGACCTTTTCACCCTCAAAAATTCTTTGATCCCCACAATACGACAGTTTCTTCCAGAAATGCCTGATTTCTCCCAAATATATCACATCTTCTCCAAGAAATACCAGCTTTCCCTCTTCAAATAAGACCTTTTCACCCACAAATACCTCTTTTATCCCCAAAAGAGGACAGTTTTTTCCAGACATGCCACATTTCTCCCAAATATATCACATCTTCTCCAAGAAATACCAGGGTTCCCCCTTCAAATTGGAACTTTTCACCCACAAATACCTCTGTTATCCCCAAAAGAGCACAGTTTCTTCCAGACATGCCACATTTCTCCCAAATATATCACATCTTCTCCAAGAAATACCAGCTTTCCCCCTTCAAATAGGAACTTTTCACCCACAAATACCACTTTTATCCCAAAAGAGGACAGTTTCTTCCAGAAATGACATATTTCTCGCAAACACATCACATCTTCTCCAAGAAATACCAGCTTTCCCCTTCAAATGGGACCTTTTCACCCACAAATACCTCTTTTATCCCCAAAAGAGGACAGTTTCTTCCAGAAATAGCACATTTCTCCCAAACATATCACATCTCCTCCAAGAAATACCAGGATTCCTCTGAAATAGGAACTTTTCTCCCTCAAATACCACCCTTCTCCCCCAAATAGGACATTTTCTTCCAGACATGCCACATTTCTCCCAAATATATCACATCTTCTCCAAGAAATACCACGTTTCCCCTTCAAATAGGACCTTTTCCCCCAAAAAAACTCTTTTATCCCCAAAAGAGGACAGTTTCTTCCAGACATGCCACATTTCTCCCAAATATATCACATCTTCTCCAAGAAATACCACGTTTCCCCCTTCAAATAGGACCTTTTCCCAAAAAAAACTCTTTTATCCCAAAAGAGGACAGTTTCTTCCAGACATGCCACATTTCTCCCAAATATATCACATCTTCTCCAAGAAATACCACGTTTCCCCTTCAAATAGGACCTTCTCACCACAAATAACTCTTTATCCCCAAAATAGGACAGTTTTTCCAGACATGCCACATTTCTCCCAAGTAGATCACATCTTCTCCAAGAAATACCACGTTTCCCCCTTCAAATAGGACCTTTTCTCCCACAAATACCTCTTTTATCCCCAAAATAGGACAGTTTCTTCCAGAAATGCCACATTTCTCCCGAATATATCACAACTCCTCCACGAAATACCAGGTTTCCCCCTTGAATTAGGAACTTTTCTCCATGAAATACCTCTTTTATCCACAAAAGAGGACAGTTTCTTCCAGAAAGGCCACAATTCTCCAAATATATCACATCTTCTCCAAGAAATACCAGGTTTCCCCCTTCAAATAGGAACTTTTCACCCACAAATACCTCTTTTATCCCCAAAAGAGGACAGTTTCTTCCAGAAATGCCACATTTCTCCCAAATATATCACATCTTCTCCAAGAAATACCAGGTTTCCTCCTGAAAGAGGACCTTTTCTCCCTCAAATACCACCCTTCTCCCCCCAAATAGGACAGTATCTTCCTGACATGCCACATTTCTCCCAAATATATCACATCTTCTCCAAGAAATACCAGGATTCCTCCTGAAATAGGACCTTCTTACCGAAAACTACCAGCGTTCTCCCCAAATTGGACATTTTCTTCCAGAAAGGCCACAATTCTCCCAAATAGATCACATCTTCTCCAAGAAATACCAGCTTTCCCCCTTCAAATAGGACCTTTTCTCCCACAAATACCTGTTTTATCCCCCAAATAGGACAGTTTCTTCCAGACATGCCACATTTCTCCAAATATATCACCTCTTCTCCAAGAAATACCAGGTTTCCCCCTTCAAATAGGACCTTTTCACCCACAAATACCTGTTTTATCCCCAAAAGAGGACAGTTTCTTCCAGAAATGCCACATTTCTCCCAAAAATATCACATCTTCTCCAAGAAATACCGGCTTTCCCCCTTCAAATAGGACCTTATCACCCACAAATACCTCTTTTATCCCCAAAATTGGACAGTTTCTTCCAAAAGGCACATTTCTCCCATACAGATCACATCTTCTCCAAGAAATACCACGTTTCCCCCTTCAAATAGGACCTTCTCACCCACAAATACCTCTTTTATCCCCAAAAGAGGACAGTTTCTTCCAGAAATGCCAGATTTCTCCAAAATATATCACATCTTCTCCAAGAAATAACAGGTTTTCCCCTGGAAATAGGACCTTTTCACCCACAAATACCTCTTTTATCCCCAAAAGAGGACAGTTTCTTCCAGAAATGCCACATTTCTCCCAAATATAGCACATCTTCTCCAAGAAATACCAGCTTTCCCCCTTCAAATAGGACCTTTTCTCCCACAAATACCTGTTTTATCCCCAAAATAGGACAGTTTCTTCCAGAAATGGCACATTTCTCCCAAATATATCACATCTTCTCATAGAATTACCAGCTTTCCCCCTTCAAATAGGACCTTTTCAACCACAAATACCTGTTTTATCCCCAAAAGAGGACAGTTTCTGCCGGAAATGCCACATTTCTCCCAAACATATCACATCTTCTCATAGAATTACCAGCTTTCCCCCTTCAAATAGGACCTTTTCCGCCACAAAAAATTCTTTTATCCCCAAAATAGGACAGTTTCTTCCAGAAATGCCTGATTTCTCCCAAATATATCACATCTTCTCCAAGAAATACCAGGTTTCCCCCTTCAAATACGACCTTTTCACCCACAAATACCTCTTTTATCCCTCAAATAGGACAGTTTCTTCCAGACATGCCACATTTCTCCCAAATATATCACATCTTCTCCAAGAAATACCAGGATTCCTCCTGAAAGAGGACCTTTTCTCCCTCAAATACCAGCCTTCTCCCCCCAAATAGGACAGTTTCTTCCTGACATGCAACATTTCTCCCAAATATAGCACATCTTCTCCAAGAAATACCACGTTTCCCCCTTCAAATAGGACCTTTTCCCCAAAAAAACCTCTTTTATCCCCAAAATAGGACAGTTTCTTCCTGACATGCCACATTTCTCCCAAATAGATCACATCTTCTCCAAGAAATACCAGCTTTCCCCCTTCAAATAGGACCTTCCCACCCACAAATACCTCTTTTATCCCCAATATAGGACAGTTTTTTCCAGACATGCCACATTTCTCCCAAATATATCACATCTTCTCCAAGAAATACCAGGGTTCCCCATTCAAATAGGAACTTTTCAACCTCTAATACCTCTTTTATCCCCAAAAGAGGACAGTTTCTTCCTGAAATGACATATTTCTCGCAAACACATCACATCTTCTCCAAGAAATACCAGCTTTCGCCTTCAAATGGGACCTTTTCACCCACAAATACCTGTTTTATCCCCAAAAGAGGACAGTTTCTTCCAGAAATGGCACATTTCTCCCAAACAGATCACATCTCCTCCAAGAATTACCAGGATTCCTCCTGAAATAGGAACTTTTCTCCCACAAATACCACCCTTCTCCCCCCAAATAGGACATTTTCTTCCAGACATGGCTCATTTCTCCCAAATATATCACATCTTCTCCAAGAAATACCAGGTGTTCCCCTTCAAATAGGAACTTTTCAACCACAAATACCTGTTCTATCCCCATAAGAGGACAGTTTCTTCCAGAAATGCCACATTTCTCCCAAATATATCACATCTTCTCCAAGAAATACCACGTTTCCCCCTTCAAATAGGACCTTTTCCCCAAAAAAACCTCTTTTATCCCCAAAAGAGGACAGTTTCTTCCAGACATGCCACATTTCTCCCAAATATATCACATCTTCTCCAAGAAATACCACGTTTCCCCCTTCAAATAGGACCTTCTCACCCACAGATAACTCTTTTATCCCCAAAATAGGACAGTTTTTTCCAGACATGCCACATTTCTCCCAAATAGATCACATCTTCTCCAAGAAATACCACGTTTCCCCCTTCAAATAGGACCTTTTCTCCCACAAATACCTCTTTTATCCCCAAAAGAGGACAGTTTCTTCCAGAAATGCCACATTTCTCCCAAATATATCACAACTCCTCCAAGAAATACCAGGTTTCCCCCTTGAATTAGGAACTTTTCTCCATGAAATACCTCTTTTATCCACAAAAGAGGACAGTTTCTTCCAGAAAGGCCACATTTCTCCCAAATATATATCATCTTCTCCAAGAAATACCAGGTTTCCCCCTTCAAATAGGAACTTTTCAACCACTAATACCTCTTTTATCCCCAAAAGAGGACAGTTTCTTCCAGAAATGCCACATTTCTCCCAAATATATCACATCTCCTCCAAGAAATACCAAGATTCCTCCTGAAAGAGGACCTTTTCTCCCTCAAATACCACCCTTCTCCCCCCAAATAGGACAGTATCTTCCTGACATGCCACATTTCTCCCAAATATATCACATCTTCTCCAAGAAATACCAGGATTCCTCCTGAAATAGGACCTTTTTACCGAAAACTACCAGCGTTCTCCCCCAAATTGGACATTTTCTTCCAGAAAGGCCACAATTCTCCCAAATAGATCACATCTTCTCCAAGAAATACCAGCTTTCCCCCTTCAAATAGGATCTTTTCTCCCACAAATACCTGTTTTATCCCCCAAATAGGACAGTATCTTCCAGACATGCCACATTTCTCCAAATATATCACCTCTTCTCCAAGAAATACCAGGCTTCCCCCTTCAAATAGGACCTTTTCACCCACAAATACCTGTTTTATCCCAAAAGAGGACAGTTTCTGCAAGAAAGGCCACATTTCTCCCAAATATATCACATCTTCTCCAAGAAATACCAGCTTTCCCCCTTCAAATAGGACCTTTTCACCCACAAATACCTCTTTTATCCCCAAAATTGGACAGTTTCTTCCAAAAGGCACATTTCTCCCATATAGATCACATCTTCTCCAAGAAATACCAGGTTTCCCCCTTCAAATAGGACCTTTTCACCCACAAATACCTCTTTTATCCCCAAAAGAGGACAGTTTCTTCCAGAAATGCCAGATTTCTCCAAAATATATCACATCTTCTCCAAGAAATAACAGGTTTTCCCCTGGAAATAGGACCTTTTCACCCACAAATACCTCTTTTATCCCCAAAAGAGGACAGTTTCTTCCAGAAATGCCACATTTCTCCCAAATATATCACATCTTCTCCAAGAAATACCAGCTTTCCCCCTTCAAATAGGACCTTTTCACCCACAAATACCTCTTTTATCCCCAAAATAGGACAGTTTCTTCCTGACATGCCTCATTTCTCCCAAATATATCACATCTTCTCATAGAATTACCAGCTTTCCCCCTTCAAATAGGACCTTTTCAACCACAAATACCTGTTTTATCCCCAAAAGAGGACAGTTTCTGCCAGAAATGCCACATTTCTCCCAAACATATCACATCTTCTCATAGAATTACCAGCTTTCCCCCTTCAAATAGGACCTTTTCACCCACAAAAAATTCTTTTATCCCCAAAATAGGACAGTTTCTTCCAGAAATGCCTGATTTCTCCCAAATATATCACATCTTCTCCAAGAAATACCAGGTTTCCCCCTTCAAATAGGACCTTTTCACCCACAAATACCTGTTTTATCCCCCAAATAGGACAGTTTCTTCCAGACATGCCACATTTCTCCAAATATATCACCTCTTCTCCAAGAAATACCAGGGTTCCCCCCTTCAAATAGGACCTTTTCACCCACAAATACCTGTTTTATCCCCAAAAGAGGACAGTTTCTTCCAGAAATGCCACATTTCTCCCAAAAATATCACATCTTCTCCAAGAAATACCGGCTTTCCCCCTTCAAATAGGACCTTATCACCCACAAATACCTGTTTTATCCCTCAAATAGGACAGTTTCTTCCAGACATGCCACATTTCTCCCAAATATATCACATCTTCTCCAAGAAATACCAGGATTCCTCCTGAAAGAGGACCTTTTCTCCCTCAAATACCAGCCTTCTCCCCCCAAATAGGACAGTTTCTTCCTGACATGCAACATTTCTCCCAAATATAGCACATCTTCTCCAAGAAATACCACGTTTCCCCCTTCAAATAGGACCTTTTCCCCAAAAAAACCTCTTTTATCCCCAAAATAGGACAGTTTCTTCCTGACATGCCACATTTCTCCCAAATAGATCACATCTTCTCCAAGAAATACCAGCTTTCCCCCTTCAAATAGGACCTTCCCACCCACAAATACCTCTTTTATCCCCAATATAGGACAGTTTTTTCCAGACATGCCACATTTCTCCCAAATATATCACATCTTCTCCAAGAAATACTAGGGTTCCCCATTCAAATAGGAACTTTTCAACCTCTAATACCTCTTTTATCCCCAAAAGAGGACAGTTTCTTCCTGAAATGACATATTTCTCGCAAACACATCTCATCTTCTCCAAGAAATACCAGCTTTCCCCTTCAAATGGGACCTTTTCACCCACAAATACCTGTTTTATCCCCAAAAGAGGACAGTTTCTTCCAGAAATGGCACATTTCTCCCAAACATATCACATCTCCTCCAAGAATTACCAGGATTCCTCCTGAAATAGGAACTTTTCTCCCACAAATACCACCCTTCTCCCCCCAAATAGGACATTTTCTTCCAGACATGGCTCATTTCTCCCAAATATATCACATCTTCTCCAAGAAATACCAGGTGTTCCCCTTCAAATAGGAACTTTTCAACCACAAATACCTGTTCTATCCTCATAAGAGGACAGTTTCTTCCAGAAATGCCACATTTCTCCCAAATATATCACATCTTCTCCAAGAAATACCACGTTTCCCCCTTCAAATAGGACCTTTTCCCCAAAAAAAACTCTTTTATCCCCAAAAGAGGACAGTTTCTTCCAGACATGCCACATTTCTCCCAAATATATCACATCTTCTCCAAGAAATACCACGTTTCCCCCTTCAAATAGGACCTTCTCACCCACAGATAACTCTTTTATCCCCAAAATAGGACAGTTTTTTCCAGACATGCCACATTTCTCCCAAATAGATCACATCTTCTCCAAGAAATACCACGTTTCCCCCTTCAAATAGGACCTTTTCTCCCACAAATACCTCTTTTATCCCCAAAAGAGGACAGTTTCTTCCAGAAATGCCACATTTCTCCCAAATATATCACAACTCCTCCAAGAAATACCAGGTTTCCCCCTTGAATTAGGAACTTTTCTCCATGAAATACCTCTTTTATCCACAAAAGAGGACAGTTTCTTCCAGAAAGGCCACATTTCTCCCAAATAAATATCATCTTCTCCAAGAAATACCAGGTTTCCCCCTTCAAATAGGAACTTTTCAACCACTAATACCTCTTTTATCCCCAAAAGAGGACAGTTTCTTCCAGAAATGCCACATTTCTCCCAAATATATCACATCTCCTCCAAGAAATACCAGGATTCCTCCTGAAAGAGGACCTTTTCTCCCTCAAATACCACCCTTCTCCCCCCAAATAGGACAGTATCTTCCTGACATGCCACATTTCTCCCAAATATATCACATCTTCTCCAAGAAATACCAGGATTCCTCCTGAAATAGGACCTTCTTACCAAAAACTACCAGCGTTCTCCCCCAAATTGGACATTTTCTTCCAGAAAGGCCACAATTCTCCCAAATAGATCACATCTTCTCCAAGAAATACCAGCTTTCCCCCTTCAAATAGGATCTTTTCTCCCACAAATACCTGTTTTATCCCCCAAATAGGACAGTTTCTTCCAGACATGCCACATTTCTCCAAATATATCACCTCTTCTCCAAGAAATACCAGGTTTCCCCCTTCAAATAGGACCTTTTCACCCACAAATACCTGTTTTATCCCCAAAAGAGGACAGTTTCTTCCAGAAATGCCTGATTTCTCCCAAATATATCACATCTTCTCCAAGAAATACCAGGTTTCCCCCTTCAAATAGGACCTTTTCACCCACAAATACCTGTTTTATCCCCAAAATAGGACAGTTTCTTCCAGAAATGCCACATTTCTCCCAAAAATATCACATCTTCTCCAAGAAATACCAGCTTTCCCCTTCAAATAGGACCTTATCACCCACAAATACCTCTTTTATCCCCAAAATTGGACAGTTTCTTCCAAAAGGCACATTTCTCCCATATAGATCACATCTTCTCCAAGAAATACCAGGTTTCCCCCTTCAAATAGGACCTTCTCACCCACAAATACCTCTTTTATCCCCAAAATAGGACAGTTTCTTCCAGAAATGCCAGATTTCTCCAAAATATATCACATCATCTCCAAGAAATAACAGGTTTTCCCCTGGAAATAGGACCTTTTCACCCACAAATACCTGTTTTATCCCCAAAAGAGGACAGTTTCTTCCAGAAATGCCACATTTCTCCCAAATATATCACATCTTCTCCAAGAAATACCACGTTTCCCCTTCAAATAGGACCTTTTCTCCCACAAATACCTCTTTTATCCCCAAAATAGGACAGTTTCTTCCAGAAAGGCCACATTTCTCCCAAATATATCACATCTTCTCATAGAATTACCAGCTTTCCCCCTTCAAATAGGACCTTTTCAACCACAAATACCTGTTTTATCCCCAAAAGAGGACAGTTTCTGCCAGAAATGCCACATTTCTCCCAAACATATCACATCTTCTCATAGAATTACCAGCTTTCCCCCTTCAAATAGGACCTTTTCCGCCACAAAAAAATTCTTTTATCCCCAAAATAGGACAGTTTATTCCAGAAATGCCTGATTTCTCCCAAATATATCACATCTTCTCCAAGAAATACCAGGATTCCTCCTGAAAGAGGACCTTTTCTCCCTCAAATACCAGCCTTCTCCCCCAAATAGGACAGTTTCTTCCTGACATGCAACATTTCTCCCAAATATAGCACATCTTCTCCAAGAAATACCACGTTTCCCCCTTCAAATAGGACCTTTTCCCCAAAAAAACCTCTTTTATCCCAAAATAGGAGAGTTTCTTCCTGACATGCCACATTTCTCCCAAATATATCACATCTTCTCCAAGAAATACCAGCTTTCCCCCTTCAAATAGGACCTTCCCACCCACAAATACCTCTTTTATCCCCAATATAGGACAGTTTTTTCCAGAAATGCCACATTTCTCCCAAATATATCACATCTTCTCCAAGAAATACCAGGGTTCCCCATTCAAATAGGAACTTTTCAACCTCTAATACCTCTTTTATCCCCAAAAGAGGACAGTTTCTTCCAGAAATGACATATTTCTCGCAAACACATCACATCTTCTCCAAGAAATACAGCTTTCCCCTTCAAATGGGACCTTTTCACCCACAAATACCTGTTTTATCCCCAAAAGAGGACAGTTTCTTCCAGAAATGCCACATTTCTCCCAAACATATCACATCTCCTCCAAGAAATACAGGATTCCTCCTGAAATAGGAACTTTTCTCCCACAAATACCACCCTTCTCCCCCCAAATAGGACATTTTCTTCCAGACATGCCACATTTCTCCCAAATACATCACATCTTCTCCAAGAAATACCAGGTTTTCCCCTTCAAATAGGAACTTTTCAACCACAAATACCTGTTCTATCCTCATAAGAGGACAGTTTCTTCCAGAAATGCCACATTTCTCCCAAATAGATCACATCTTCTCCAAGAAATACCACGTTTCCCCCTTCAAATAGGGCCTTTTCCCCAAAAAAACCTCTTTTATCCCCAAAAGAGGACAGTTTCTTCCAGACATGCCACATTTCTCCCAAATATATCACATCTTCTCCAAGAAATACCACGTTTCCCCCTTCAAATAGGACCTTATCACCCACAAATAACTCTTTTATCCCCAAAATAGGACAGTTTTTTCCAGACATGCCACATTTCTCCCAAATAGATCACATCTTCTCCAAGAAATACCACGTTTCCCCCTTCAAATAGGACCTTTTCTCCCACAAATACCTCTTTTATCCCCAAAAGAGGACAGTTTCTTCCAGAAATGCCACATTTCTCCCAAATATATCACAACTCCTCCAAGAAATACCAGGTTTCCCACTTGAATTAGGAACTTTTCTCCATGAAATACCTCTTTTATCCACAAAAGAGGACAGTTTCTTCCAGAAAGGCCACATTTCTCCCAAATATATATCATCTTCTCCAAGAAATACCAGGTTTCCCCCTTCAAATAGGAACTTTTCAACCACTAATACCTCTTTTATCCCCAAAAGAGGACAGTTTCTTCCAGAAATGCCACATTTCTCCCAAATATATCACATCTTCTCCAAGAAATACCAGGATTCCTCCTGAAAGAGGACCTTTTCTCCCTCAAATACCACCCTTCTCCCCCCAAATAGGACAGTATCTTCCTGACATGCCACATTTCTCCAAAATATATCACATCTTCTCCAAGAAATACCAGGATTCCTCCTGAAATAGGACCTTCTTACCAAAAACTACCAGCGTTCTCCCCCAAATTGGACATTTTCTTCCAGAAAGGCCACAATTCTCCCAAATAGATCACATCTTCTCCAAGAAATACCAGCTTTCCCCTTCAAATAGGATCTTTTCTCCCACAAATACCTGTTTTATCCCCCAAATAGGACAGTTTCTTCCAGACATGCCACATTTCTCCAAATATATCACCTCTTCTCCAAGAAATACCAGGTTTCCCCCTTCAAATAGGACCTTTTCACCCACAAATACCTGTTTTATCCCCAAAAGAGGACAGTTTCTTCCAGAAATGCCACATTTCTCCCAAATATATCACATCTTCTCCAAGAAATACCAGCTTTCCCCCTTCAAATAGGACCTTTTCACCCACAAATACCTCTTTTATCCCCAAAATTGGACAGTTTCTTCCAAAAGGCACATTTCTCCCATATAGATCACATCTTCTCCAAGAAATACCAGGTTTCCCCCTTCAAATAGGACCTTTTCACCCACAAATACCTCTTTTATCCCCAAAAGAGGACAGTTTCTTCCAGAAAAGCCAGATTTCTCCCAAATAGAACACATCATCTCCAAGAAATAACAGGTTTTCCCCTGGAAATAGGACCTTTTCACCCACAAATACCTCTTTTATCCCCAAAAGAGGACAGTTTCTTCCAGAAATGCCACATTTCTCCCAAATATATCACATCTTCTCCAAGAAATACCAGCTTTCCCCTTCAAATAGGACCTTTTCACCCACAAATACCTCTTTTATCCCCAAAATAGGACAGTTTCTTCCTGACATGCCTCATTTCTCCCAAATATATCACATCTTCTCATAGAATTACCAGCTTTCCCCCTTCAAATAGGACCTTTTCAACCACAAATACCTGTTTTATCCCCAAAAGAGGACAGTTTCTGCCAGAAATGCCACATTTCTCCCAAACATATCACATCTTCTCATAGAATTACCAGCTTTCCCCCTTCAAATAGGACCTTTTCACCCACAAAAAATTCTTTTATCCCCAAAATAGGACAGTTTCTTCCAGAAATGCCTGATTTCTCCCAAATATATCACATCTTCTCCAAGAAATACCGGCTTTCCCCCTTCAAATAGGACCTTTTCACCCACAAATACCTGTTTTATCCCCAAAATAGGACAGTTTCTTCCTGACATGCCACATTTCTCCCAAATAGATCACATCTTCTCCAAGAAATACCAGCTTTCCCCCCTTCAAATAGGACCTTCTCACCCACAAATACCTCTTTTATCCCCAATATAGGACAGTTTTTTCCAGACATGCCACATTTCTCCCAAATATATCACATCTTCTCCAAGAAATACCAGGGTTCCCCATTCAAATAGGAACTTTTCAACCTCTAATACCTCTTTTATCCCCAAAAGAGGACAGTTTCTTCCAGAAATGCCACATTGCTCCCAAATATATCACATCTTCTCCAAGAAATACCAGGTTTCCCCCTTCAAATAGGACCTTTTCAAACACAAATACCTCTTTTATCCCAAAAAGAGGACAGTTTCTTCCAGAAATGCCACATTTCTCCCAAACATATCACATCTCCTCCAAGAAATGCCAGGATTCCTCCTGAAAGAGGACCTTTTCACCCGAAACTACCAGCCTTCTCCCCCCAAATTGGACATTTTCTTCCAGAAAGGCCACATTTCTCCCAAATATATCACAACTCCTCCAAGAAATACCAGCTTTCCCCCTTCAAATAGGACCTTTTCACCCACAAATACCTCTTTATCTCCAAAATAGGACAGTTTCTTCCAGACATGCCACATTTCTCCCAAATATATCACATCTTCTCCAAGAAATACCAGCTTTCCCCCTTCAAATAGGACCTTTTCTCCCACAAATACCAGCCTTCTCCCCCCAAATAGGACAGTTTCTTCCTGACATGCCACATTTCTCCCAAACATATCACATCGTCTCCAAGAAATACCTGCTTTCCCCCTTCAAATAGGACCTTTTCACCCACAAATACCTGTTTTATCCCAAAAGAGGACAGTTTCTTCCAGAAATGCCACATTTCTCCCAAATATATCACATCTTCTCCAAGAAATACCTGCTTTCCCCCTTCAAATACGACCTTTTCACCCACTAATAGCAGGCTTCTCCCCCATAAGAGGACAGTTTCTTCCAGAAATGCCACATTTCTCCCAAATAGATCACATCTTCTCCAAGAAATACCACCTTTCCCCCTTCAAATAGGACCTTTTCACCCACAAATACCTCTTTGATCCCCAAAATAGGACAGTTTCTTCCAGACATGCCACATTTCTCCCAAATAGATCACATCTCCTTCAAGAAATACCAGCTTTCCCCCTTCAAATAGGACCTTTTCTCCCACAAATACCTGTTTTATCCCCAAAACAGGACACTTTCTTCCAGAAATGCCACATTTCTCCCAAATATATCACATCTTCTCCAAGAAATACCAGGTTTCCCCCTTCAAATAGGACCTTTTCACCCACAAATACCTGTTTTATCCCCAAAAGAGGACAGTTTCTTCCAGAAATGGCACATTTCTCCCAAACATATCACATCTCCTCCAAGAAATACCAGGATTCCTCCTGAAATAGGAACTTTTCTCCACAAATACCAGCCTTCTCCCCCCAAATTGGACATTTTCTTCCAGACATGCCACATTTCTCCCAAATATATCACATCTTCTCCAAGAAATACCAGGTTTTCCCCTGGAAATAGGACCTTTTCACCCACAAATACCTGTTCTATCCTCATAAGAGGACAGTTTCTTCCAGAAATGCCACATTTCTCCCACAAATATATCACATCTTCTCCAAGAAATACCACGTTTCCCCCTTCAAATAGGACCTTTTCCGCCAAAAAAACCTCTTTTATCCCCAAAAGAGGACAGTTTCTTCCAGGAATGCCAGATTTCACCCAAATATATCACAGCTTCTCCAAGAAATACCACGTTTCCCCCTTCAAATAGGACCTTCTCACCCACAAATACCTCTTTTATCCCCAAAATAGGACAGTTTTTTCCAGACATGCCACATTTCTCCCAAATATATCACATCTTCTCCAAGAAATACCACGTTTCCCCCTTCAATAGGACCTTTTCTCCCACAAATACATCTTTTGTCCACAAAAGAGGGCAGTTTCTTCCAGAAATGCCAAATTTCTCCCAAATATATAACAACTCCTCCAAGAAATACCAGGTTTCCCCCTTGAATTAGGAACTTTTCTCCCACAAATACCTCTTTTATCCCCAAAAGAGGACAGTTTCTTCCAGAAAGGCCACATTTCTCCCAAATATATCACATCTTCTCCAAGAAATACCAGCGTTCCCCCTTCAAATAGGACCTTTTCACCCACTAATACCTCTTTTATCCCCAAAATAGGACAGTTTCTTCCAGAAAGGCCAGATTTCTCCCAAATATATCACATCTTCTCCAAGAAATGCCAGGATTCCTCCTGAAATAGGACCTTCTCACCCAAAACTACCAGCCTTCTCCCCCCAAATTGGACATTTTCTTCCAGAAAGGCCAGATTTCTCCCAAATATATCATATCTTCTCCAAGAAATACCAGGATTCCTCCTGAAATAGGACCTTCTCACCGAAAACTACCAGCGTTCTCCCCCTAAATTGGACATTGTCTTCCAGAAAGGCCACATTTCTCCCAAATAGATCACATCTTCTCCAAGAAATACCAGCTTTCCCCCTTCAAATAGGAACTTTTCACCCACAAATACCTCTTTTATCCCCAAAAGAGGACAGTTTCATCCAGAAATGCCACATTTCTCCCAAATATATCACCTCTTCTCCAAGAAATACCAGGTTTCCCCCTTCAAATAGGACCTTTTCACCCACAAATACCTGTTTTATCCCCAAAAGAGGACAGTTTCTTCCAGAAATGCCACATTTCTCCCAAATAGATCACATCTTCTCCAAGAAATACCAGCTTTCCCCCTTCAAATAGGACCTTTTCTCCCACAAATACCTCTTTTATCCCCAAAATAGGACAGTTTCTTCCAGAAATGCCACATTTCTCCCAAACATATCACATCTTCTCCAAGAAATACCAGCTTTCCCCCTTCAAATAGGACCTTTTCACCCACAAATACCTGTTTTCTCCCCAAAAGAGGACAGTTTCTTCCAGAAAGGCCACATTTCTCCCAAACATATCACATCTTCTCATAGAATTACCAGCTTTCCCCCTTCAAATAGGACCTTTTCACCCACAAAAAATTTTTTTATCCCCAAAATTCGACAGTTTCTTCCAGAAATGCCTGATTTCTCCCAAATATATATCATCTTCTCCAAGAAATACCAGGTTTCCCCCTTCAAATACGACCTTTTCACCCACAAATACCTCTTTTATCCCTCAAATAGGACAGTTTCTTCCAGACATGCCGCATTTCTCCCAAATATATCACATCTTCTCCAAGAAATAACAGGATTCCTCCTGAAAGAGGACCTTTTCTACCACAAATACCAGCCTTCTCCCCCCAAATAGGACAGTTTCTTCCTGACATGCCACATTTCTCCCAAATAGATCACATCTTCTCCAAGAAATACCAGGTTTCCTCCTTCAAATAGGACCTTTTCTCCCACAAATACCTGTTTTATCCCCAAAAGAGGACAGTTTCTTCCAGAAATGCCATATTTCTCCCAAACATATCACATCTTCTCCAAGAAATACCAGGTTTCCCCCTTCAAATAGGACCTTTTCACCCACAAATACCTGTTTTATCCCCAAAAGAGGACAGTTTCTTCCAGAAATGCCACATTTCTCCCAAACATATCACATCTCCTCCAAGAAATACCAGGATTCCTCCAGAAATAGGATCTTTTCTCCCACAAATACCACCCTTCTCCCCCCAAATAGGACAGTTTCTTAAAGAAATGCCAGATTTCTCCCAAATAGATCACATCTTCTCCAAGAAATACCAGGTTTCCCCCTTCAAATAGGACCTTTTCACCCACAAATACCTCTTTTATCCCCAAAAGAGGACAGTTTCTTCCAGACATGCCACATTTCTCCCAAATATATCACATCTTCTCCAAGAAATACCAGGTTTTCCCCTTCAAATAGGACCTTTTCACCCACAAATACCTGTTTTATCCCCAAAATAGGACAGTTTCTTCCAGAAAGGCCACATTTCTCCCAAATAGATCACATCTTCTCCAAGAAATACCACGTTTCCCCCTTCAAATAGGACCTTTTCAACCACTAATACCTCTTTTATCCCCAAAAGAGGACAGTTTCTTCCAGAAATGCCACATTTCTCCCAAATATATCACATCCTCTCCAAGAAATACCAGGATTCCTCCTGAAATAGGACCTTCTCACCGAAAACTGCCAGCGTTCTCCCCCCTAATTGGACATTTTCTTCCAGAAAGGCCACATTTCTCCCAAATAGATCACATCTTCTCCAAGAAATACCAGCTTTCCCCCTTCAAATAGGACCTTTTCTCCCACAAATACCTGTTTTATCCCCAACATAGGACAGTTTCTTCCAGACATGCCACATTTCTCCCGAATATATCACCTCTTCTCCAAGAAATACCAGGTTTCACCCTTCAAATAGGACCTTTTCAACCACTAATACCTGTTTTATCCCCAAAAGAGGACAGTTTCTTCCAGAAATGCCACATTTCTCCCAAAAATATCACATCTTCTCCAAGAAATACCAGGGTTCCCCCTTCAAATAGGACCTTATCACCCACAAATACCTCTTTTATCCCCAGAAGAGGACAGTTTCTTCCAGAAATGCCACATTTCTCCCAAACACATCACATCTTCTCCAAGAAATGCCAGGTTTCCCCCTTCAAATAGGAAATTTTCACCCACAATTACCTCTTTTATCCCCAAAATAGGTAAGTTTCTTCCAGAAATGCCACATTTCTCCCAAATATATCACATCTTCTCCAAGAAATACCAGCTTTCCCCCTTCAAATAGGACCTTTTCACCCACAAATACCTCTTTTATCCCCAAAATAGGACAGTTTCTTCCTGACATGCCTCATTTCTCCCAAATATATCACATCTTCTCATAGAATTACCACTGACATGCCTCATTTCTCCCAAATATATCACATCTTCTCATAGAATTACCAGCTTTCCCCCTTCAAATAGGACCTTTTCAACCACAAATACCTGTTTTATCCCCAAAAGAGGACAGTTTCTGCCAGAAATGCCACATTTCTCCCAAACATATCACATCTTCTCATAGAATTACCAGCTTTCCCCCTTCAAATAGGACCTTTTCACCCACAAAAAATTCTTTTATCCCCAAAAGAGGACAGTTTCTTCCAGAAATGCCTGATTTCTCCCAAATATATCACATCTTCTCCAAGAAATACCAGGTTTCCCCCTTCAAATAGGACCTTTTCACCCACAAATACCTCTGTTATCCCCAAAAGAGGACATTTCTTCCAATGCAGGACGCTGAATTCGCACCTTCTCGGCATAGGAATACCGCTCCTTCGCTCTCGTGTCTCGAAAGCGGACCTCGCACTGAACCGCTCCGGAGAGTCTGCAGTTGCTGTCCTGTCCATCGCGGTTCTGCCCGAGTGCCGCTTGCAGCCTTCAGCAGCGCTCTCGTTTCTCTCGGATGCCGGGAAAGAGCGACTTCAGCCGGATGCTTTTCTCCGACGAGTGAGCGGCTTCTTCTGCGCACATCGCAATGGAGCGCTTCTGACTTCTCCTTCTGTCCATGCAGAATGCACTACGCTTCTCTCTCATTCTTATCCCTTTCTTCCGAGCGACATTTCGTTTTGGAGTGTTTATCCGATGCTACACTTCAGCATTCTGTGACGAATAGAGTAGAAGTGGAAACCGCACTAATAAGGCAGCTAGAAGTTCGAGGAGCGACACACGTTGTGCTTTCGGGGAGGACGTTCCAGAAAGTCGAGAGTTGTGGCTTCTTTCCAGCGGAGAAAAAACCCCCTGTTTTCAGGCAATGCAGGACGCTGAATTCGCACCTTCTCGGCATTTCAATACCGCTCCTTCGCTCTCGTTGTTCGAAAGCGGCACTCGCGCTGAACCGCTCCGGAGAGTCTGCAGTTGCTGTCCGGTCCATCGCGGTTCTGCCCGAGTGCCGCTTGCAGCCTTCAGCAGCGCTCTCGTTTCTCTCGGATGCCGGGAAAGAGCGACTTCAGCCGGATGCTTTTCTCCGACGAGTGAGCGGCTTCTTCTGCGCACATCGCAATGGAGAGCTTCTGACTTCTCCATGTGTCCATGCAGAATGCACTACGCTTCTCTCTCATTCTTATCCCTTTCTTCCGAGCAACATTTCGTTTTGGAGTGTTTATCCCATGCTACACTTCAGCATTCTGTGACGAATAGAGTAGAAGAGAAAAGCCCCACTAATAAGGCAGCTAGAAGTTCGAGGAGCAACGCACGTAGTGCTTTCAGGGAGGACTTTCCAGAAAGTCGAGAGTTGTGGCTTCTTTCCTGCGGAGAAAAAAGCCCCTGTTTTCAGGCAATGCAGTAGGCTGAATTCGCATCTTCTCGACATAGGAATACCGCTCTTTCGCTCTCGTGGCTCGAAAGCGGCATTTGCGCTGAACCACACCGGACAGTCTGCAGTGTCAGACTACTGCTTTGCCTGAAAACAGGGGGTTTTTTCTCCGCAGGAAACAAGCCACAACTCTCGACTTTCTGGAACGTCCTCCCTGAAAGCACTACGTGTGTCGCTCCTCGAACTTCTAGCTGCCTTATTAGTGGGGCTTTTCCCTTCTACTCTATTCGTCACAGAATGCTGAAGTGTAGCATCGGATAAACACTCCAAAACGAAATGTCGCTCGGAAAAAGGGATAAGAATGAGAGAGAAGCGTAGTGCATTCTGCATGGACACATGGAGAAGTCAGAAGCTCTCCATTGCGATGTGCGCAGAAGAAGCCGCTCACTTGCCTGAGAAAAGCATCCGGCTGAAGTCGCTCTTTCCCGGCATCCGAGAGAAACGAGAGCGCTGCTGAAGGCTGCAAGCGGCACTCGGGCAGAACCGCGATGGACCGGACAGCAACTGCAGACTCACCGGAGCGGTTCAGAGCGAGTGCCGCTTTCGAGCCACGAGAGCGAAGGAGCGGTATTCCTATGCCGAGAAGGAGAGAATTCAGCGTCCTGCATTGACTGAAAACAGGGGTATTTTTCTCCGCAGGAAAGAAGCCACAACTCTCGACTTTCTGGAACGTCCTCCCTGAAAGCACTACGTGCGTTGCTCCTCGAACTTCTAGCTGCCTTATTAGTGGGGCTTTTCTCTTCTACTCTATTCGTCACAGAATGCTGAAGTGTAGCATTGGATAAACACTCCAAAACGAAATGTCGCTCGGAAGAAAGGGATAAGAATGAGAGAGAAGCGTAGTGCATTCTGCATGGACAGAAGGAGAAGTCAGAAGCGCTCCATTGCGATGTGCGCAGAAGAAGCCGCTCACTCGTCGGAGAAAAGCATCCGGCTGAAGTCGCTCTTTCCCGGCATCCGAGAGAAACGAGAGCGCTGCTGAAGGCTGCAAGCGGCACTCGGGCAGAACCGCGATGGACCGGACAGCAATTGCAGACTCTCCGGAGCGGTTCAGAGCGAGTGCCGCTTTCGAGACACGAGAGCGAAGGAGCGGTATTCCTATGCCGAGAAGGTGCGAATTCAGCGTCCTGCATTGCCTGAAAACAGGGGTATTTTTCTCCGCAGGAAAGAAGCCACAACTCTCGACTTTCTGGAACGTCCACCCTGAAAGCACAATGTGTGTGGCTGCTGGACCTTCTAGCTGCCTTATTAGTGGGGCTTTCCTCTTCTATTTTATTCGTCACAGAATGCTGAAGTGTAGCAGCGGATAAACACACCAAAACGAAAAGTCGCTCGGAACAAAGGGATAAAACAGGAATCGGTGGGTGACAAGGTCCTATTTCAGGAGGAAACCTGGTATTCCTCTTTTGGGGATAAAAGAGGTATTTGTGGGTGAAAAGGTCCTATTTGAAGAGGGAAACCTGGTATTTCTTGGAGAAGATGTGATATATTTGGGAGAAATGTGGCATTTCTGGAAGAAACTGTCCTCTTTTGGGGATAAAACAGGTATTTGTGGGTGAAAAGGTCCTATTTGAAGGGGGAACCCTGGTATTTCTTGGAGAAGATGTGATATATTTGGGAGAAATGTGGCATGTCTGGAAGAAACTGTCCTCTTTTGGGGATAAAAGAGGTATTTGTGGGGGAAAAGGTCCTATTTGAAGGGGGAAACCTGGTATTTCTTTGAGAAGATGTGATATATTTTGGAGAAATGTGGCATGTCTGGAAGAAACTGTCCTCTTTTGTGGATAAAAGATGTATTTGTGGGAGAAAAGGTCCTATTTGAAGGGGGAAACCTGGTATTTCTTGGAGAAGATGTGATATATTTGGGAGAAATGTGGCATTTCTGGAAGAAACTGTCCTATTTTGGGGATAAAAGAGGTATTTGTGGGTGAAAAGGTCCTATTTGAAGGGGGAAACCTGGTATTTCTTGGAGAAGATGTGATATATTTGGGAGAAATGTGGCATTTCTGGAAGAAACTGTCCTCTTTTGGGGATAAAAGAGGTATTTGTGGGTGAAAAGGTCCTATTTGAAGGGGGAAACGTGGTATTTCTTGGAGAAGGTGTGATATATTAGGGAGAAATGTGGCATTTCTGGAAAAAACTGTCCTCTTTTGGGGATAAAAGAGGTATTTGTGGGTGAAAAGGTCCTATTTGAAGGGGGAAACGTGGTATTTCTTGGAGAAGATGATATATATTTGGGAGAAATGTGGCATTTCTGGAAGAAACTGTCCTCTTTTGGGGATAAAAGAGGTATTTGTGGGTGAAAAGGTCCTATTTGAAGGGGGAAACGTGGTATTTCTTGGAGAAGGTGTGATATATTTGGGAGAAATGTGGCATGTCTGGAAAAAACTGTCCTATTTTGGGGATAAAAGAGGTATTTGTGGGTGAAAATGTCCTATTTGAAGGGGGAAACGTGGTATTTCTTGGAGAAGATGTGATATGTTTGGGAGAAATATGGCATTTCTGGAAGAAACTGTCCTCTTTTGGGGATATAACAGGTATTTGTGGGTGAAAAGGTCCTATTTGAAGGGGGAAACGTGGTATTTCTTGGAGAAGATGTGATATATTTGGGAGAAATGTGGCATTTCTGGAAGAAACTGTCCTATTTTTGGGATAAAAGAGGTATTTGTGGGTGAAAAGTTCCTATTTGAAGGGAGAACCCTGGTATTTCTTGAAGAAGATGTGATATATTTGGGAGAAATGTGGCATGTCTGGAAAAAACTGTCCTCTTTTGGGGATAAAACAGGTATTTGTGGGAGAAAAGGTCCTATGTCAAGGGGTAAAGTTGGATGTTCTTGCAGGAGATGTGATATATGTGGGAGATATGCGGCATTTCTGGAAGAAACTGTCGTATTTTGGGGATCAAAGAGGTATTTGTGGGTGAAAAGGTCCTATTTGAAGGGGGAAACCTGGTATTTCTTGGAGAAGATGTGATATATTTGGGAGAAATGTGGCATGTCTGGGAGAAACTGTCCTCTTTTGGGGATAAAAGAGGTATTTGTGGGTGAGAAGGTCCTATTTGAAGGGGGAAACCTGGTATTTCTTGGAGAAGATGTGATATGATTGGGAGTAATGTGGCATGTCTGGAAGAAACTGTCCTATTTTGGGGATAAAAGAGGTATTTGTGGGTGAAAAGGTCCTATTTGAAGGGGGAAAGCTGGTAGTTTTACCTCTTTTATCCCCAAAATAGAACAATTTCTTCCAGAAAGGCCACATTTCTCCCAAATATATCACTTCTTCTCCAAGAAATACCAGCTTTCCCCCTTCAAATAGGACCGTTTCACCCACAAATACCTCTTTTATCCCCAAAAGAGGACATTTTCTGCCATACATGCCATATTTCTCCCAAATATACCACAACTTCTCCAAGAAATACCAGCTTTCCCCCTTCAAATAGGACCTTTTTACCCCAAAATACCTGTTTCATCCCCAAAAGAGGACAGATTCTTCCAGACATGCCACATTTCTCCCAAATATACCACATCTTCTCCAAGAAATACCAGCTTTCCCCCTTCAAATAGGACCTTTTCTCCCACAAATACCTGTATTATGCCTCAAATAGAACATTTTCTTCCAGAAATGCCACACTTCTCCCAAATATATCACATCTTCTCCAAGAAATACCAGGGTTCCCCCTTCAAATAAGACCTTTTCACCCACAAATACCTCTTTTATCCCCAAAAGAGGACAGTTTCTTCCAGAAATGCCACATTTCTCCCAAATATATCACATCTTCTCCAAGAAATACCAGGTTTCCCCCTTCAAATAGGACCTTTGCACCCACAAATACCTGGTTTATCCCCAAAATAGAACAGTTTCTTCCAGACATGCCACATTTCTCTCAAATATATCACATCTTCTCCATGAAATACCAGGATTCCTCCTGAAAGAGGACCTTTTCTCCCTCTAATACCAGCCTTCTCCCCCCAAGTAGGACAGTTTCTTCCTGACATGCCACATTTCTCCCAAATATATCACATCTTCTCCAAGAAATACCAGGTTTCCCCCTTCAAATAGGACCTTATCACCCACAAATACCACTTTTATCCCCAAAATAGGACAGTTTCTGCCAGAAATGCCACATTTCTCCCAAACATATCACATCTCCTTCAATAAATACCAGGTTTCCCCCTTCAAATAGGACCTTTTCACCCACAAAAAATTATTTTATCCCCAAAATATAGCAGTTTCTTCCAGAAATGCCTGATTTCTCCCAAATATATCACATCTTCTCCAAGAAATACCTGCTTTCCCTCTTCAAATAGGACCTTTTCACCCACAAATACCTCTTTTATCCCCAAAAGAGGACAGTTTTTTCCAGACATGCCACATTTCTCCCAAATAGATCACATCTTCTCCAAGAAATACCAGGGTTCCCCCTTCAAATAGGAACTTTTCACCCACAAATACCTCTGTTATCCCCAAAAGAGCACAGTTTCTTCCGGACATGCCACATTTCTCCCAAATATATCACATCTTCTCCAAGAAATACCAGCTTTCCCCCTTCAAATAGGAACTTTTCACCCACAAATACCTCTTTTATCCCCAAAAGAGGACAGTTTCTTCCAGAAATGACATATTTCTCGCAAACACATCACATCTTCTCCAAGAAATACCAGCTTTCCCCTTCAAATGGGACCTTTTCACCCACAAATACCTGTTTTATCCCCAAAAGAGGACAGTTTCTTCCAGAAATGGCACATTTCTCCCAAACATATCACATCTCCTCCAAGAAATACCAGGATTCCTCCTGAAATAGGAACTTTTCTCCCACAAATACCAGCCTTCTCCCCCCAAATTGGACATTTTCTTCCAGACATGCCACATTTCTCCCAAATATATCACATCTTCTCCAAGAAATACCAGGTTTTCCCCTTCAAATAGGAACTTTTCAACCACAAATACCTGTTCTATTCTCATAAGAGGACAGTTTCTTCCAGAAATGCCACATTTCTCCCAAATATATCACATCTTCTCCAAGAAATACCACGTTTCCCCCTTCAAATAGGACCTTTTCCCCAAAAAAAACCTCTTTTATCCCCAAAAGAGGACAGTTTCTTCCAGACATGCCACATTTCTCCCAAATATATCACATCTTCTCCAAGAAATACCACGTTTCCCCCTTCAAATAGGACCTTTTCTCCATGAAATACCTCTTTTATCCACAAAAGAGGACAGTTTCTTCCAGAAAGGCCACATTTCTCCCAAATATATATCATCTTCTCCAAGAAATACCAGGTTTCCCCCTTCAAATAGGAACTTTTCAACCACAAATACCTCTTTTATCCCCAAAAGAGGACAGTTTCTTCCAGAAATGCCACATTTCTCCCAAATAGATCACATCTTCTCCAAGAAATACCAGGATTCCTCCTGAAAGAGGACCTTTTCTCCCACAAATACCACCCTTCTCCCACCAAATAGGACAGTTTCTTCCTGACATGCCACATTTCTCCCAAATATATCACATCTTCTCCAAGAAATACCAGGATTCCTCCTGAAATAGGACCTTCTTACCGAAAACTACCAGCGTTCTCCCCCAAATTGGACATTTTCTTCCAGAAAGGCCACAATTCTCCCAAATAGATCACATCTTCTCCAAGAAATACCAGCTTTCCCCCTTCAAATAGGACCTTTTCTCCCACAAATACCTGTTTTATCCCCCAAATAGGACAGTTTCTTCCAGACATGCCACATTTCTCCAAATATATCACCTCTTCTCCAAGAAATACCAGCTTTCCCCCTTCAAATAGGACCTTTTCACCCACAAATACCTGTTTTATCCCCAAAATAGGACAGTTTCTTCCAGAAATGCCACATTTCTCCCAAAAATATCACATCTTCTCCAAGAAATACCAGCTTTCCCCCTTCAAATAGTACCTTTTCACCCACAAATACCTCTTTTATCCCCAAAATTGGACAGTTTCTTCCAAAAGGCACATTTCTCCCATATAGATCACATCTTCTCCAAGAAATACCAGGTTTCCCCCTTCAAATAGGACCTTCTCACCCACAAATACCTCTTTTATCCCCAAAATAGGACAGTTTCTTCCAGAAATGCCACATTTCTCCAAAATATATCACATCTTCTCCAAGAAATAAAAGGTTTTCCCCTGGATATAGGACCTTTTCACCCACAAATACCTCTTTTATCCCCTAAAGAGAACAGTTTCTTCCAGAAATTCCACATTTCTCCCAAATATATCACATCTTCTCCAAGAAATACCAGCTTTCCCCCTTCAAATAGGACCTTTTCACCCACAAATACCTCTTTTATCCCCAAAAGAGGATAGTTTCTTCCTGACATGCCACATTTCTCCCAAATATATCACATCTTCTCATAGAATTACCAGCTTTCCCCCTTCAAATAGGACCTTTTCAACCACAAATACCTGTTTTATCCCCAAAATAGGACAGTTTCTGCCAGACATGCCACATTTCTCCCAAATATATCACATCTTCTCCAAGAAATACCAGGTTTCCCCCTTCAAATAGGACCTTTTCACCCACAAATACCTCTTTTATCCCCAAAAGAGGACAGTTTCTTCCAGAAATGCCACATTTCTCCCAAATATATCACATCTTCTCCAAGAAATACCAGGTTTCCCCCTTCAAATAGGACCTTTTCTCCCACAAATACATCTTTTATCCACAAAAGAGGACAGTTTCTTCCAGACATGCCACATTTCTCCCAAATATATCACATCTTCTCCAAGAAATACCAGGATTCCTCCTGAAAGAGGACCTTTTCACCCTCAAATACCAGCCTTCTCCCCCCAAATAGGACAGTTTCTTCCTGACATGCAACATTTCTCCCAAATATAGCACATCTTCTCCAAGAAATACCACGTTTCCCCCTTCAAATAGGACCTTTTCCCCAAAAAAACCTCTTTTATCCCCAAAATAGGACAGTTTCTTCCTGACATGCCACATTTCTCCCAAATATATCACATCTTCTCCAAGAAATACCAGCTTTCCCCCTTCAAATAGGACCTTCCCACCCACAAATACCTCTTTTATCACCAATATAGGACAGTTTTTTCCAGACGTGCCACATTTCTCCCAAATATATCACATCTTCTCCAAGAAATACCAGGGTTCCCCATTCAAATAGGAACTTTTCAACCTCTAATACCTCTTTTATCCCCAAAAGAGGACAGTTTCTTCCAGAAATGACATATTTCTCGCAAACACATCACATCTTCTCCAAGAAATACCAGCTTTCCCCTTCAAATGGGACCTTTTCACCCACAAATACCTGTTTGATCCCCAAAAGAGGACAGTTTCTTCCAGACATGCCAGATTTCTCCCAAACATATCACATCTCCTCCAAGAAATACCAGGATTCCTCCTGAAATAGGAACTTTTCTCCCACAAATACCAACCTTCTCCCCCCAAATAGGACAGCTTCTTCCAGACATGCCACATTTCTCCCAAATATATCACATCTTCTCCAAGAAATACCAGGTTTTCCCCTTCAAATAGGAACTTTTCAACCACAAATACCTGTTCTATCCTCATAAGAGGACAGTTTCTTCCAGAAATGCCACATTTCTCCCAAATATATCACATCTTCTCCAAGAAATACCAGGTTTCCCCCTTCAAATAGGACCTTTTCACCCACTAATACCTCTTTTATCCCCAAAAGAGGACAGTTTCTTCCAGAAATGCCACATTTCTCCCAAATATATCACATCTTCTCCAAGAAATACCATGATTCCTCCTGAAAGAGGACCTTTTCTCCCTCAAATACCACCCTTCTCCCCCCAAATAGGACAGTATCTTCCTGACATGCCACATTTCTCCCAAATATATCACATCTTCTCCAAGAAATACCAGGATTCCTCCTGAAATAGGACCTTCTTACCGAAAACTACCAGCGTTCTCCCCCAAATAGGACATATTCTTCGAAAAGACACATTTCTCCCATATAGATCACATCTTCTCCAAGAAATACCAGCTTTCCCCCTTCAAATAGGACCTTTTCACCCACAAATACCTCTTTTATCCCCAAAAGAGGACAGTTTCTTCCAGAAATGCCACATTTCTCCCAAATATATCACATCTTCTCCAAGAAATACCAGCTTTCCCCCTTCAAATAGGACCTTTTCACCCACAAATACCTCTTTTATCCTCAAAATAGGACAGTTTCTTCCTGACATGGCTCATTTCTCCCAAATATATCACATCTTCTCATAGAATTACCAGCTTTCCCCCTTCAAATAGGACCTTTTCACCCACAAAAAATTCTTTTATCCCCAAAATAGGACAGTTTCTTCCAGAAATGCCTGATTTCTCCAAAATATATCACATCTTCTCCAAGAAATACCAGCTTTCCCCCCTTCAAATAGGACCTTCTCACCCACAAATACCTCTTTTATCCCCAATATAGGACAGTTTTTTCCAGACATGCCACATTTCTCCCAAATATATCACATCTTCTCCAAGAAATACCAGGGTTCCCCATTCAAATAGGAACTTTTCAACCTCTAATACCTCTTTTATCCCCAAAAGAGGACAGTTTCTTCCAGAAATGCCACATTGCTCCCAAATATATCACATCTTCTCCAAGAAATACCAGGTTTCCCCCTTCAAATAGGACCTTTTCAAACACAAATACCTCTTTTATCCCAAAAAGAGGACAGTTTCTTCCAGAAATGCCACATTTCTCCCAAACATATCACATCTCCTCCAAGAAATGCCAGGATTCCTCCTGAAAGAGGACCTTCTCACCCGAAACTACCAGCCTTCTCCCCCCAAATTGGACATTTTCTTCCAGAAAGGCCACATTTCTCCCAAACATATCACATCTTCTCCAAGAAATACCAGCTTTCCCCCTTCAAATAGGACCTTTTCACCCACAAATACCTCTTTATCTCCAAAATAGGACAGTTTCTTCCAGACATGCCACATTTCTCCCAAATATATCACATCTTCTCCAAGAAATACCAGCTTTCCCCCTTCAAATAGGACCTTTTCTCCCACAAATACCAGCCTTCTCCCCCCAAATAGGACAGTTTCTTCCTGACATGCCACATTTCTCCCAAACATATCACATCTTCTCCAAGAAATACCAGCTTTCCCCCTTCAAATAGGACCTTTTCACCCACAAATACCTCTTTTATCCCCAAAATAGGACAGTTTCTGCCAGAAATGCCACATTTCTCCCAAAAAGATCACATCTTCTCCAAGAAATACCTGCTTTCCCCCTTCAAATACGACCTTTTCACACACTAATAGCAGGCTTCTCCCCCATAAGAAGACAGTTTCTTCCAGAAATGCCACATTTCTCCCAAATATATCACATCTTCTCCAAGAAATACCAGCTTACCCCCTTCAAATAGGACCTTTTCACCCACAAATACCTCTTTGATCCCCAAAATAGGACAGTTTCTTCCAGACATGCCACATTTCTCCCAAATAGATCACATCTCCTTCAAGAAATACCAGCTTTCCCCCTTCAAATAGGACCTTTTCTCCCACAAATACCTGTTTTATCCCCAAAACAGGACACTTTCTTCCAGAAATGCCACATTTCTCCCAAATAGATCACATCTTCTCCAAGAAATACCAGCTTTCCCCCTTCAAATAGGACCTTTTCACCCACAAATACCTCTTTTATCCCCAAAAGTGGACAGTTTCTTCCAGACATGCCACATTTCTCCCAAATATATCACATCTTCTCCAAGAAATACCAGGTTTTTCCCTGGAAATAGGACCTTTTCACCCACAAATACCTGTTCTATCCTCATAAGAGGACAGTTTCTTCCAGAAATGCCACATTTCTCCCAGAAATATATCACATCTTCTCCAAGAAATACCACGTTTCCCCCTTCAAATAGGACCTTTTCCGCCAAAAAACCTCTTTTATCCCCAAAAGAGGACAGTTTCTTCCAGGAATGCCAGATTTCACCCAAATATATCACAGCTTCTCCAAGAAATCCCAAGTTTTCCCCTTCAAATAGGACCTTATCACCCACAAATACCACTTTTATCCCCAAAATAGGACAGTTTCTGCCAGAAATGCCACATTTCTCCCAAACATATCACATCTCCTTCAATAAATACCAGGTTTCCCCCTTCAAATAGGACCTTTTCACCCACAAAAAATTATTTTATCCCCAAAATATAGCAGTTTCTTCCAGAAATGCCTGATTTCTCCCAAATATATCACATCTTCTCCAAGAAATACCTGCTTTCCCTCTTCAAATAGGACCTTTTCACCCACAAATACCTCTTTTATCCCCAAAAGAGGACAGTTTTTTCCAGACATGCCACATTTCTCCCAAATATATCACATCTTCTCCAAGAAATACCAGGGTTCCCCCTTCAAATAGGAACTTTTCACCCACAAATACCTCTGTTATCCCCAAAAGAGCACAGTTTCTTCCAGACATGCCACATTTCTCCCAAATATATCACATCTTCTCCAAGAAATACCAGCTTTCCCCCTTCAAATAGGAACTTTTCACCCACAAATACCTCTTTTATCCCCAAAAGAGGACAGTTTCTTCCAGAAATGACATATTTCTCGCAAACACATCACATCTTCTCCAAGAAATACCAGCTTTCCCCTTCAAATGGGACCTTTTCACCCACAAATACCTGTTTTATCCCCAAAAGAGGACAGTTTCTTCCAGAAATGGCACATTTCTCCCAAATATATCACATCTTCTCCAAGAAATACCAGGATTCCTCCTGAAATAGGAACTTTTCTCCCACAAATACCAGCCTTCACCCCCCAAATTGGACATTTTCTTCCAGACATGCCACATTTCTCCCAAATATATCACATCTTCTCCAAGAAATACCAGGTTTTCCCCTTCAAATAGGAACTTTTCAACCACAAATACCTGTTCTATTCTCATAAGAAGGCAGTTTCTTCCAGAAATGCCACATTTCTCCCAAATATATCACATCTTCTCCAAGAAATACCACGTTTCCCCCTTCAAATAGGACCTTTTCCCCAAAAAAACCTCTTTTATCCCCAAAATAGGACAGTTTCTTCCAGAAATGCCACATTTCTCCCAAATATATCACATCTTCTCCAAGAAATACCACGTTTCCCCCTTCAAATAGGACCTTTTCTCCATGAAATACCTCTTTTATCCACAAAAGAGGACAGTTTCTTCCAGAAAGGCCACATTTCTCCCAAATATATATCATCTTCTCCAAGAAATACCAGGTTTCCCCCTTCAAATAGGAACTTTTCAACCACAAATACCTCTTTTATCCCCAAAAGAGGACAGTTTCTTCCAGAAATGCCACATTTCTCCCAAATATATCACATCTTCTCCAAGAAATACCAGGATTCCTCCTGAAAGAGGACCTTTTCTCCCTCAAATACCACCCTTCTCCCACCAAATAGGACAGTTTCTTCCTGACATGCCACATTTCTCCCAAATATATCACATCTTCTCCAAGAAATACCAGGATTCCTCCTGAAATAGGACCTTCTTACCGAAAACTACCAGCGTTCTCCCCCAAATTGGACATTTTCTTCCAGAAAGGCCACAATTCTCCAAAATAGATCACATCTTCTCCAAGAAATACCAGCTTTCCCCCTTCAAATAGGACCTTTTCTCCCACAAATACCTGTTTTATCCCCCAAATAGGACAGTTTCTTCCAGACATGCCACATTTCTCCAAATATATCACCTCTTCTCCAAGAAATACCAGCTTTCCCCCTTCAAATAGGACCTTTTCACCCACAAATACCTGTTTTATCCCCAAAATAGGACAGTTTCTTCCAGAAATGCCACAAGTCTCCCAAAAATATCACATCTTCTCCAAGAAATACCAGCTTTCCCCCTTCAAATAGTACCTTTTCACCCACAAATACCTCTTTTATCCCCAAAATTGGACAGTTTCTTCCAAAAGGCACATTTCTCCCATATAGATCACATCTTCTCCAAGAAATACCAGGTTTCCCCCTTCAAATAGGACCTTCTCACCCACAAATACCTCTTTGATCCCCAAAAGAGGACAGTTTCTTCCAGAAATGCCACATTTCTCCCAAATATATCACATCTTCTCCAAGAAATAACAGGTTTTCCCCTGGAAATAGGACCTTTTCACCCACAAATACCTCTTTTATCCCCTAAAGAGGACAGTTTCTTCCAGAAATGCCACATTTCTCCCAAATATATCACATCTTCTCCAAGAAATACCAGCTTTCCCCCTTCAAATAGGACCTTTTCACCCACAAATACCTGTTTTATCCCCAAAATAGGACAGTTTCTGCCAGAAATGCCACATTTCTCCCAAATATATCACATCTTCTCCAAGAAATACCAGGTTTCCCCCTTCAAATAGGACCTTTTCACCCACAAATACCTCTTTTATCCCCAAAAGAGGACAGTTTCTTCCAGAAATGCCACATTTCTCCCAAATATATCACATCTTCTCCAAGAAATACCAGGTTTCCCCCTTCAAATAGGACCTTTTCTCCCACAAATACATCTTTTATCCACAAAAGAGGACAGTTTCTTCCAGACATGCCACATTTCTCCCAAATATATCACATCTTCTCCAAGAAATACCAGGATTCCTCCTGAAAGAGGACCTTTTCACCCTCAAATACCAGCCTTCTCCCCCCAAATAGGACAGTTTCTTCCTGACATGCAACATTTCTCCCAAATATAGCACATCTTCTCCAAGAAATACCACGTTTCCCCCTTCAAATAGGACCTTTTCCCCAAAAAAACCTCTTTTATCCCCAAAATAGGACAGTTTCTTCCAGAAAGGCCACATTTCTCCCAAATATATCACATCTTCTCCAAGAAATACCAGCTTTCCCCTTTCAAATAGGACCTTCCCACCCACAAATACCTCTTTTATCACCAATATAGGACAGTTTTTTCCAGACATGCCACATTTCTCCCAAATATATCACATCTTCTCCAAGAAATACCAGGGTTCCCCATTCAAATAGGAACTTTTCAACCTCTAATACCTCTTTTATCCCCAAAAGAGGACAGTTTCTTCCAGAAATGACATATTTCTCGCAAACACATCACATCTTCTCCAAGAAATACCAGCTTTCCCCTTCAAATGGGACCTTTTCACCCACAAATACCTGTTTTATCCCCAAAAGAGGACAGTTTCTTCCAGAAATGGCACATTTCTCCCAAACATATCACATCTCCTCCAAGAAATACCAGGATTCCTCCTGAAATAGGAACTTTTCTCCCACAAATACCAACCTTCTCCCCCCAAATAGGACAGCTTCTTCCAGACATGCCACATTTCTCCCAAATATATCACATCTTCTCCAAGAAATACCAGGTTTTCCCCTTCAAATAGGAACTTTTCAACCACAAATACCTGTTCTATCCTCATAAGAGGACAGTTTCTTCCAGAAATGCCACATTTCTCCCAAATATATCACATCTTCTCCAAGAAATACCAGGTTTCCCCCTTCAAATAGGACCTTTTCACCCACTAATACCTCTTTTATCCCCAAAAGAGGACAGTTTCTTCCAGAAATGCCACATTTCTCCCAAATATATCACATCTTCTCCAAGAAATACCATGATTCCTCCTGAAAGAGGACCTTTTCTCCCTCAAATACCACCCTTCTCCCACCAAATAGGACAGTATCTTCCTGACATGCCACATTTCTCCCAAATATATCACATCTTCTCCAAGAAATACCAGGATTCCTCCTGAAATAGGACCTTCTTACCGAAAACTACCAGCGTTCTCCCCCAAATTGGACATATTCTTCGAAAAGACACATTTCTCCCATATAGATCACATCTTCTCCAAGAAATACCAGCTTTCCCCCTTCAAATAGGACCTTTTCACCCACAAATACCTCTTTTATCCCCAAAATAGGACAGTTTCTTCCAGAAATGCCACATTTCTCCCAAATATATCACATCTTCTCATAGAATTACCAGCTTTCCCCCTTCAAATAGGACCTTTTCAACCACAAATACCTGTTTTATCCCCAAAAGAGGACAGTTTCTGCCAGAAATGTCACATTTCTCCCAAACATATCACATCTTCTCATAGAATTACCAGCTTTCCCCCTTCAAATAGGACCTTTTCACCCACAAAAAATTCTTTTATCCCCAAAATAGGACAGTTTCTTCCAGAAATGCCTGATTTCTCCAAAATATATCACATCTTCTCCAAGAAATACCAGCTTTCCCCCCTTCAAATAGGACCTTCTCACCCACAAATACCTCTTTTATCCCCAATATAGGACAGTTTTTTCCAGACATGCCACATTTCTCCCAAATATATCACATCTTCTCCAAGAAATACCAGGGTTCCCCATTCAAATAGGAACTTTTCAACCTCTAATACCTCTTTTATCCCCAAAAGAGGACAGTTTCTTCCAGAAATGCCACATTGCTCCCAAATATATCACATCTTCTCCAAGAAATACCAGGTTTCCCCCTTCAAATAGGACCTTTTCAAACACAAATACCTCTTTTATCCCAAAAAGAGGACAGTTTCTTCCAGAAATGCCACATTTCTCCCAAACATATCACATCTCCTCCAAGAAATGCCAGGATTCCTCCTGAAAGAGGACCTTCTCACCCGAAACTACCAGCCTTCTCCCCCCAAATTGGACATTTTCTTCCAGAAAGGCCACATTTCTCCCAAACATATCATATCTTCTCCAAGAAATACCAGCTTTCCCCCTTCAAATAGGACCTTTTCACCCACAAATACCTCTTTATCTCCAAAATAGGACAGTTTCTTCCAGACATGCCACATTTCTCCCAAATATATCACATCTTCTCCAAGAAATACCAGCTTTCCCCCTTCAAATAGGACCTTTTCTCCCACAAATACCAGCCTTCTCCCCCCAAATAGGACAGTTTCTTCCTGACATGCCACATTTCTCCCAAACATATCACATCTTCTCCAAGAAATACCAGCTTTCCCCCTTCAAATAGGACCTTTTCACCCACAAATACCTCTTTTATCCCCAAAATAGGACAGTTTCTGCCAGAAATGCCACATTTCTCCAAAAAGATCACATCTTCTCCAAGAAATACCTGCTTTCCCCCTTCAAATACGACCTTTTCACCCACTAATAGCAGGCTTCTCCCCCATAAGAAGACAGTTTCTTCCAGAAATGCCACATTTCTCCCAAATATATCACATCTTCTCCAAGAAATACCAGCTTTCCCCCTTCAAATAGGACCTTTTCACCCACAAATACCTCTTTGATCCCCAAAATAGGACAGTTTCTTCCAGACATGCCACATTTCTCCCAAATAGATCACATCTCCTTCAAGAAATACCAGCTTTCCCCCTTCAAATAGGACCTTTTCTCCCACAAATACCTGTTTTATCCCCAAAACAGGACACTTTCTTCCAGAAATGCCACATTTCTCCCAAATATATCACATCTTCTCCAAGAAATACCAGGTTTCCCCCTTCAAATAGGACCTTTTCACCCACAAATACCTCTTTTATCCCCAAAAGTGGACAGTTTCTTCCAGACATGCCACATTTCTCCCAAATATATCACATCTTCTCCAAGAAATACCAGGTTTTCCCCTGGAAATAGGACCTTTTCACCCACAAATACCTGTTCTATCCTCATAAGAGGACAGTTTCTTCCAGAAATGCCACATTTCTCCCACAAATATATCACATCTTCTCCAAGAAATACCACGTTTCGCCCTTCAAATAGGACCTTTTCCGCCAAAAAACCTCTTTTATCCCCAAAAGAGGACAGTTTCTTCCAGGAATGCCAGATTTCACCCAAATATATCACAGCTTCTCCAAGAAATCCCAAGTTTCCCCCTTCAAATAGGACCTTCTCACCCACAAATACCTCTTTTATCCCCAAAATAGGACAGTTTTTTCCAGACATGCCACATTTCTCCCAAATATATCACATCTTCTCCAAGAAATACCACGTTTCCCCCTTCAAATAGGACCTTTTCTCCCACAAATACATCTTTTATCCACAAAAGAGGACAGTTTCTTCCAGAAATGCCACATTTCTCCCAAATATATAACAACTCCTCCAAGAAATACCAGGTTTCCCCCCTGAATTAGAAGCTTTTCTCCCACAAATACCTCTTTTATCCCCAAAAGAGGACAGTTTCTTCCAGAAATGCCACATTTCTCCCAAATATATCACATCTTCTCCAAGAAATACCTGCTTTCCCCCTTCAAATAGGACCTTTTCACTCACTAATACCTGTTTTATCCCCAAAAGAGGACAGTTTCTTCCAGAAAGGCCAGATTTCTCCCAAATATATCACATCTTCTCCAAGAAATGCCAGGATTCCTCCTGAAATAGGACCTTCTCACCCAAAACTACCAGCCTTCTCCCCCCAAATTGGACATTTTCTTCCAGAAAGGCCAGATTTCTCCCAAATATATCATATCTTCTCCAAGAAATACCAGGATTCCTCCTGAAATAGGACCTTCTCACCGAAAACTACCAGCGTTCTCCCCCTAAATTGGACATTGTCTTCCAGAAAGGCCACATTTCTCCCAAATAGATCACATCTTCTCCAAGAAATACCAGCTTTCCCCCTTCAAATAGGACCTTTTCTCCCACAAATACCTCTTTTATCCCCAAAATAGGACAGTTTCTTCCAGAAAGGCCACATTTCTCCCAAATATATCACATCTTCTCCAAGAAATACCAGGGTTCCCCCTTCAAATAGGACCTTTTCAACCACAAATACCTGTTTTCTCCCCAAAAGAGGACAGTTTCTGCCAGAAATGCCACATTTCTCCCAAACATATCACATCTTCTCATAGAATTACCAGCTTTCCCCCTTCAAATAGGACCTTTTCACCCACAAAAAATTTTTTTATCCCCAAAATACGACAGTTTCTTCCAGAAATGCCTGATTTCTCCCAAATATATATCATCTTCTCCAAGAAATACCAGGTTTCCCCCTTCAAATACGACCTTTTCACCCACAAATACCTCTTTCATCCCGAAAAGAGGACAGTTTCTTCCAGAAATGCCACATTTCTCCCAAATATATCACATCTTCTCCAAGAAATACCAGCTTTCCCCCTTCAAATAGGACCTTTTCACCCACAAATACCAGCCTTCTCCCCCCAAATAGGACAGTTTCTTCCTGACATGCCACATTTCTCCCAAATATATCACATCTTCTCCAAGAAATACCACTTTTCCCCCTTCAAATAGGACCTTTTCTCCCACAAATACCTGTTTTATCCCCAAAAGAGGACAGTTTCTTCCGGAAATGCCATATTTCTCGCAAACATATCACATCTTCTCCAAGAAATACCAGGTTTCCCCCTTCAAATAGGACCTTTTCACCCACAAATACCTGTTTTATCCCCAAAATAGGAAAGTTTCTTCCAGAAATGCCACATTTCTCCCAAACATATCACATCTCCTCCAAGAAATACCAGGATTCCTCCTGAAATAGGAACTTTTCTCCCACAAATACCACCCTTCTCCCCCCAAATAGGACAGTTTCTTAAAGGAATGCCAGATTTCTCCCAAATATATCACATCTTCTCCAAGAAATACCAGGTTTCCCCCTTCAAATAGGACCTTTTCACCCACAAATACCTCTTTGATCCCCAAAATAGGACAGTTTCTTCCAGACATGCCACATTTCACCCAAATATATCACATCTCCTTCAAGAAATACCAGCTTTCCCCCTTCAAATAGGACCTTTTCAAACACAAATACCTCTTTTATCCCCAAAAGAGGACAGTTTCTTCCAGACATGCCACATTTCTCCCAAATATACCACATCTTCTCCAAGAAATACCAGCTTTCCCCCTTCAAATAGGACCTTTTCACCCACAAATACCTCTTTTCTCCCCAAAAGAGGACAGTTTCTTCCAGAAAGGCCAGATTTCTCCCAAATAGATCACATCTTCTCCAAGAAATACCACGTTTCCCCCTTCAAATAGGACCTTTTCAACCACTAATACCTCTTTTATCCCCAAAAGAGGACAGTTTCTTCCAGAAATGCCACATTTCTCCCAAATATATCACATCCTCTCCAAGAAATGCCAGGATTCCTCCTGAAATAGGACCTTCTCACCCTAAATTACCAGCCTTCTCCCGCCACATTGGATTTTTTTTCCAGAAATGCCAGATTTCTCCCAAATATATCACATCTTCTCCAAGAAATACCAGGATTCCTCCTGAAATAGGACCTTCTCACCGAAAACTACCAGCGTTCTCCCCCCTAATTGGACATTTTCTTCCAGAAAGGCCACATTTCTCCCAAATAGATCACATCTTCTCCAAGAAATCCCAGGTTTACCCCTTCAAATAGGACCTTTTCTCCCACAAATACCTGTTTTATCCCCCAAATAGGACAGTTTCTTCCAGACATGCCACATTTCTCCCGAATATATCACCTCTTCTCCAAGAAATACCAGGTTTCACCCTTCAAATAGGACCTTTTCAACCACTAATACCTGTTTTATCCCCAAAAGAGGACAGTTTCTTCCAGAAATGCCACATTTCTCCCAAAAATATCACATCTTCTCCAAGAAATACCAGGGTTCCCCCTTCAAATAGGACCTTATCACCCACAAATACCTCTTTTATATCCAGAAGAGGACAGTTTCTTCCAGAAATGCCACATTTCTCCCAAACACATCACATCTTCTCCAAGAAATGCCAGGTTTCCCCCTTCAAATAGTAAATTTTCACCCACAAATACCTCTTTTATCCCCAAAATAGGACAGTTTCTTCCAGAAATTCCACATTTCTCCCAAATATATCACCTCTTCTCCAAGAAATACCTGCTTTCCCCCTTCAAATAGGACCTTTTCACCCACAAATACCTGTTTTATCCCCAAAAGAGGACAGTTTCTTCCAGAAATGCCACATTTCTCCCAAATAGATCACATCTTCTCCAAGAAATACCAGGTTTCCCCCTTCAAATAGGACCTTTTCACCCACAAATACCTCTTTTATCCCCAAAAGAGGACAGTTTCTTCCAGAAAGGCCACATTTCTCCCAAATATATCACATCTTCTCCAAGAAATGCCACGTTTCCCCCTTCAAATAGGACCTTTTCACCCACAAATACCTCTTTTATCCACAAAAGAGCACAGTTTCTTCCAGAAATGCCACATTTCTCCCAAATATATCACAGCTTCTCCAAGAAATACCAGCTTTCCCCCTTCAAATAGGACCTTTTCACCCACAAATACCTCTTTTATCCCCAAAGGAGGACAGTTTCTTCCAGACATGCCACATTTCTCCCAAATATATCACATCTTCTCCAAGAAATACCAGCTTTCCCCCTTCAAATAGGACCTTTTCACCCACAAATACCTCTTTTATCCCCAAAAGAGGACAGTTTCTTCCAGAAATGCCACATTTCTCCCAAATATATCACATCTTCTCCAAGAAATACCAGGTTTCCCCCTTCAAATAGGACCTTTTCTCCCACAAATACATCTTTTATCCACAAAAGAGGACAGTTTCTTCCAGACATGCCACATTTCTCCCAAATATACCACATCTTCTCCAAGAAATACCAGGTTTCCCCCTTCAAAAGGAACTTTTCAACCACAAATACATGTTTTGTCCCCAAAAGAGGACAGTTTCTTCCAGAAAGGCCAGATTTCTCCCAAATATATCACATCTTCTCCAAGAAATACCAGGTTTCCCTCTTCCAATAGGACCTCTTCACCCACAAATACCTCTTTTATCCCCAAAATAGGACAGTTTCTTCCAGAAATGCCACATTTCTCCCAAATATATCACATCTCCAAGAAATACCAGGTTTCCTCCTGAAATAGGACCTTGTCACCCACTGATTCCTGTTTTATCCCTTTGTTCCGAGCGACTTTTCGTTTTTGAGTGTTTATCCGCTGCTACACTTCAGCATTCTGTGACGAATAAAATAGAAGAGGAAAGCCCCACTAATAAGGCAGCTAGAAGGTCCAGCAGCCACACACATTGTGCTTTCGGGGAGGACGTTCCAGAAAGTCGAGAGTTGTGGCTTCTTTCCTGCGGAGAAAAATACCCCTGTTTTCAGTCAATGCAGGACGCTGAATTCGCACCTTCTCGGCATAGGAATACCGCTCCTTCACTCTCGTGTCTCGAAAGCGGACCTCGCACTGAACCGCTCCGGAGAGTCTGCAGTTGCTGTCCTGTCCATCGCGGTTCTGCCCGAGTGCCGCTTGCAGCCTTCAGCAGCGCTCTCGTTTCTCTCGGATGCCGGGAAAGAGCGACTTCAGCCGGATGCTTTTCTCCGACGAGTGAGCGGCTTCTTCTGCGCACATCGCAATGGAGCGCTTCTGACTTCTCCATGTGTCCATGCAGAATGCACTACGCTTCTCTCTCATTCTTATCCCTTTCTTCCGAGCGACATTTCGTTTTGGAGTGTTTATCCGATGCTACACTTCAGCATTCTGTGACGAATAGAGTAGAAGTGGAAACCGCACTAATAAGGCAGCTAGAAGTTCGAGGAGCGACACACGTTGTGCTTTCGGGGAGGACGTTCCAGAAAGTCGAGAGTTGTGGCTTGTTTCCTGCGGAGAAAAAACCCCCTGTTTTCAGGCAATGCAGGACGCTGAATTCTCTCCTTCTCGGCATTTCAATACCGCTCCTTCGCTCTCGTTGCTCGAAAGCGGCACTCGCGCTGAACCGCTCCGGAGAGTCTGCAGTTGCTGTCCGGTCCATCGCGGTTCTGCCCGAGTGCCGCTTGCAGCCTTCAGCAGCGCTCTCGTTTCTCTCGGATGCCGGGAAAGAGCGACTTCAGCCGGATGCTTTTCTCCGACGAGTGAGCGGCTTCTTCTGCGCACATCGCAATGGAGAGCTTCTGACTTCTCCATGTGTCCATGCAGAATGCACTACGCTTCTCTCTCATTCTTATCCCTTTCTTCCGAGCAACATTTCGTTTTGGAGTGTTTATCCCATGCTACACTTCAGCATTCTGTGACGAATAGAGTAGAAGAGAAAAGCCCCACTAATAAGGCAGCTAGAAGTTCGAGGAGCAACGCACGTAGTGCTTTCAGGGAGGACTTTCCAGAAAGTCGAGAGTTGTGGCTTCTTTCCTGCGGAGAAAAAAGCCCCTGTTTTCAGGCAATGCAGTAGGCTGAATTCGCATCTTCTCGACATAGGAATACCGCTCTTTCACTCTCGTGGCTCGAAAGCGGCATTTGCGCTGAACCACACCGGACAGTCTGCAGTGTCAGACTACTGCTTTGCCTGAAAACAGGGGGTTTTTTCTCCGCAGGAAACAAGCCACAACTCTCGACTTTCTGGAACGTCCTCCCTGAAAGCACTACGTGTGTCGCTCCTCGAACTTCTAGCTGCCTTATTAGTGGGGCTTTTCCCTTCTACTCTATTCGTCACAGAATGCTGAAGTGTAGCATCGGATAAACACTCCAAAACGAAATGTCGCTCGGAAAAAGGGATAAGAATGAGAGAGAAGCGTAGTGCATTCTGCATGGACACATGGAGAAGTCAGAAGCTCTCCATTGCGATGTGCGCAGAAGAAGCCGCTCACTTGCCTGAGAAAAGCATCCGGCTGAAGTCGCTCTTTCCCGGCATCCGAGAGAAACGAGAGCGCTGCTGAAGGCTGCAAGCGGCACTCGGGCAGAACCGCGATGGACCGGACAGCAACTGCAGACTCACCGGAGCGGTTCAGAGCGAGTGCCGCTTTCGAGCCACGAGAGCGAAGGAGCGGTATTCCTATGCCGAGAAGGAGAGAATTCAGCGTCCTGCATTGCCTGAAAACAGGGGCTTTTTTCTCCGCAGGAAAGAAGCCACAACTCTCGACTTTCTGGAACGTCCTCCCTGAAAGCACTACGTGCGTTGCTCCTCGAACTTCTAGCTGCCTTATTAGTGGGCTTTTCTCTTCTACTCTATTCGTCACAGAATGCTGAAGTGTAGCATGGGATAAACACTCCAAAACGAAATGTTGCTCGGAAGAAAGGGATAAGAATGAGAGAGAAGCGTAGTGCATTCTGCATGGACAGAAGGAGAAGTCAGAAGCGCTCCATTGCGATGTGCGCAGAAGAAGCCGCTCACTCGTCGGAGAAAAGCATCCGGCTGAAGTCGCTCTTTCCCGGCATCCGAGAGAAACGAGAGCGCTGCTGAAGGCTGCAAGCGGCACTCGGGCAGAACCGCGATGGACCGGACAGCAATTGCAGACTCTCCGGAGCGGTTCAGAGCGAGTGCCGCTTTCGAGACACGAGAGCGAAGGAGCGGTATTCCTATGCCGAGAAGGTGCGAATTCAGCGTCCTGCATTGCCTGAAAACAGGGGTATTTTTCTCCGCAGGAAAGAAGCCACAACTCTCGACTTTCTGGAACGTCCACCCTGAAAGCACAATGTGTGTGGCTGCTGGACCTTCTAGCTGCCTTATTAGTGGGGCTTTCCTCTTCTATTTTATTCGTCACAGAATGCTGAAGTGTAGCAGCGGATAAACACACCAAAACGAAAAGTCGCTCGGAACAAAGGGATAAAACAGGAATCGGTGGGTGACAAGGTCCTATTTCAGGAGGAAACCTGGTATTTCTTGGAGATGTGATATATTTGGGAGAAATGTGGAATTTCTGGAAGAAACTGTCCTATTTTGGGGATAAAAGAGGTATTTGTGGGTGAAAAGGTCCTATTTGAAGAGGGAAACCTGGTATTTCTTGGAGAAGATGTGATATATTTGGGAGAAATGTGGCATTTCTGGAAGAAACTGTCCTATTTTGGGGATAAAAGAGGTATTTGTGGGTGAAAAGGTACTATTTGAAGGGGGAAACCTGGTATTTCTTGGAGAAGATGTGATATATTTGGGAGAAATGTGGCATGTCTGGAAGAAACTGTCCTCTTTTGGGGATAAAACAGGTATTTGTGGGAGAAAAGGTCCTATTTGAAGGGGGAAACCTGGTATTTCTTTGAGAAGATGTGATATATTTTGGAGAAATGTGGCATTTCTGGAAGAAACTGTCCTATTTTGGGGATAAAACAGGTATTTGTGGTTGAAAAGGTCCAATTTGAAGGGGGAAACCTGGTATTTCTTGGAGAAGATGTGATATATTTGGGAGAAATGTGGCATTTCTGGAAGAAACTGTCCTATTTTGGGGATAAAAGAGGTATTTGTGGGTGAAAAGGTCCTATTTGAAGGGGGAAACCTGGTATTTCTTGGAGAAGATGTGATATATTTGGGAGAAATGTGGCATTTCTGGAAGAAACTGTCCTATTTTGGGGATAAAAGAGGTATTTGTGGGTGAAAAGGTCCTATTTGAAGGGGGAAACGTGGTATTTCTTGGAGAAGAGGTGATATATTTGGGAGAAATGTGGCATTTCTGGAAAAAACTGTCCTCTTTTGGGGATAAAAGAGGTATTTGTGGGTGAAAAGGTCCTATTTGAAGGGGGAAACGTGGTATTTCTTGGAGAAGATGATATATATTTGGGAGAAATGTGGCATTTCTGGAAGAAACTGTCCTCTTTTGGGGATAAAAGAGGTATTTGTGGGTGAAAAGGTCCTATTTGAAGGGGGAAACGTGGTATTTCTTGGAGAAGATGTGATATATTTGTGAGAAATGTGGCATGTCTGGAAGAAACTGTCCTCTTTTGGGGATAAAACAGGTATTAGTGGGTGAAAAGGTCCTATTTGAAGTGGGAAACCTGGTATTTCTTGGAGAAGATGTGATATATTTGGGAGAAATGTGGCCTTTCTGGAAGAAACTGTCCTCTTTTGGGGATAAAAGAGGTATTAGTGGGTGAAAAGGTCCTATTTGAAGGGGGAAAGCTGGTATTTCTTGGAGAAGATGTGATATATTTGGGAGAAATGTGGCATTCTGGAAGAAACTGTCCTATTTTGGGGATAAAAGAGGTACTTGTGGGTGAAAAGGTCCTATTTGAAGGGGGAAAGCTGGTATTTCTTGGAGAAGATGTGCTATATTTGGGAGAAATGTGGCATTTCTGGAAGAAAGTGTCCTGTTTTGGGGATAAAACAGGTATTTGTGGGAGAAAAGGTCCTATTTGAAGGGGGAAAGCTGGTATTTCTTGGAGGAGATGTGATATATTGGGAGAAATGTGGCATGTCTGGAAGAAACTGTCCTCTTTTGTGGATAAAAGAGGTATTTGTGGGTGAAAAGGTCCTATTTGAAGGGGGAAAGCTGGTATTTCTTGGAGAAGATGTGATCTATTTGGGAGAAATGTGGCATGTCTGGGAGAAACTGTCCTCTTTTGGGGATAAAAGAGGTATTTGTGGGTGAAAAGGTCCTATTTGAAGGGGGAAAGCTGGTATTTCTTGGAGAAGATGTGCTATATTTGGGAGAAATGTGGCATTTCTGGAAGAAAGTGTCCTGTTTTGGGGATAAAACAGGTATTTGTGGGAGAAAAGGTCCTATTTGAAGGGGGAAAGCTGGTATTTCTTGAGGAGATGTGATATATTTGGGAGAAATGTGGCATGTCTGGAAGAAACTGTCCTCTTTTGGGGATAAAAGAGGTATTTGTGGGTGAAAAGGTCCTATTTGAAGGGGGAAACCTGGTATTTCTTGGAGAAGATGTGATATATTTGGGAGAAATTTTGCATGTCTGGAGAAACTGTCCTCTTTTGGGGATAAAAGAGGTATTTGTGGGTGAGAAGGTCCTATTTGAAGGGGGAAACGTGGTATTTCTTGGAGAAGATGTGATATATTTGGGAGAAATCTGGCCTTTCTGGAGGAAACTGTCCTCTTTTGGGGATAAAAGAGGTATTAGTGGGTGAAAAGGTCCTATTTGAAGGGGGAACCCTGGTATTTCTTGGAGAAGAGGTGATATATTTGGGAGAAATGTGGCATTTCTGGAAGAAACTGTCCTCTTTTGGGGATAAAAGAGGTATTTGTGGGTGAAAAGGTCCTATTTGAAGGGGGAAACCTGGTATTTCTTGGAGAAGATGTGATATATTTGGAGAAATGTGGCATGTCTGGAAGAAACTGTCCTATTTTGGGGATAAAGAGGTATTAGTGGAGAAAAGTTCCTATTTGAAGGGGGAAACCTGGTATTTCTTGGAGAAGATGTGATCTATTTGGGAGAAATGTGGCATTTCTGGAAGAAACTGTCCTCTTTTGGGGATAAAAGAGGTATTTGTGGGAGAAAAGGTCCTATTTGAAGGGGGAAAGCTGGTATTTCTAGGAGAAGATGTGATATATTTGGGAGAAATGTGGCATTTCTGGAAGAAAGTGTCCTGTTTTGGGTATAAAACAGGTATTTGTGGGAGAAAAGGTCCTATTTGAAGGGGGAAACCTGGTATTTCTTGGAGGAGATGTGATATATTTGGGAGAAATGTGGCAAGTCTGGAAGAAACTGTCCTCTTTTGGGGATAAAAGAGGTATTTGTGGGTGAAAAGGTCCTATTTGAAGGGGGAAAGCTGGTATTTCTTGGAGGAGATGTGATATATTTGGGAGAAATGTGGCAAGTCTGGAAGAAACTGTCCTCTTTTGGGGATAAAAGAGGTATTTGTGGGTGAAAAGGTCCTATTTGAAGGGGGAAACCTGGTATTTCTTGGAGAAGATGTGATATATTTGGGAGAAATGTGGCCTTTCTGGAAGAAACTGTCCTCTTTTGGGGATAAAAGAGGTATTTGTGGTTGAAAAGGTCCTATTTGAAGGGGGAAACCTGGTATTTCTTGGAGAAGATGTGATCTATTTGGGAGAAATGTGGCATTTCTGGAAGAAACTGTCCTATTTTGGGGATAAAAGAGGTATTTGTGGGTGAAAATTTCCTATTTGAAGGGGAAAGCTGGTATTTCTTGGAGAAGATGTGATATATTGGGAGAAATGTGGCATTTCTGGAAGAAACTGTCCTCTTTTGGGGATAAAAGAGGTATTTGTGGGTGAAAAGGTCCTATTTGAAGGGGAAAGCTGGTATTTCTTGGAGAAGATGTGCTATATTTGGGAGAAATGTGGCATTTCTGGAAGAAAGTGTCCTGTTTTGGGGATAAAACAGGTATTTGTGGGAGAAAAGGTCCTATTTGAAGGGGGAAAGCTGGTATTTCTTTGAGGAGATGTGATATATTTGGGAGAAATGTGGCATGTCTGGAAGAAACTGTCCTATTTTGAGGATAAAGAGGTATTTGTGGGTGAAAAGGTCCTATTTGAAGGGGGAAACCTGGTATTTCTTGGAGAAGATGTGATATATTTGGGAGAAATGTGGCCTTTCTGGAAGAAACTGTCCTCTTTTGGGGATAAAAGAGGTATTTTTGTTGAAAAGGTCCTATTTGAAGGGGGAAACCTGGTATTTCTTGGAGAAGATGTGATATATTTGGGAGAAATGTGGCCTTTCTGGAGGAAACTGTCCTCTTTTGGGGATAAAAGAGGTATTAGTGGGTGAAAAGGTCCTATTTGAAGGGGGAAACCTGGTATTTCTTGGAGAAGATGTGATATATTTGGGAGAAATGTGGCATTTCTGGAAGAAACTGTCCTCTTCTGGGGATAAAAGAGGTATTTGTGGGTGATAAGGTCCTATTTGAAGGGGGAAACGTGGTATTTCTTGGAGAAGGTGAGATATATTTGGGAGAAATGTGGCATTTCTGGAAGAAACTGTCCTCTTTTGGGGATAAAAGAGGTATTTGTGGGTGAAAAGGTCCTATTTGAAGGGGGAAAGCTGGTATTTCTTGGAGAAGATGTGATATATTTGGAGAAATGTGGCATTTCTGGAAGAAACTGTCCTCTTTTGGGGATAAAAGAGGTATTTGTGGGTGAAAAGGTCCTATTTGAAGGGGGAAAGCTGGTATTTCTTGGAGAAGATGTGATATATTTGGGAGAAATGTGGCATTTCTGGAAGAAACTGTCCTCTTTTGGGGAAAAGGCTGGTATTTGTGGGAGAAAAGGTCCTATTTGAAGGGAGAAATCCTCGTATTTCTTGGAGGAGATGTGATATGTTTGGGAGAAATGTGGCATAGCTGGAAGAAACTGTCCTATTTTGGGGATAAAGAGGTTTTTTTGAGAAAAGGTCCTATTTGAAGGGGGAAACGTGGTATTTCTTGGAGAAGATGTGATATATTTGGGAGAAATATGGCATTTCTGGAAGAAACTGTCCTCTTATGGGGATAGAACAGGTATTTGTAGGTGAAAAGGTCCTATTTGAAGGGGGAAACTGGTATTTCTTGGAGAAGATGTGATATATTTGGGAGATATGTGGCATGTCTGGAAGAAAATGTCCTATTTGGGGGAGAAGGCTGGTATTTGTGGGAGAAAAGGTCCTATTTCAGGAGGAATCCTGGTATTTCTTGGAGAGATGTGATATATTTGGGAGAAATGTGGCATTTCTGGAAGTAACTGTCCTATTTTGGGGATAAAAGAGGTATTTGTGGGTGAAAAGGTCCTATTTGAAGTGGGAACCCTGGTATTTCTTGGAGAAGATGTGATATATTTGTGAGAAATGTGGCATTTCTGGAAGAAACTGTCCTCTTTTGGGGATAAAAGAGGTATTTGTGGGTGAAAATTTCCTATTTGAAGGGGGAAACCTGGTATTTCTTGGAGAAGATGTGATATATTTGGGAGAAATGTGGCATTTCTGGAAGAAAATGTCCTATTTGGGGGGAGAAGCCTGGTATTAGTGGGTGAAAATGTCCTATTTGAAGGGGGAAACCCGGTATTTCTTGGAGAAGATGTGATATATTTGGGAGAAATGTGGCATGTCTGGAAGAAACTGTCCTCTTTTGGGATAAAACAGGAATTTGTGGTGAAAAGGTCCTATTTGAAGGGGGAAACGTGGTATTTCTTGGAGAAGATGTGATATATTTTGGAGAAATGTGGCATTTCTGGAAGAATATGTCCAATTTGAGGGATAAAACAGGTATTTGTGGGTGATAAGGTCCTATTTGAAGTGGGAACCCTGGTATTTCTTGGAGAAGATGTGATATATTTGGGAGAAATCTGGCCTTTCTGGAAGAAACTGTCCTGTTTTGGGGATAAAACAGGTATTAGTGGGTGAAAAGGTCCTATTTGAAGGGGGAAACCTGTATTTCTTGGAGAAGATGTGCTATATTTGGAGAAATGTGGCATGTCAGGAAGAAACTGTCCTCTTTTGGGGATACAAGAGGTATTTGTTGGTGAAAAGGTCCTATTTCAAGGAGGAAACCTGGTATTTCTTGGATAAGATGTGATATGTTTGGGAGAAATGTGGCATTTCTGGACGTAACTGTTCTATTTTGGGGACAAAAGAGGTATTTGTGGGTGATAAGGTCCTATTTGAAGTGGGAACCCTGGTATTTCTTGGAGAAGATGTGATATATTTGGGAGAAATCTGGCCTTTCTGGAAGAAACTGTCCTCTTTGGGGATAAAACAGGTATTAGTGGGTGAAAAGGTCCTATTTGAAGGGGGAAACCTGGTATTTCATGGAGAAGATGTGATATGTTTGGGAGAAATGTGGCCTTTCTGGAAGAAACTGTCCTCTTTTGGGGATAAAAGAGGTATTTGTGGGTGAAAAGGTCCTATTTGAAGTGGGAAACCTGGTATTTCTTGGAGAAGATGTGATCTATTTGGGAGAAATGTGGCATTTCTGGAAGAAACTGTCCTCTTTTGGGGGGAAAAGGCTGGTATTTGTGGGAGAAAAGGTCCTATTAGAGGAGAAATCCTGGTATTTCTTGGAGGAGATGTGATATGTTTGGGAGAAATGTGGCCTTTCTGGAAGAAACTGTCCTCTTTTGGGATAAAACAGGTACTTGTGGGTGAAAAGGTCCTATTTGAAGGAGTATCCTGGTATTTCTTGGAGAAGATGAGATATGTTTGGGTGAAATGTGGCATTTTGGAAGAAACTGTTCTATTTGGGGATAAAAGAGGTATTTGTGGGTGAAAAGGTCCTATTTGAAGGGGGAAAGCTGGTATTTCTTGGAGAAGATGTGATATATTTGGGAGATATGTGGCATGTTATTAGAATATGTCCAGTTTGGGGGAGAAGGGTGGTATTTGTGGGAGAAAAGGTCCTATTTCAGGAGGAATCCTGGTATTTCTTTTAGGAGATGTGATCTATTTGGGAGAAATCTGCATTTCTGGCAGAAGCTGTCCTATTTTGGGGATAAAAGAGGTATTTGTGGGTGAAATGGTCCTATTTGAAGGGGGAACCCTGGTATTTCTTGGAGAAGTTGTGATATATTTGGGAGAAATGTGGCCTTTCTGGAAGAAACTGTCCTCTTTTGGGATAAAACAGGTATTTGTGGGTGAAAATTTCCTATTTGAAGGGGGAAACCTGGCATTTCTTGGAGAAGAAGTGATATATTTGGGAGAAATGTGGCATTTCTGGAAGAAAATGTCCTATTTGGGGGAGAAGAATGGTATTAGTGGGTGAAAGGTCCTATTTGAAGGGGGAAACGTGGTATTTCTTGGAGAAGATGTGATATATTTGGGAGAAATGTGGCCTTTCTGGAAGAAACTGTCCTCTTTTGGGGATAAAAGAGGTATTTGTGGGTGAAAAGGTCCTATTTGAAGGGGGAAACGTGGTATTTCTTGGAGAAGATGTGATATGTTTGGGAGAAATGTGGCATTTCTGGAAGAATATGTCCAATTTGAGGGATAAAACATGTATTTGTGGTTGAAAAGGTCCTATTTGAAGGGGAAACCTGGTATTTCTTGGAGAAGATGATATATATTTGGGAGAAATGTGCATGTCTGGAAGAAACTGTCCTCTTTTGGGGATAAAAGAGGTATTTGTGGGAGAAAATGTCCTATTTGAAGGGGAAAGCTGGTATTTCTTGGAGAAGATGTGATCTATTTGGGAGAAATGTGGCATTTCTGGAAGAAACTGTCCTCTTTTGGGATAAAAGAGGTATTTGTGGGTGAAAAGGTCCTATTTGAAGGGGAAACGTGGTATTTCTTGGAGAAGATGTGATATATTTGGGAGAAATGTGGCATTTCTGGAAGAATATGTCCAATTTGAGGGATAAAACAGGTATTTGTGGTTGAAAAGGTCCTATTTGAAGCGGGAAACCTGGTATTTCTTGGAGAAGATGTGATATATTAGGGAGAAATGTGGCATGTCTGGAAGAAACTGTCCTCTTTTGGGGATAAAAGAGGTATTTGTGGGTGAAAAGGTCCTATTTGAAGGGGAAACCTGTTATTTCTTGGAGAAGATGTGCTATATTTGGGAGAAATGTGGCATGTCAGGAAGAAACTGTCCTGTTTTGGGATACAAGAGGTATTTGTTGGTGAAAAGGTCCTATTTCAAGGAGGAAACCTGGTATTTCTTGGAGAAGATGTGATATGTTTGGGAGAAATGTGGCATTTCTGGACGTAACTGTTCTATTTTGGGGACAAAAGAGGTATTTGTGGGTGATAAGGTCCTATTTGAAGTGGGAACCCTGGTATTTCTTGGAGAAGATGTGATATATTTGGGAGAAATCTGGCCTTTCTGGAAGAAACTGTCCTCTTTTGGGGATAAAACAGGTATTAGTGGGTGAAAAGGTCCTATTTGAAGGGGGAAACCTGGTATTTCTTGGAGAAGATGTGATATGTTTGGGAGAAATGTGGCCTTTCTGGAAGAAACTGTCCTCTTTTGGGGATAAAAGAGGTATTTGTGGGTGAAAAGGTCCTATTTGAAGGGGGAAAACCTGGTATTTCTTGGAGAAGATGTGATCTATTTGGGAGAAATGTGGCATTTCTGGAAGAAACTGTCCTCTTTTGGGGGGAAAAGGCTGGTATTTGTGGGAGAAAAGGTCCTATTACAGGAGAAATCCTGGTATTTCTTGGAGGAGATGTGATATGTTTGGGAGAAATGTGGCCTTTCTGGAAGAAACTGTCCTCTTTTGGGATAAAACAGGTACTTGTGGGTGAAAAGGTCCTATTTGAAGGAGGTATCCTGGTATTTCTTGGAGAAGATGAGATATGTTTGGGTGAAATGTGGCATTTTTGGAAGAAAACTGTTCTATTTTGGGGATAAAAGAGGTATTTGTGGGTGAAAAGGTCCTATTTGAAGGGGGAAAGCTGGTATTTCTTGGAGAAGATGTGATATATTTGGGAGAAATGTGGCCTTTCTGGAAGAAACTGTCCTCTTTTGGGGATACAAGAGGTATTTGTGGGTGAAAAGGTCCTATTTCAAGGAGGAAACCTGGTATTTCTTGGAGAAGATGATATATGTTTGGGAGAAATGTGGCATTTCTGGACGTAACTGTTCTATTTTGGGGACAAAAGAGGTATTTGTGGGTGAAAAGGTCCTATTTGAAGGGGAAACCTGGTATTTCTTGGAGAAGATGTGATATATTTGGGAGAAATGTGGCATGTCTGGGAGAAACTGTCCTCTTTTGGGGATAAAAGTGGTATTTGTGGTGAGAAGGTCCTATTTGAAGGGGGAAACGTGGTATTTCTTGGAGAAGATGTGATATATTTGGGAGAAATCTGGCCTTTCTGGAGGAAACTGTCCTCTTTTGGG